>JAPKLW010001161.1:116729-168747 GCA_026898455.1 Plectranthus barbatus | reverse complement strand
AAATGCCTTCTCATTCCCCTCTTACAACACCAACTCACCATAACTCATCAATCAAATAAATGCCTTTTCAAGACCCACAGTTAATTTGTCATTCATGATCTGTCCCAGTTATCCCTTAGTTCATCACCAAATTTTGTCGTACTATAGCTCAATACTCATCTAGCACATCTATAGCCATATTACCAAGATTTTAAATGCTTGCAATTAATTCAATTATCAATCAATAAATTCAAACTCATTTCACACTTTCAAGAAAAAGTCACCTCTCCGGTGCCAAATAAACATAAAACTTCATCTTTTAAACATCAAAACCTTCTCAACCCATAAAATTTCCACTTTTATATTCACAACTTCTCAAACTCAACACTTCCAAATCACTTCTATCAACAATCAGTATTAGCACTCTTGCTTAATACAAAATCAATTCCATTCAAATCAACCCACCCTTTTCACTCCGTATAAAGTCAGTTTTCTTTCAGTTCTCAATTCACTTTCAAAAGATTCAAAATATTTCAAGACATTCTAATCGTAGTGAAATTGCAAGCAGGGAAACTTTTAAATTTTGAAAACGTACCTCAGGTGGCGCAGGATGGAGTAGGGTGTAAACACGAGCGAATACTTCACACGACTTTTAACTTCAAAACATTTCTAAGACTCAAAGTTTTCAAATTACTTCAAAAATTTTGTTTGAAATTTTCAAAACTCATGCTCTGATACCACCTCTGTAACGCCCCCAACTGACCTTCCCAATTTGGGGTCGCGTTACATTGATGTTTCAGGTTTTGTCAAACATTCTCTCACTTTAATTAGTTAAGCGAAAGACTTCAGATGAAATAAAAGATAAGTGAAATCTTCAGAATACATACTTCGAGTCAAGTTTAAGAGAAACAATATTTAAAACATATAAATAATTCAAAATGGGAAGGAAAATTCAGAGAGTGTAGCAGCGTGTGTGTAGCGTGGCGGATATATGCATATGAAGATGCATATCTCAGGATCTATGAGTTCTTCAAAATTCTTTACTTCGCCTGTTTACACCCCTGCTCGCCCATCCTTGCTGCTCAACCTGCGTATTTTAGAAATAATACGAGGGGCTGAGTACTAATGTACCCAATGAGAAACATGTCCGAAAACATACATTTTATATAAGAGAAATGCTATGCAACTCACACAGATAGACATGGGGTTTTGTTGAAATGAACCATGCTATCTAAAACATTTTATTTTGCACGTGCTATTTACATGTTATTATATCTGTTTCAGTGTTGTAACTGGAAGTTGGTCGGCTTCCAAGTTACGATGATCAGTTAGGAATGTAAACACACTCAACCTACTGTCATCTAAGTGCACTAGTCTCAGAAATCCATTTTGAGACCCGATCGTTTTAATAATAATCACCGGATCCAAACACTGGAGGACACTCCTCCTCATTCCAACAAATACATGGGGACAGTTCACCCAAATCAATATCAAAGGGGCTTCCAACCATGTTCACTAAATGAGTTCTAGCGCAGTTATGAGAACCTGATTCTAAACTCATTAGTTATACTCTCTGCCGATGGGAATCGACAGAGGACATATATAATAGCACAAAACATGCATAGCAGTCTCAATTTAAATCAAAACAGTTTTAACACATTTTTGAAAAGGGAAACACGCATTTTGATTTTACTGAAATAGTTTCCCACCTTGTTTTTGGCTTTAAGTATAGATGCTTCCTTGCTAGTGTGAGCTCAACTAATCCTTGCTTTCAAACTCCTACATTTAATCAGGGACACTCGGGTTAGTACGGACGATCTAGGACATGACAATACTCGTATAACTTATCATGCTTCTAAGATTATAACGTAAACTCAGGAATCGAATAAGGTTTGGCAAGAATTCGGAAAAGGAACGAAAGTGCAAAACTGGATGTCAAACACCCTCTGTCTCGATCGAGACAAGATCATCTCGGTCGAGATGTCTGTCTCGACCGAGACACATCCATCTCGGTCGAGATGCCGTATCGACCGATAGACTCTTCATGTCGGTCGATATGCTCAGCTCGACCGATGCTAGCCATTTCGGAGTAGGCCTTCATCTCGACCGAACTGACTCCCATTTCGACCGAAATGAACTTTTCGACCAAAAAGGGATATCTCGATCGACATGTCCGTGTCGACCGAGATGAGGTCCATCTCGATAAAAATGGACCGCCTTCTCTGGCCATTCGCGCGGTGGACCTGCAACTCTCGATTCTGGCCACTCCGGCCGTCCGATCACGCATGCAATTACATATCTAGACTCCTCAGACTACAAGGAACACGAATATCATGTCCAAACTTCGAAAATAACACGAAAATGGAGGGGTACATGAGCTCACCGAAAAAAGGAAAAAGGGACGGCGGCGGCGTGATTCCGGCAGTCAAAATCCACTCTCAGGCTATCCGAATGATCTCTACATCATGAGGAATACGATTCAAACGTCAAAAACCGAATTCAAAGCCGGAAAAACAAGATTTAACTCCCAAATTTCTAAATCGAGTCTTGAGACCCACCTCACCTTCTCTCTAGGATATCTCGGCTGTCTCTCCACTTCACGGTGCCCACTTGTGCTTGAAATGAAGCTGGGAACGAGAGCTTTCCGATAGTGGTGTGGGCTGGTCCGGGGATGGTCGAAGGTGGCCGAAAAATTGTCGGGAAGGTGACAGGTTTGTGGGGGTGGTTTGGGAGTGTTTGATTCTCTCTCTAGGTTATAGACTATGGTGGAAAAGCTTATACTATAATCTTCACCCTATATATATATATATATTCTCTCATCCATCATATAATTTTCAATAGTATAACATATTAATCTAGGTATGATCATAACCAATATAATTTCATAAGATAATTCATAATTCATGATTATTTCCACCTCATAATATAACAATCCATTTCATGAACTTTACAATTTTCATGAATTCATTCTCGTATAATTTCATCACCAAACCTTGATAATTCCTCCAATTAACTATATAACCAAACTCAATTATCAAGATTGAATTATCCAAATCGAAATTAATACAATTTCGAATACTCTAGAATTACAGAAATTCACTTTATTAAATAAATCTAGCATTACAAGCTTAATTAAGCTTGGGGTGTTACATCCCCTCACCCTTATAAAATTTTTGTCCCGAAAATTACAAAGCTTCGAAAAGCTCAGGATATCTCTCTTTCATCTTGTCTTCCAATTCCCAGGTTGCTTCTTCACGCCCATGGTGACTCCAAAGCACTTTAACGAGCGGAATTGACTTATTTCTGAGTTCTTGAGTCTTACGATCCAGAATAGCTTCCGGTCGTTCCTCATACTTCAAATCCGGACTCAAAATTACCTCCTCCTGACGAATCACGTGTCTAGGATCATATACGTACTTTCTTAGCTGTGACACATGAAACACGCTATGAATATTACCCATGCTTGTGGGTAATGCCAATCTGTACGCTATTGGACCAATGCGCTGTAAAATCTCATACGGCCCCACATAGCGCGGTGTCAGTTTACCCTTAACTCCAAAATGCACTATTCCTCTGGAAGGCAAAATTTTAAGGAATACCTTATCCCCCACTTCAAAACACAATTCAGCCCTCCTTGAGTCCGCATAAGATTTTTGCCTACTCTGCGCTTCTTTTATTCTTCCTCTGATCTGCCTGACAATCTCAATGATTTCATTCACCGCGTCCGGTCCAATAACTTTCCGTTCTCCTACCTCATCCCGATATAGAGGCGAACAACACTTTCTCCCATACAGAGCCTCGTAAGGAGCCATTCCGATTGTCGCCTGATAACTGTTATTATAAGCAAACTCGATCAAAGGTAAAATCGGCTCCCAACTATTTCCTCGGTCCAAGACCATTGTCCTTAGCATATCCTCGAGAGTTTGGATTGTCCTTTCAGATTGACCATCTGATTTAGGGTGAAACGCCATACTGAAATTCAGGCAAGTTCCCAACTCTCGTTGTAAGCTCATCCAAAAACGAGATGTAAACTTCGCATCTCTGTCAGTCGTAATAGATTTCGGCACTCCGTGTAGTCTGACTATCTCTCGGACATAAATCTGAGCCAATTTGTCTGATCTATAGTTTACTTTGATTGGCAAGAAGTGAGCACTCTTGGTTAGACGATCCACAACCACCCATATCACTGTATTCCCTTTTTGTGACTTCGGCAATCCCGTCACAAAGTCCATGGTGATATGTTCCTATTTCCACTCAGGGATGTCTAACGACTGCAACTTCCCATACGGCCGTTGATGTAACGCCTTAACTTGTTGACAAACCAAGCATTTCTCCACGTACAAGGCTACATCCTTTTTCATACCATCCCACCAGTACTTAGTTTTCAGGTCTTGATACATTTTAGTACTTCCTGGGTGAGCGGTATACAGCGTATCATGAGCTTCACTCAAAATCTCATGTCTTAACTCTTCACTACTCGGCACCAAGATTCTGTCTCTGAACAATAACGCACTATCAGGTGCTTCCCGATACTCTCCCACTGGTTTGACCTTCAGCTTCTGACGCAACTTCTCAATTTATTGTGTCTTCATTCTGTACCTCAATAATTCTCTCTCTTATTTCTGGCACTACTGTCAAAGTTGCTAATTCGCATCTCTTCCTTTCTGAAGGCGATATCACCTCTAGACTGAGCTTCTCGAACTCTCGGATTAGTCTGCTTTCTCTTGTAAGCATGCAGCCTAACTAAGCTTCTCATTTCCTGCTCAAGGCATCTGCCACTGAATTGGCCTTGTCTGGGTGATAATTAATCGTTAGATCGTAATCATTCACGAGTTCTAACCATCTTCTCTGCCTCATATTCAAGTTCTTTTGTTCGAAGAAGTACTTCAAATTCTTGTGATCTGTGAATATGGCACACTTAACTCCATATAGATAATGCCTCCAGATTTTCAGGGCATGGATTACGGCTGCTAACTCCAAGTCATGAGTCGGGTAATTTACCTCATGCGGTCTTAATTGTCTTGACGCATACGCTATCACCTTCCTGTCCTGCATCAATACACAACCTAGCCCATTCTTCGATGCATCTGTGTAAACCTCAAAATTCTTATCTGATTCCGGCACAGCTAAGACTGGCGCAGTTGTTAACAATTGCTTCAACTTCTGGAAGTTCTCTTCACACTCCTTTGACCATACAAATTTCACACCCTTCTGCAGTAACTGAGTCATAGGCTTTGCGATCTTTGAAAAGCCTTCAATGAATCTCCTGTAATAACCGGCTAAACCCAGAAAACTGTGAATCTCGTTCGGTGTAGTTGGTGACTTCCAATCCATCACTGTCCGAATCTTGGCTGGATCTACCTTGATTCCGTAAGCCGAAACGATGTGACCCAAGAACGTCACTTCTCTTAGCCAAAATTCACACTTGCTGAATTTGGCATACAGTTTCTCGTCTCTCAAGGTCTGTAATACCGTTCTCAGATGCTGTTCATGCTCCACTTCGCTCTTCGAGTATATCAGAATGTCATCGATAAATACCAAAACAAAGTTATCGAGATATGGATGAAATACTCGATTCATTAAATCCATGAACATTGCAGGTGCATTTGTGAGTCCAAACAGCATCACTACAAATTTGTAATGACCGTACCTTGTTCTGAACGCTGTCTTCGGAATATCCTCATTCCGGATCTTCAACTGATGATACCCTGATTGAAGATCGATCTTAGAAAACACCTTCGCTCCATTAAGCTGATCAAATAGGTCATCAATCCTTGGTAACGGGTATCTGTTCTTTAGCGTTAACTTATTTAGTTCCCTATAATCAATGCACATACGCATCGACCCATCCTTCTTCTTTACAAATAGAATCGGCGCACCCCATGGTGACACGCTAGGCCTAGTATACCCCATATCCAACAATTCTTGAAGTTGGACCTTCAATTCTTGTAATTCCTTCGGGGCCATGCGGTACGGAGCTTTAGAAATTGGTGCCGCACCCGGTTCCAGATCAATGGTAAACTCCACCTGTCTATCTAGTGGTAACCCTGGTAGTTCCTTCGGGAACACGTCCTCGTACTCCCTTACTATGGGTACATCTTGCACTGTTAGTTCCGATTTCTCTTCTCCTTCCAAGTACACTAAGAAGGTTTGGTTCCCGGCCTTACGCAAAAACTTCTTTGCCTGAATTGCAGAGATTACAGGTACTCTCTGCCTTTTCCTGAACCCATGCACAAATGCCTCTTCATTCCCTTGCTGCGGAATGATAACTCTCCTCTCGCGACACAAGATTGTCACCTTGTTCTCTGACAACCAATCCATTCCTAGGATTATATCTACGTCATGAATGTCTAGTACGTTCAATTCTGCTACTCGAATTTCATTCTCGTCAAGCTTGATTCTCAAGTCTCGGCACACTAAAGTAGAAATAGTGGTTTCTCCTGAAGGTATTGCTACGTTCAAGTCATGACTATTCTTCTCTACCTTAAGTCCTAGTGCCTCAACATATGCAGATGAAATAAAACTATGCGATGCTCCGGTATCAAATAATACCATAACATGTATATTATTAATGCATCCCGTACCTGCCAGATTTCCATCGTCCTAATTACCATCCAGAGCATAGGCACGGGCTCTCCTTTGCTGTTCGTCACCACCCTGCTGATTACCTTCTTGGTTCCTGGGTGGAGCCTGATTGCCCTGCCTGCCTCCTCCTCTATTCCCGGCATTGCCTCTCCATGGCTGGCGGTGCCCTCTGATAGCTCTCAGCTGCTGGTTAGCAGGTCTCTGATAGTTTTGATGATTGCCACCCTGAGCTTGTGGCGGTGTTGGGCAGTTATTGGCACAGTGACCTTGGCCTCTGATCACTGTAAAATCTACAGATTAATTATAGAAACAGTGGCAAATAAATTTGTAAACCCTAAGGTTATCGATCCAGGGGAATTGTGCGGGGAAACTATCCTATATACTAGCTATGATCCTAAGATTCATTGTTTGAGGAATTCAAGATCAGGGTTTGATTTTATAAAAGTAAAGAGAACAATGCAGAAAATTAAAGTAGTTTTGAAATCAAATTTAAAAGAACATAGATTCCAGGGAAGAATTCTTATTATGGATAACATATAGGAATCAATTAATTTAACAGGTGGAATACTGCAACAATGCTATATTTCCTTGTTTGGCAAATATAACCTAGATTACTAATTAGTGACTATCTCCGCCCGGTCTCAAAGTACACCAAATTAGTCAACCTGATAAGCAAATCAGTTCAATTCCTACAGTCTAGTACATCTGTTTGGATAGTGTAGATTGTATCATGCATTCCTATTCCCACTATTAATATTCACCTCTCGGTCCTTCTATTAATAGCTAGACATCTAAATTAATCGTCACCTCTCGGTCCTTGAATTAAATTAGAATTATAAAATAATCACAGGAATCATGAGCCTAATTAATTAATCCTAACACGTATCCATAATAATATCAACCCCTAGAACCCGCTAGGGTTTCTAGCCACTCATCGCAGATAGAAATCCAAAAGAAAACATATTAAATTGCATAAACATAAAGAACTTACAAGAAAATAAAAGGGTTTCGTGTTTCCCAAGTCTCCAAACTCTAAAAACTCTAAAATATGATTGCATCCTCAAAAAGTTGAATTTAATTTGGTATTTATAGCGGTGAATGTGTATCCTATCAAATCTAGGGCTAAAGATATGAATAAATCCGATTTTCATCAGATTTCTGCTCCAGCAAACTCGCTCGCGTCGATCGTGGCTGATTGGCGTCGATCGACGTGGCCATCTCTTCGGCGTCGATCGATGCTAATTGGCGTCGATCGACGTGGTCTCTCGCCCCTTCTGCGCGGTCTCACGGTTTTGGCCATAACTTCCTCTCCCGAACTCCGATTGACCCGATTCAAGTTGCTTTGGAGAGATAACTCAAAGCATCATCCATTTCCATGCGCGAATAGCCCGAATTATCCTTGTGGAAGAATTCTTCACTGCTACTCTTACACGTCACTGCTTTCGGAACGGTTTTCAAGTGAATTTAGGCCTAAAACCTGCAAAAACACCAAGATGCGCATAATACCACCTAATATAGACTCATGCACAGAATATATATATAAACTCAATAAAACTACATAAAATAGTAGAAAATAATATAGATAAGCGAGTAAAATAATGAGCTTATCAAACCCCCCAAACTTGAACATTTGATTGTACTCAATCAATAGGCAAGAAAGAAATCAAAAGATCATGCGATTAAAGTGCAATGCCTTACAAGATTCATCACAATCAAGAATCAAAAATCTACTACAAACAAGCAATTTGAAAGAGACAAAAAATTCATCAACCGTGGAAGAACTCACGGGAGGTGTATCGCTCAACTCTCAAGTGTTTAAGGTATAGATGAAAGCACTCAACAACATGTATGAAGAAATTTCTACCATAGGCTTGCGAATTTTCTAATATCTCCACTGCTAGAATGTGCACACAAGTCTAGAACAAAAAAGGACTTTCATTAGGTTGTAATGTAGGCTTTTTGTGAAAGGTAGGGAAAATTTGGCCAAGTGACTAAAATCAATCAAGTTGTACTTCCTCAATCAATCCAAACCACCTTCTATTCATCATCCACCTCATCTCCTCAAATATATCAACAAATGCACAACTTTTTTTTTTCTAGCTCATTTTGAATCTCTTATGCTCTTTACATAATTTTTGTATTCTTATCTTTTCAGAGAGCTTATGAGAATTCTAATTATTTATTTGAGCTTCTTTTTCACACATCTTTTCACCACTAAGTTATATTTTCTTATCTACATATCACAATCATTCCACCCCATATACTGTAGGGTTTTACCGTGAACCGAATCACCCCACATAATTAAAATTCTCAAAAGCCTAGCATGCTCCTATGAATTTAATACAAAGATTTTTGGATTTAGGGTTTACCGTAACTCCGTCGAGTCTGAACCGATCCTTCGCGTTTGAATTCCAAATCTCAATTCAACCACGCGATCCGAATTTATCTGCGGAAGTAGAAATTAGAAATCTAATTTCTAAGAAAAAATTCGAAAAACAAAAGGAGAAGAAAAGAAAAATCTGTTATCCAGATTAGATCTTCAGGGCTGTGTCCCAATGCTGTTCAGATCTACTACTGGTGAGGACTCCGTAGATCTGTATTCTGAGCAGGACCAGAATCGAAATTCTCCTCCCTCTTCTCCCAAAATCGGCGCCTCCCTCTCTCTAGGTTTAGTGTGTTTCAACTGTGTTACAACTTATGAGAGAGAGTTGTCTATTTAAAGACCTAGGGTTGAAAACCCTAATGGGCCATTTTGGGCTCAATTCAACATATTTAATTGGGCCAGACCTGGGACCTAATGCAAATAATAAAGTGGGCCTATAAATTAATTAATTCCCATGTCCACAACCCAGGACATAATTAATTAATTAATATTAATTCTTTTTCACCACAGAATTAATACTGACCTACCCCTTTATTACCACGTTATGAGAACGGGCTGCATTAATTGAGAATCCCCATATTTAAGGTTACCGAACATCCATTAATTAATCAGAGCCTCTGACAAGCTCTAACTACAATTAATTAATATCTTATAATTCCTGAGTAGTACCACTCAAACCTTATCACTCGTGCCTGAACTTAATCAGCATGCAGGACTTTGGCACGATGAATGTTATTGAGCTCCTCAGGGAATGTCCCCATCCTATTACTCGGATATGGTTACCTAAGTCCAGTCTTAGGCGGTACTACACGAACTGCTGTTACCCAAGATGCGGATATACGAGCATGTTACTTAGGCTCTTCACCATGGCAAGTCAAAGCAATAGTCAACCCGTGCAAACCCCTGAACCTTCGTTAGGGTTTGGACTCAATCAATATAACGAGATCTTGTATTCGCTGATGTCAGACAGACGAATACATCTCACTGCGGTCCATCAATACGCCACCTCTGCGTACCAGCATGTCAAGTAACCAAGACAGACTACTTATTTCGACAATGCCGCATCCATCCGGACAGATGTATCCTCATACGCTGTCTCGGCTGTGATCAGGTTTATGTCTCACTAGGTCAAGTGATCATACTATCTTCTGCAATCTACAACACGCCGTATGATCGTCCCTATCGGTGAGACAAGAGGATACCATTGTTCATACATGTAAGATTGTTAAAAGATAGGAGAAATAAACCGTTGTATACTCATTGTAATAAATGCTTTCAGTATACAAAACCCATCAATCTCCCACTTATACTCAAAGCATAACTAAGCTATTACAGAGTATACAGTCCGTCTATCTAGTCTGCTGTCACTTTAACCACTATTAGTGGTCAGCATCCACCTCAGACCCAGCTCACGAATATGTCTTTCGTAAACTTTCTGCAGCAAGCTCTTTGTAAATGGATCAGTAAGAATGTCAGCAGTGTCAATCTTCTTAGTCAGCACATCGCCACTCGATACGATTTCTCGTATGATATGGTACTTTCTCTCTCTGTGTTTGCTTGCCCTGTGAGACCGCGGTTCCTTTGAGTTTGCCACTGCACCAGAGTTATCACAATAAATTGTAATGCTCCTTGGCAAACTCGGGATCACGCCCAACTCTAAAAGGTAGTTCCGGAGCCACACCCCCTCTTTCTAGGCGTCAGAGGCGACGACATATTCCGCCTCCATGGTGGAGTCAGCAATGCATTTCTGCTTTGAGCTCCTCCAAGATACAGCTCCACCTCCCAGGGTAAACACATATCTTGAGGTTGATTTCTTCTCATCCTGGTCCCTTTGGAAATCCGAGTCTGTATAACCCACAGGACAAAAATCCTCACTTTGATAAACTAGGCAGAAATTCCTAGTTATTTTCAAATACTTGAGGATGTGCTTTACAACAGTCCAGTGCGCCTGTCCAGGGTTAGACTGGTATCTTGCTACCATGCCAACGGCATAACAGATATCTGGCCTGGTACACAGCATCGCATACATGAGACTACCCACAGCCGAAGCGTATGGTACAAGACTCATCTCGTCTTTCTCCCGCTGTGTCTAAGGACACTGCCCACTAGAAAGACGAACGCCATGTCTGAAAGGTAGCAAGCCTTTCTTGGCGAGTTGCATGCTGAATCGGGCTATCACAGTATCCACATAGGATGCCTGGGATAAGCTCAATATTCTTCTCTTACGATCTCGTAAGACCTTAATCCCAAGAATGTAGCCAATTTCTCCCAGATCCTTCATTTGGAACTGTTCGGATAACCAAACCTTGATTCTGGACATCACTCCCTCGTTGTTTCCAAATAGGAGTATGTCATCAACGTATAGTGCAAGGAAGACCACGCTCCCACTGACACAAAGTCGGTAAACACAACTTTTGTTTTCCAACTGTGCAAATCCATAGGATTTAATCACATCGTTGAAACGTAAGTTCCACGACCTTGAAGCTTGCTTAAGTCCATACAAGGACTTCCTAAGCTTCCAGACAAGATGTTCTTTGCCCTTGCTTATGTAACCCTCGGGTTGCTGCATATAGATGTCCCTACCTTCTTCAAGGTAACCGTTTAGAAAATCGGTTTTGACATCCATCTGCCAGATCTCGAGGTCCATATGCGCAGCTATGATAAGGAGTATCCGGATGGATTTGAGTATGGCTACAGGTGAAAAGGTTTCGTCATAGTCAATGCCCTCTTTTTGACTATAACCCTTTGCCACCAGCCTGGCTTTAAAAGCCGTGATCTTTCCATCCGCCCCTTTCTTTCTTTTGTATACCCATTTGCACCCTATGACCCTAAAGCCCTCCAGCAAATCAGTTTTCTCGTATACATCCATAGCAGTTATGGATTCAATTTTAGAATCCATGGTGACACGCCATTTCGCAACATCCTTGTCCTGCACTGCCTCTTCGTAAGTCAGTGGGTCAGAGTCCTCATGTCCGTCTTCCGGGCTCAAGTCCGAAGACTCACCCACGAACATGTACCTTTCCGACTGGAAAATAACTCTCCCACTATGACGAGGCATCGGTGCCTTGCCAGTAGTAGGTGCAGTGACTTGTGGTCCTGCACCTTGCACTGAAGAACGTGTCTGTGGTGCTGTACCTCTCACAGGTGCACCCACATCTACACGTTCCCCTTCCCTTGGAATTTCATTATCGTTCTCAATTTCTTGAAGAACGATATCACTCCTTGACATGTGATTACTCACATACTCGTCCTCCAAGAATCTAGCGTTGGTGCTAACAACGACTCTTTGACTCTCAGGACAGTAAAAGTAACCACCTTTCGTTTACCTGGGATACCCTATGAACAACATTACTTTTGACCTGCTTTCTAACTTATCAGGTTCCTTCGACAGTACGTGTGCCGGACAACCCCATACTCTAAACTTGCACAAACTAGGTTTGCGACCAAGGAAGAGCTCAGAAAGCGTCTTAGGAACTGATTTAGAAGGCACCACATTAAGCACGTAAGCTGCTGTTTCCAATGCGTATCCCCAAAATGAAATTGGTAAGTTTGCATAACTCATCATTGATCTTCCCATCTCTAGAAGAGTCCTATTTCTTCTTTCAGCTACACCGTTTTGCTGGGGAGTACCCGGTGCAGTCCACTGGGATGTAATCCCATTTTCTGACAAATATTGCAGGAACTCGTTACCGAGGTATTCGCCACCGCGGTCAGATCGCAGCGACTTGATAGTTTTCCCGACCTTCTTTTCTACTTCAGCCTTGAACTCTTTGAATTTCTCAAAGCATTCAGACTTGTAGCGAAGCAGGTACACGTATCCGTACCTTGAGTAATCATCAATGAAAGTGACGAAGTACTCGTACCCTCCACGAGCCTGTGTGGACATCGGTCCACATAAGTCAGAATGGATCAATTCCAACACTTCCTCTGCTCGAGACTGACTAGTCTTGAAAGGCCTAGTTGACATCTTGCCCTTGATGCAGGATTCGCAGACTTGATAAGGTACAGCCCGGACTAAGTCCAATGTACTGTCATCTGCAAGTCTCTGAATTCGCTTCAAGCTGATGTGACCCAGTCTCAAGTGCCAGAGATATGTAAGATCCTTATTCGAAGAAGTAAGTTTTCTCTTTCTAGGATTATCAATTACGGATGAATTACATGCAATACTTGCGGAAGACTTATGATTACAGTTAACAACATAGAGAGAATTATTCAGCATTCCACGACAGATAACACCGTTATTACCAATGATAGAAACACCACTATCAAAAATAACTGAATATCCATCAACATAAAGTTTGAAAACTGAAATAAGGTTTCGCCGAAAATCCGGCACGTACAAAACGTCTCTTAAAGTTTAAACATAATCATCAAAGTACAAGGTGAAATCTCCAATGGCAGCTGCACTCACTTGTGATGTGTTCCCCATCGAGATGGTAACCTCGTCATTCTTCAGCACCCTCCTCGGTGTGAACCCCTGCAAAATGTAACAAACATGATCAGTAGCTCCAGTATCCACTACCCATGAATGAGTAGAAACCGATGCTAAACATGTTTCCGTTACAAATGCAAATGACGTACCTTGTCCCTTGCTTCCGCATGCCTTCTCACTTGAAGTGACACCAACCCTCTTCATTTCATTTGACCTCCTCTCACGTGATCTGCGATCAATCATGTTCTTGCACACAGTATGAACCACATCTTTCAATGTGCCCAAGCTGTGCTCAAGATCTGATAACTCAGACTCCCATGAAGGTACGAAGGACTGTTCTGCTATGAGATCAGTAAGCAACTCCTTGAAAGAGTACTCACTTCTCTTAGCTACATCCCTCTTAAAGTCATAGAATGAAATCGGTAAGGAGTCCAGGATTATATCGATCTTAGCCCGATCACTGATACATCCACCTCCACGTGTGAATCGTTTCATGGTGTTATCCATGATCATCACATGCAGTGTCACCGAACTGCCATCAACCATTCTCTTACAGACAAGGTCTCTAACGAGATCACAGTTGATAGTTCGTTCCACTTCGCCATACGTAGCCACTAAGTCCATCCAGATAGTAACAGAGCTACAATAGCCCATGTACTTGAGCTTAAGTTCTCTAGACAGGTTATCTGAGATTAACTTGTAAGTAAAATCCTTAGATGCCACCCAACTGTCATAGAACTCCTTCTCACGTCTAGACACTTTATGGTAACGTGGGGCAAGTGGCATCATAGTAAGAACAAACATGTGTTGCTTAGTCAGGAGGATATACTCAATGCAGTATCTCCATTCATGGAAGTTCGGACCATTTAGAGGATTGAGAGCAAGTATATGATCGACAGTAGACATAGACATATCTGAAACAATAAAGAATCTTAAATAAGAACATACATGTTGAACTTCGAAAACAAATGCATTGAAAACCTTTTAATAAATCAAATACAAATGTTTTCCACCAATTGCCCAAGAGTTCCCACCGCAAGCTACACTCGTAGACGTTTACGATGTCACCCTCAACCAGAACTGCGGGTTTTAAGCCCCAATCCATTTAATTTCACTACCATGTCAGGATGCTTTTGACACTAGAAATTAATAATTAGTGAAAACCTTAGACCAAGCCATCTCTCAAGAACATGGATGCAATTCTTGCATTATATTCTAAGATGCTTCTAAGCAATTAACCACAAATTTAACTCCGGCCAAAAGAGACAGTTTAGCATGGCACGTAACCATACCGCACAGCCCTTAAAGCTTTTGTTATCTATAATTTAAATCAATCCTAGAATAATTGTGAAAGAGGTCTACGCAAGCTACACTCGTAGACGTTTACGCAAAGCCCTCCCACTATTCACATGATTTAAATTTTTTGTCTAGAAATCCCAACAACCGTACCCATGCACCTCCGGGAACTAGCAAGCTACACTCGTAGACATTTACTAGAACGAGAGATACACTTACAGCCTAGGACCGCTTTGTGGAGGTCTATTGATTTTAATTAAAAAATCTTCTTAGTATTTTTCTTTTAAAAGGTTTCTTTATGCGAACACATAATTTCTTTGTCATTATATTTTCCAAATTTTTGCATGTAATTAAACAAGCCCAAAAATTCCCAAAATATAATCCAACAAAAGAAATTAATCACATAAGCATGCTTGAAAAGCTGTAAATAATAAAAAGGGAAAATATACAAATGTATCCCAAACTTTGATTGAATTCCCAGTTTTATCCCAAACTTTTAAATATAACAATTTCAGTCTTAAACTTTGAATGAATTCCCAATTTTATCCCAAACTTTTAAATGTAACAATTTTGGCCTAAACTTTAAATGAATTCCCAATTTTCTTCCCACTGTCACAATTTAAACATCGAAAATCTTATGTGGAGACATATATTTATATATCATACTTTATTAGTCTTCACTATATATTTACTTTTAAATTAAGATAATTTTCTAAAAGAATATTCTAAATAATTTACTTTCATAATTATTCTAAAATAAGATCTAAGATAATAATTTAAATATATTTATTTTTAATATTAAAACGAATAAAGACATAAAAATCAAGACATATCTTCATAATTTATCAAATATATTTATCTAAATTTCTTTATATTTAATAAAGATACCATGAGTTTTATGAAAATATATCACTCTAAAATTTCTTATTCTTAATATATACTTCATGAATGTCATGGAATGACATGGAAGAGTAGTTTACGTGTAGGGTTTTTGTGTATGACATGTAATTATTTGTATTCTTATAAGATTTTCGATGTTTTAATATTGACGGGTGGGAAAATTTTTGAAGTTTAGGCTAAAATTGTTATATTTAAAAGTTTGGGATAAAATTGGGAATCCATTCAAAGTTTAAGCCTAAAAATGTTATATTTAAAAGTTTGGGATAAAATTGGGAACTCATCCAAAGTTCGGGATAAATTTGCATATTTTCCCTAATAAAAGCGATAAATCATGCTTTTCCTATTATCTACACATGCTTAATTGCGCACATAAATAAATCACATATCATACGAGGATAATTAAGGCAAACAAAAATTCCTCGTGGCCCCACAAAATAGAAAATAATATCTATCTATTGCAAATTTGAATTTTGAATTAATTTGGATAAATCCAAATCTTTTCAAATCTTCCAAATCTTCAAGGGCCTTCAAATCTGGATACACCAAATCTTTTGGATTTTTAGGCCTTTGTGATCTGATGATTTGCCCTAACCCTAACGCAAACCCTAGGGTTTACACAGGAATGTGTAAACCACCAAAACACGAGCCACCGCGACGGGACAGCAGAAGCCGCCGACCGCCGCCGACACCAGGTCGGCCACCGGCCAGCGCCGCGCGCTGGCGCGTGCCGTGCGCTCGCCGCACGCCCCGGCCGCGCCGCTGCCGTCGTCCGCCGTGCACGCGCGCGGCCTCCTGCCGCCGCCGTGCACCGCCCTCCGTCGGCTCCTTCGTCCTCGACCCGTCCAATTACAAATTTGAAAAATTAATGAAAAACTATTCTAATTACAATTTTTCAAATCTACACTAATAACGGATTTTCTCATGATTTTACAAAAACAATTCAGCCCTACACGGATAAACCACCGCGGGCTGAATCAACGGGTTGCCACGAGGAACAAAAGCCAAGCATCCACAAAACAATAAATTCATACATGCATATCGAATTTAATTATGAACAACAGAGCCATAAATCAGAAACCTGGCTCTGATACCAATTGTAGGGTTTTACCGTGAACCGAATCACCAAAACCAAACTGAACCGGATCGATTTATGGTTATTGCACATAATTAAAATTCTCAAAACCCTAGCATGCTCCTATGAATTTAATACAATGATTTGTGGATTTAGGGTTTACCTTAACTCCGTCGAGTCTGAACTGATCTTTCGCGTTTGAATTCCAAATCTCAATTCAACCACGCGATCCGAATTTATCTGCGGAAGTAGAAATTAGAAATCTAATTTCTAAGAATAAATTCGAAACACAAAAGGAGAAGAAAAGAAAAATTTGTTCTCCAGATTAGATCTTCAAGGCTGTGTCCCAATGCTGTTCAGATCTACTACTGGTGAGGACTCCGTAGATCTGTATTCTGAGCAGGACCAGAATCGAAATTCTCCTCCCTCTTCTCCCAAAATCGGCGCCTCCCTCTCTCTCTAGGTTTAGTGTGTTTCAACTATGTTACAACTTATGAGAGAGAGCTGTCTATTTATAGACCTAGAGTTGAAAACCCTAATGGGCCATTTTGAGCTCAATTCAGCATATTTAATTGGGCCAGACCTGGGACCTAAAGCAAATAATAAAGTGGGCCTATAAATTAATTAATTCCCATGTCCACAACCCTGGACATAATTAATTAATTAATATTAATTCTTTTTCACCACAGAATTAATACTGACCTACCCCTTTATTACCACGTTATGAGAACGGGCTGCATTAATTGAGAATCCCCATATTTAAGGTTACCGGACATCCATTAATTAATCGGAGCCTCTGACAAGCTCTACTACAATTAATTAATATCTTATAATTCCTGAGTAGTACCACTCAAACCTTATCACTCGTGCCTGAACTTAATCAGCCTGCAGGTCTTTGGCACGATGAATGTTATTGAGCTCCTCAGGGAATGTCCCCATCCTATTACTCGGATATGGTTACCTAAGTCCAGTCTCAGGCGGTACTACACGAATTGCTGTTACCCAAGATGCGGATATACGAGCACGTTACTTAGGCTCTCCACCATGGCAAGTCAAAGCAACAGTCAACCCGTGCAAACCCCTGAACCTTCGTTAGGGTTTGGACTCAATCAATATAACGAGATCTTGTATTCGCTGATGTCAGACATACAAATACATCTCACTGCGGTCCATCAATACGCCACCTCTGCGTACCAGCATGTCAAGTAACCAAGACAGACTACTTATTCCGACAATGCCGCAGCCATCCGGACAGATGTATCCTCATATGCTGTCTCGGCTGTGATCAGGTTTATGTCTCACTAGGTCAAGTGATCATACTATCTTCTGTGATCTACAACACGCCGTATGATCGTCCCTATGGGTGAGACAAGAGGATACCATTGTTCATACATGTAAGATTGTTAACAGATAGGAGAAATAAACCGTTGTATACTCATTGTAATAAATGCTTTCAGTATACAAAACCCATCATATACCACAACTCAAGACATGAGCGAAACCAATACTTCTTCTTAATCTCATAGACAAGGAAAGAAAAATTTTGTATAGGCTCAAAAGTGGCTAACTAGGGAAAATTTAATGTGAAGGGACAGTGTTTAGGGAATTGGGCTATCAAAGATGGCCTAAGATTATTTCCTAAACTCGTGCACACTATGCAGTCTCAACACAGAAAATAGGCAAGTTCTAGAGAAATAAAAACACACATGTGAATCTCACATCAAACGAATCAAAGGCTAAAAATTCTCACACAAGGGTTCAAAATTTTTCTTCCACAGTCAATTTCAAATCAGCTCAATCATCATGCAAGCATAAGTGTCAAATCAATCCTATCATGCGGTATTCTACATTCATAGGCATCTAACCACAATCACGATCAATTCAAACTCAACCCTCAACCGATTCTAATCTCACAATCTCATTCGGGTTATTTCAAAACTTAAAATTTTTCCCACAAAATAGAATAAAAACTTAAAAAAAATTTAAAACGGAAAGCAAAATAAATAAGGGAAAGAACGTTCCATCTCTTGTCCACATCCCCCAAACTTATTTCTAACTCGAAGAGAGGAATAAGTTTGAAAATCAGACAAAAGAGGGAACGATACCTGGTAGTGGATCTCAGACATCCACTTTTTATCCCCCGGAGTCTTCGGATATTGCTCGGCGTGAATTGTTGCAGCTAGCACTTCGCGTCAATTGTTGTGAAGCCTTCTTGCTGATCCTGCTGAGGATCGAAGTGTATCACGCCAGGCTGCTCGGCGTCGATCGACGTCGAGCATATCTCAATTTTTTTTACTGCAAAACAACTGTTAATGCAAAATAAAAGAAATTCGAAATAATAATAAAAAAACAAAAATTGAAAAGAAATTACAGAAAAGGTTGGGTTACCTCCCAACAAGTTCTTGATTTAACGTCGCAGCTCGACGATACCTCAAATCACCGCCAGGGAGGTCGGGTCCAGACTCGCCTGCCTTTGGCATCCACCATGTAAACCTTCCGATCCTTGATAATGGTGGTGAGCTCAGAGAAAGGCGGCGTAGTAGACAGATTCACCCTTTCATTTCCTTGCTCCCACTCAATGGCAGCTGCTTCTTCCTCTTCAGATTCATCCCCTTCATCAGTAGTGGAGATTCGATTGCACTCCGCTTTCTTCTTGCTCTTGTCAATCACGAAGATGATTCTCTCGTCGTTTGCTTCGGAGTGTAATCTCGCCGCCTTGACAGTCTATGAGAGCGGCGCTAGTGTCGAGAAACTGACGCCCCAAGATCATGGGCATGTTCTCGTCCTCCTCATCTCGTGCACCACAAAGTCTGCAGGGAAAATGAGATGACCCACGCAAATGAGCACATCCTCTAGTATACCTTTCGGGCGGGACACAGACCGGTCCGCCATCTGCAGGGTGATCGTCGTGGGCCTCATCTCTCCGATGTTGAGACGCTTGTAGATGGAGTACGGCATCAGGTTGATACTGGCCCCAGTGTCACATAGTACTCTCTCGAACGTGTGTCCCCCAATCTCAACCGGGATAGAGAAGCATCCAGGATCGCTTCTCTTGATGGGCACCTGCTTTTGAAGTAGCAGGCTGCACTACTCGTGGATCTTCAACGTCTCGTTCTCCACAAACTGCTTCTTTCCACTCATCAATTTCCGGAGGTACTTCATGTACCCCAGAATCTCCTTTAGTGCTTCGATCAGTGGGATGTTGATGCTGACCTTCTTCAGATTCTCCACAAATCAAGAGAACTTCTCGTCCTCTTTCTGCTTCGTGAACCTCTGTGGGAATGGCAAAGGAGGGGGTTGATCTTCAGACTGCTTTAGCTTTGTGCTTGGAATAGACTTCGACGTCGATCGACGTAGAGTGGCGTCGATCAATAGGGCTTTCTCTTCTACGTCGATCGACGAGGATGGTGCGTCGATCGACGTGGATCTCTGTCCCACGCAGTTTTGCTCCTTTTCGCCTCCAGAATCGTTCACAGCCATCTTGGGACCCTTGTAGCTCGTCCCAGACCTCAGAGTGACGGCCTTACAGTCTTTTTGAACCCTTGGGTTTACCTCCGTTGTGCTCGGAAGCTTTCCAGGCTTGTGTTGGTTGCCGAGTGTGGTGGCAATCTGGCTCAATTGTGTGTCCATCATCTGAAGGTGTTTTGTCATCAGCTGCATGTGGTCGGCCATCCCCTTCACTTCGGTTTCAACTTTCCCAAACCGGTTGTCTGAGCTCTTGATAAATTTCTCGAGCGTCTCTTCCAACACAGATTTCTTCCTTTTCACAATTTCTCCTCCAGTACCTACATCAAAACCAGACGGAGGGTGTTCTGCAGCAGAAGGGTTAGAATAAGAAAAACCAGGGTGAGATCGCCCGTGGTTGTAATGATACCCTTGATTGCCTCGGTAGTTATTGTGATTACCACCGCCAATGTAGTTCACCTCTGTCCCGGCAGTTCCAGACGAACTGCTTGCACCCCGATTGATGTAGTCGGCCTCCACCGGAACAATAGCCATGCTTGGCTCTGCAACAGCTGTAACTTGTGTTGTGCTCAATTTTTCAATCTCTTCCCGGAGCTTTTTCACCTCGGCAACCACATCAATTTCTGGCGTGGCTTCCACAGCTTTGATCGAAATTTGTCTCTCAGTTGGCCATTGGTGGCTATTCAGCGCCATGTCTGCCAGCAACCTCATACTTTCTACACCACTCTTCTTCATCAGTATCCCTCCAGCGGATGCATCAACCAACTCCTTCATGTGAGGATTCAAACCCTCATAGAAATGGCACACTTGCATCTCCAGATCGATGCCATGTCCAAGACAAAGTCGTAGAAGCTCTTTGTATCTCTTCCAGGCCTCGTAGAGTGACTCATCATACATCTGCTTGAAAGTAGTAATGACAGCTTTCCTCTTCAGCAGCAGGCTCGGTGGGAAGTAGGTGGTAAGGAACTCTGCTCGAAGCTCCTCCCATGTCCCGATCTAACTCTTATCCAGTCCAGCAAACCAAGACCGTGCCTCGTCTCTGAGTGAGAACGAGAACAGTCTAATTCTGATTACATCTTGGGTTACTCCGTTCTGCTTCACAGTGTTACACACCTCAATGAATTGGTTGAGATGGGTATATGGATCTTCTACAGCTCTCCCCCCAAACTGGTTTTGCTGCACCATCTGAATAAGGCCTGTGCGCAGCTCGAAGTTGTTAGCATCAAAGCCAACTCTGAAGCCAGCCTCCGCTTGTTGTGGAAGAAATCGATCCAGGATGGATCTTTGCGGGATCACAACTTGCCTATCGTTCAACTCTGCCAGTCTTGCAGCTTGTTCCGCCTGAGTAGCCTGGGCTGCTTGCAATTGTGCTCTCAGCTGTTGTACTTCATTCACAAATTGCCTCTGATCCTCGGGAGTCATATTTTGCAGAGGTGCTTCAGGATTCTCAGCCATCTCTCGTTGTTTTTCTTTTCCTTTCTTTTTGATTTTCCTGCAGGTTGCTTCAATTTCAGGGACAAAGGCCTCGAGTGTTTTTCCTTTGGCTCGCGTGTTCATGCACCTGCGCAGAAAATAGGTAAATATCAGTTCGGCGTCGATCGACGTGGATTCACGTCGATCGCCGCAAGAAAGTGGACGGTGTCAATCAACGCAAGGTGTCTGTCGATCAACGCTGCAAAGTGATCGACGTCGATCGATGCAAGGTGGCGTCGATCGATGCGAGACACATACTCGAAAACTCACACACGCACACGTACAAAAAAATAAAAATAAAACTCAATCCAGCAAATCCTAGAACGAACTAGTAACAAGATAAAATCTAACAATTCCCCGGCAATGACGCCAATTTGATCACTGTAAAATCTACAGATTAATTATAGAAATAGTGGCAAATAAATTTGTAAACCCTAAGGTTATCGATCCAGGAGAATTGTGTGGGGAAACTATCCTATATACTAGCTATGATCCTAAGATTCATTGTTTGAGGAATTCAAGATCAGGGTTTGGTTTTATAAAAGTAAAGAGAACAATGCAGAAAATTAAAGTAGTTTTTAAATCAAATTTAAAAGAACACAAATTCCAGGGAAGAATTCTTATTATGGATAACATGTAGGAATCAATTAATTTAACATGTGGAATACTGTAACAATGCTATATTTCCTTGTTTGGCAAATATAACCTAGATTACTAATTAGTGACTATCTCCGCTCGGTCTCAAAGTACACCAAATTAGTCAATCTGATAAGCAAATCAGTTCAATCCCTACAGTCTAGTACATCTGTTTGGATAGTGTAGATTGTATCATGCATTCCTATTCCCACTATTAATATTCACCTCTCGGTCCTTCTATCAATAGCTAGACATCTAAATTAATCGTCACCTCTCGGTCCTTGAATTAAATTAGAATTATAAAATAAACACAGGAATCATGAACCTAATTAATTATCCTAACATGTATCCATAATAATATCAACCCCTAGAACCCGCTAGGGTTTCTAGCCACTCATCGCAGATAGAAATCCAAAAGAAAACATATTAAATTGCATAAACATAAAGAACTTACAAGAAAATAAAAGGGTTTCGTGTTTCCGAAGTCTCCAAACTCTAAAAACTCTAAAATATGATTGCATCCTCAGAAAATCTAATTTAATTAGGTATTTATAGGGGTGGATGTGTATCCTATCAAATCTAGGGCTAAAGATATGAATAAATCCGATTTTCATCAGATTTTCGCTCCAGCAAACTCGCTCGCGTCGATCGTGGCTGATTGGCGTCGATCGACGTGGCCATCTCTTCGGCGTCGATCGATGCTGATTGGCGTTGATCGACGTGGTCTCTCGCCCCTTCTGCGCGGTCTCACGATTTTGGCCATAACTTCCTCTCCCGAACTCCGATTGACCCGATTCCAGTTGCGTTGGAGAGCTAACTCAAAGCATCATCCATTTCCATGCGCCAATAGCCCAAATTCTCCTTGTGGAAGAATTCTTCACTGCTACTCTTACAAGTCCTTGCTTTCAGAACGGTTTTCAAGTGAATTTAGGCCTAAAACCTGCAAAAACACCAAGATGCGCATAATACCACCTAATATAGACTCATGCATAGAATATATATATAAACTCATTAAAACTACATAAAATAGTAGAAAATAATATAGATAAGCGAGTAAAATAATGAGCTTATCAGCCTCCGCAAGTATAACATCTCACTGCATTCCCCTGGCATCCTCCCATATGCCTCCTCCCACACCTTTGGCAATTTTGCAGCCCTGCCTGATCACGCCTCTGAGCCTGTTGGGGATAGTGTCTCTGGAAGTTCTGCTGGTCCGGCCTTCCTTGGAAGTTCTGCTGCCTGCCCTGGTCATGGCGCTTTTGACTGCCCTGATCTTGAACGAATTGCCTAGGCGGCTCTTCCCATTTCCTCTTCTGAATAGGAACTGGGGTTTGTACCTCGTGCACTCCCCAGTCCGGCATTTTCTTCTTGTTCTTGGACGCTTCTATGTCCAAGGCATGGCTTAGCAGTTCTTGATATCTCAGGCCCTTCATGGTCGCCAACTGCGGGCGGATTTCCTCGCACAAACCATCTCTAAACTTCTTTGCCATCTTCTGTGGCGTATCCGCCAGATGCGGCGCCATCTGGAGAAGCTCCCCAAACTTCGTGTCATATTCCTCTACAGACAGCTTCCCTTGTTCAAACAGGAAGAACTCCACTTCCCTCTCTTTCCAATACTGCATCGGAATATATTTCTCAAAGAAAGCCTCCTTGAATCTTTCCCAGCTCAAACGGTCTCGTTCTGCTGGTGCTACAGACTTAACATAAGTCTCCCACCATCTGTCTGCCTTTCCCTTCAACTGGTAAGACATGCAGTTTATCTTCTCATCCTCAGAACACCTCATATGCTTGAAAATATTTTCAAGCTCCCTTACCCAATCCTCTGCAGTTGTGGGGCCTCCAGTCCCATCAAATGTCGGGGGCTGCTGCTTCCTAAATGTTTCCACCCACATGACTGATGGAATTTCTGGTGCATTTCCTTGGGGTGGCGAAACTGGTCCTTGCTGCCCTGCAGCGCTCTCATCATCTGACAAAATTTCAAATTCCTCATACCCTTGGTTAAATGGGGCATCCTCCCATAGTGGTTCCTCATATATCGGTTGTAGGTTTGCTCTCCCACGTCCCCTGCCTCCCTGGCCTCTACCTCTACCTCGGCCACGACCTCTGCCTTTGCCACGGCCTCTTCCTCTGCCCTGCTCAATATATTCCATTGGTTCTCTCTACAAAACAATATTAGTCAGCACCTCACAATAATCCCAACAGAATATCCAATACTCAATCAAAAGCTCTTAAACAATTCACCAATCAATAAAAAAAACAAATCAATCCTTCAATAGCCAGATAGTTTTGCATCACATCGTTATCATGTCAATCCCCATAATAAGGTCCACAAAATGACAACATACATCAATAATAACCTCAAAAGGTCCAAAATGAAATACAGAACAACTAAAACGATAAAAATCATAGCATCAATCACTCAGATCCCTCAGACGGGTCCTCCTCCTCCTCCTCATCATCATCATCATCATCCTCTACCTTCATCGGTTCCTTTCCCCTATCCTGAGCTACTGCCCTCCACCCTCGACTGCCCTCTGTGTCGCTGGATAGGCATATCGGTGCCTGTCTCATCCCGTAACCATGAATGGTCCCATGACCACCAAACATGTCCTCCTGTCCGCTAGGGGTCGGTCTAGGCCATATCTCCGCCCTGTCCCATCCTGAATCATGCGCCTGATTAACCCTGCTGGGTCCTCCCATATTCTGCTGTGGCTGCTGAAACGATGGTACGGGCGGTCTACAATCTCCCGTAGGCAACATCGGATCCTGATACTGTGTAGGAGACTGGACTGAAGCCATGGACATGTCACCGAAAGCATAAGGATCATAAGTCCCTCCCTGCGGATATTCGGGCGGAAATAGCATATACGCTGCTGCAGGTGTACTCGGTACCGGTCGTACCCTCGGTCACGACGTAGGTATAGGCACGGATGCAGCCTGGGCAATGGCTGGCGCTGGCGGCGACGCTGGAGTCCACTGCGGTGATGAAGTCCTGGTCCTGGATGCCTGAGTGCCTCTGGAAGATGCTGGCGAAGGATTCCCCTCCGCAACCACCTTCTGAATCAAGTCTCCCATAAAACGACGATAACTCCCCACGGTACCTGTCTCGCCATCATAGTGCCATCTAGTCAATGATAAAACCCAGTTGGTCCACCTGTCTGGCATCAGGTTAGTCGTCCTTTCCACCGCCTCCCTGTCCGTCAATCCTGAATATCGCACCCTCTCCCATAATGCCAGGTATTCCACCAATGCCGACAAGAGGTTCTCCTCGGGAAAAGGAAGGTGCTCTCTGAACCGTCTTACAATCCTGTCCTGGGGGTCCATCTGTCACCAAAACAATTAATACACGATCAGTACGAGGTCATATAGAATAAATACACCACACACCCTGCTGAGGTTCCTTCGGATCCCCGTATATACTAACTCACTCCAAGTCTGACTACATCTGTCAGTCTCACTATGTACATTCTGTACGAATACATGTTAGCTTGTAGTTTCTACAAGTCATTTCACTCTCACCACTCAATCAAATCAACACAATAAGGAAATTTTCAATTTCCACACCCAAAGTCAAGTTCTAAGTTCGATTATCAAAATGCCTTCTCATTCCCCTCTTACAACACCAACTCACCATAACTCATCAATCAAATAAATGCCTTTTCAAGACCCACAGTTAATTTGTCATTCATGATCTGTCCCAGTTATCCCTTAGTTCATCACCAAATTTTGTCGTACTATAGCTCAATACTCATCTAGCACATCTATAGCCATATTACCAAGATTTTAAATGCTTGCAATTAATTCAATTATCAATCAATAAATTCAAACTCATTTCACACTTTCAAGAAAAAGTCACCTCTCCGGTGCCAAATAAACATAAAACTTCATCTTTTAAACATCAAAACCTTCTCAACCCATAAAATTTCCACTTTTATATTCACAACTTCTCAAACTCAACACTTCCAAATCACTTCTATCAACAATCAGTATTAGCACTCTTGCTTAATACAAAATCAATTCCATTCAAATCAACCCACCCTTTTCACTCCGTATAAAGTCAGTTTTCTTTCAGTTCTCAATTCACTTTCAAAAGATTCAAAATATTTCAAGACATTCTAATCGTAGTGAAATTGCAAGCAGGGAAACTTTTAAATTTTGAAAACGTACCTCAGGTGGCGCAGGATGGAGTAGGGTGTAAACACGAGCGAATACTTCACACGACTTTTAACTTCAAAACATTTCTAAGACTCAAAGTTTTCAAATTACTTCAAAAATTTTGTTTGAAATTTTCAAAACTCATGCTCTGATACCACCTCTGTAACGCCCCCAACTGACCTTCCCAATTTGGGGTCGCGTTACATTGATGTTTCAGGTTTTGTCAAACATTCTCTCACTTTAATTAGTTAAGCGAAAGACTTCAGATGAAATAAAAGATAAGTGAAATCTTCAGAATACATACTTCGAGTCAAGTTTAAGAGAAACAATATTTAAAACATATAAATAATTCAAAATGGGAAGGAAAATTCAGAGAGTGTAGCAGCGTGTGTGTAGCGTGGCGGATATATGCATATGAAGATGCATATCTCAGGATCTATGAGTTCTTCAAAATTCTTTACTTCGCCTGTTTACACCCCTGCTCGCCCATCCTTGCTGCTCAACCTGCGTATTTTAGAAATAATACGAGGGGCTGAGTACTAATGTACCCAATGAGAAACATGCCCGAAAACATACATTTTATATAAGAGAAATGCTATGCAACTCACACAGATAGACATGGGGTTTTGTTGAAATGAACCATGCTATCTAAAACATTTTATTTTGCACGTGCTATTTACATGTTATCATATCTGTTTCAGTGTTGTAACTGAAAGTTGGCCGGCTTCCAAGTTACGATGATCAGTTAGGAATGTAAACACATTCAACCTACTGTCATCTAAATGCACTAGTCTTAGAAATCCATTTTGAGACCCGATCGTTTTAATAATAATCACCGGATCCAAACACTGAAGGACACTCCGCCTCATTCCAACAAATACATGGGGACAGTTCACCCAAATCAATATCAAAGGGGCTTCCAACCCTGTTCACTAAATGAGTTCTAGCGCATTTATGAGAACCTGGTTCTAAACTCATTAGTTATACTCTCTGCCGATAGGAATCGACAGAGGACAAATATAATAGCACAAAACATGCATAACAGTCTCAATTTAAATCAAAACAGTTTTAACACATTTTTGAAAAGGGAAACACGCATTTTGATTTTACTGAAATAGTTTCCCACCTTGTTTTTGGCTTTAAGTATAGATGCTTCCTTGCTAGTGAGAGCTCAACTAATCCTTGCTTTCAAACTCCTACATTTAATCAGGGACACTCGGGTTAGTACGGACGATCTAGGACAAGACAATACTCGTATAACTTATCATGCTTCTAAGATGATAACGTAAACTCAGGAATCGAATAAGGTTTGGCAAGAATTCGGAAAAGGAACGAAAGTGCATAACTGGATGTCAAACACCCTCTGTCTCGACCGAAACAAGATCATCTCGGTCGAGATGTTTGTCTCGACCAAGACACATCCATCTCGGTCGAGATGCCGTATCGACCGATATACTCTTCATGTCGGTCGATATGCTCAGCTCGACCGATGATAGCCATTTCGGAGTTGGCCTTCGTCTCGACCGAACTGACTCCCATTTCGACCGAAATGAACTTTTTGACCGAAAAGGGATATCTTGATCGACATGTCCGTGTCGACCGAGATGAGGTCCATCTCGGTCGAAACGGACCGTCTTCTCCGGCCATTCGCGCGGTGGACCTGCAACTCTCGATTCTGGCCACTCCGGTCATCCGATCACGCATGCATTTACATATCTAGACTCCTCAGACTACAAGGAACACGAATATCATGTCCAAACTTCGAAAATAACACGAAAATGGAGGGGTAAATGAGCTCACCGGAAAAAGGAAAAAGGGACGGCGGTGGCGTGATTCCGGCGGTCAAAATCCACTCTCAGGCTATCCGAATGATCTCTACATCATGAATACGATTCAAACGTCAAAAACCGAATTCAAAGCCGGAAAAACAAGATTTAACTCCCAAATTTCTAAATCGAGTCTTGAGACCCACCTCACCTTCTCTCTAGGATATCTCGGCCGTCTCTCCACTTCACGGCGCCCACTTGTGCTTGAAATGAAGCTGGGAACGAGAGCTTTCAGATAGTGGCGTTGGCTGGTCCGAGGATGGTCGGAGGTGGCCGAAAAATCGTCGGGAAGGTGACGGGTTTGGGGGGGGGGTAGTTTGGGAGTGTTTGATTCTCTCTCTCTCTAGGTTATAGACTATGGTGGAAAAGCTTATACTATAATCTTCACCCTATATATATATTCTCTCCTCCATCATATAATTTACAATAGCATAACATATTAATCTAGGTATGATCATAACCAATATAATTTCATAAGATAATTCATAATTCATGATTATTTCCACCTTATAATATAACAATCCATTTCACGAACTTTACAATTTTCATGAATTCATTCTCGTATAATTTCATCACCAAACCTTGATAATTCCTCCAATCAACGATATAACCAAACTCAATTATCAAGATTGAATTATCCAAATCGAAATTAATACAATTTCGAATACTCTAGAATTACAGAAATTCACTTTATTAAATAAATCTAGCATTACAAGCTTAATTAAGCTTGGGGTGTTACACGAAATATATGCAATAGGGATTTCGTTTGAAAAATAATTAAATTACCTTTAATTTGATATATGATACATTAAAAAATAATCTAAATCGAAGGAGCTACGATCATTTAAAGATTTAGGATGATTTTAGAGGAGAGAGAAAAATACTACAAAATTATCCTTTAATGCATGTTTTACTACATTATAATGCAGACGATTTATTTAGTCTTGAGCGTTGGATCACAATTTGGATAACCGAGATTGGTTCTTATTTTCACATGGGAAGGGGAGTTCTCATATAATCACTCCACTATATATATATATATTAAAAATATATATTTTAAATGTAGGATAATTAATGTATTATTTCTTTTGATAGAACAGTGTACGCCAGTTAAATTATTTAAATGAGGATAGATGTAGTGATACTATTCTCGCCGGATGGTTTAGATTCGAACGATTCAACTCAGACACGACGCGGAAGCAAGTTAAAATTGAGACGATGTAAGGATCCAACACCTTGGACTCAAAAACCTTCAAGTTCCGTAGTCTAGATTGAATCTCCTACGACCCAAGAAGAGAATTGATCCAACAATGATGGATATAAACGAAGACACCACCAACATATATAATTGTCCGATTGATTAGTCGAGATTGAAATCCTAATTGATGAGTATAATTTCGAAATTGAGGCTTTCAGAATAAGAAATCTTACAATATTATTAAACTGAAAAACTGAATAATTTGTTCCGTAATAAGGCCTATATATAGGCAAATCAAATCCTAATCTTACAAGGAATTAAAATTCAAAAATAAAACCTAAATAATTCGAAAGACTAATTAAAATAAGGTCTAACATATTGGCCCAAATACTGACTAAATTAAACTAAGTCCATAATTAAATTAATAACTTTTGGGCATTTATTTAATTCTTCAACCAATGCAAGCTTCTTGGAAATAGTTGCAACCCAAATGTCTTTAATCAACACATTCATTTAAGCTCTCAAAGTTCTACTCGAAATGTAGACTAAATCGTATTGCACATGTGCTACTTGAGCTCCACCATGTAAGCAAAACACTAAACCAATATTGCACTTTGAGAACAATAATTATATATATTCTATATATATTAGATGCACATGCATATATACGTATGGCTGGTACTGAATGTGTAGGATATATCCGACGTAGCTGGTACATATATATGGCAATCTTAGCATGCATGTCTGCAAACAAAAATCACGGCCTTCAACCTCACCAATAATTATATGTAGAGAAAAAGTAGATGAAAAATTCTTTCTTTGAATTCCTTCTTTTTGGCAAGTTTATTCCTGCTAGCTACCAATTCTCCAAATAAGAATATGCTACAAATATACTTAATGTGAAGGAAAAGTGCTCATTTTTTTTACTATAAATCCGGTGAGAGTTGTGACCACTGTTCATCACCTCCAAAAATGTTATATTGTGCAGGTGAGTGTGTGTGGATGAATTATAGGGCCAAAACTCCTTTGGCAGTAAACCATTAAATGTTTTTTTTCTTCTTATTTTTACTGCCAAAGGAGATTTGCCCAGTGATTCTGCCCATACTTGAATTGACAATTGACATCCATCAAGGTATAAATATTTGCTTCTGATTTTGTAATTTGTTATGCTTTTATGCTATATATTTTATGCTTCTCCCATCTTTTTTTTTCGTGAAATGCGTGCAAAATTGCCACATTTAATGTAATGCGAGACACATCAATATGAACTATGATTATATGTATTAATCAGATTATTATGAAATATATTCATTGATAAATTATACTCCTATAATTTATTTTGCACGATACCAGAAGATGCTGAATGAATTCATTAATGAATATATTGACCTAATTAAATTAAACTAAAGATAAGTAGTATTGGCATGCATTGTACGTGGACATATATGCATGCATGGTTAAGTGTGCATTAATCAATAATCAGTAATCACCCCCTTTAATTGATTTTATATGCTTTCGTTGCTAATTAATATTCAATTTGCTGGGTCCATATGCATATGCCTTCGAATTCCGCACATCCATCCATACCGTATCCGTCACGTAATTATCTACTTACGATTGAAGTCATATGGTAATTGTTGAACATCAAATGCTTATGCCACTTATAATGCTAATATTTTTGTAAAATATTAAAAATAAAAAGATAAAGCTGACAATATATTATTTTTGTAATTTTGTACCAGGTAAAATATATAACTTCAAATACTCAAAATTATCACTTTAAATATAGGAATTAATTAGTTACATCCATATAAAAGCACACATACTATTGTGGATTTTTACATATTTAGCTTGCTAGTAGCATCACTACACAAAGTGAAAGTCTAGGGCAGGAGCCGAAACAAGATAATAGTTTGAAAATATCCAAAAGGAGAAAATGAAGAGTTTGATAGAATTGTTTTGCTTAATATCCTTCTATAAATATAAATACAATAGTACATATTATTTCAAATTGTTTCTCAAGGTTTTGGATGGAAAAAGATACAAAATAATTAAAAAAAATATAAAATCTTCTGTTGCCGGGACTTAAAACCCGGGTCTCTCGGGTGAGAGCCGAGTATCCTAACCAACTAGACTACAACGGATCTTATATTCATTTACAAAATTGTTGTATTTATATGTGATATCATACAATAATCCTCTATCAACTATCACTTGGATACAAGCAAAAAAACAGGGAACATAATTAACTCGATTGCAGAAATACGTATAAATCTCATTTCCATTTTAATAAAGGCGAACCATCGACACACATCACACAATAAAATGCTTGTTTTTTCTAGAATGACAAGCAAAAACTTCTCATAGAAACAACTGAGAAAAGACTAGCTCAAACCAGGAAAGAAGTTGATTACTTTGTAAAACAGGGAAGGAAAATTGAGGCCTACAACTCAATACACATGATCTTCAGTGTGTTGATTTTTGTTTTAGAGGGTCTCGTCATAACATATTTACGCGGAAAAACCATGGGAGGACGAATGCTATTACGAGGCACGCCATTAAGAAGTTACACAATGGCTGCCCGCTCAAGCACCTTCTGCCTCCCCCTGCTGACCCAACTCCGGTCTCCCTGGATTGAGACTCGCTCCATTCTTCTATGAATCCCACATCCCCGACTCCACTGATGTTCTTTGCTGTCTCATTGCATATCTCACACAATCTGCAACCAAGAGTTGATGCCAATAAATATAATCAAACACACAATCTTCATGAAAGCTATATGCTTTATGAAATGATGTAATCAGGAATATGCAGCTTCAAGTCTCAGTAAAAGTCCATTATATCGACACTTCACATCATTCATTTTATTAAGGGGAGGAATAAGAAGTTGGGACACCAATTCTTGTGCAGTGATTTCAAAAGATAAAAAAAAAAGTCCAGAAATTTGAAGTACAGTTCGGTTTATCAACCACAACTGGATGGGGCTAAACATCAAAAAAGGAAACAGACTTTTAGCAACGATGAAAACAGAAATTCATGAACTTTGTTTAAAGGCTGTGTCATGCTTCCTACAAACAGTTAGGATCCTGTAGATTCAACAAACATCGGCCGTAACACAGCTCCTTTCATAACTCATATCTGAAACAAATTCATCGTCAAGATTCATGAAAGATGGGGTACTCACGGATCAAATGGTAAGAATCACAAGATTTGCAAGAATCTTGTTTCTTTACACAATCCAAGCCTAGATTTCGAGTACTGTAACAATAATTGCACCCCACCTCTCGTTTCCAATAAAGTGCAAGAACATTTTAGCTTATTCAAACAATCATAGATCAACAAGACATAAAACTTCTCCAATAATCAATCACAGTCACATATATATATTATAAAATCATAATAAATTGAACTTGCCTGTTTCCTCTCACTTTAAACCAGGCCTCGGCGCAACGCAAATGAGCAACCCCCAACTCCCCTTTGCATCCACAGCCAAGCTCAATCAACTCGATGCAACTCTTCCCACTTTCCTTGGCATTCAAATGGCATATTCTACACACCCTCTGATTGTCCCCCACGAACCCATTGCATTTGATGTCAATAACATGAGAAGAACATTTGTTCCCACCCTCCATTTTCGCCGCCTCGTTCGACTTCTCACTTGAATCAGCAATTTCATCTGCTCCCACAGACTTTGCCGTCTCGGAATTGCTTGAATCCGGATCATAACCGGAACTCAATGGCCCGGGTCTCTTATCGATCTCTCCAACCTCCAGATCCATCACACCCAGTAATCTTCTTTACTGGAGAACTGAAGCGCAGGCTGAAGAATTAAATTACATTGAAACAAAAAAAATAACAGTGGGACCTTGATAAAAAAAAAAAAAAAAAAAAAAGGACGAGAAACAAATGCGTATAATTAGGGTCTCGGAATTTTGGTGACAAAATCGCTTTCATTTACGGCTTCGTCATCGTGTTCAGTTCACAGTTGACTTAACCACCGTATCGATTACTCTCTCTCTCTCTCTCTCTAGAAACCGTGGGATTTTACCAATTTCTCGCAGGCTCAAATGCAGAATTCCCGAAATGAAGTGGGTCATCATCATGCAACATGTCCAACTCATTCCTCAATTTGAAGTTGTAAAATTGACACTATTTTGTCTACTTCACCAAATTGTCATTGAAAATTCATAGAGCTCTTTTTATGTTAATACTACTTCTCTAATATATGTAAATAATCATAGTCAATTTTTAATATTTCATATATAATATATCATCTTTTTATGCCCGACGTTACACAAATTCTAAGTACCAATTACTAAATTATTTTTATATTATTTTTTAATCTTATGAATCATTGTTTTATTCTGAAGAATGGTTGAAGCAGGCATTGGGTGGGCTAAGCTTGAGTAGGTGAAATCCATTTGTCTAAGAAGCAATAATTATCACAAATTTACTAATTACCAGATAAAGTAGTCGTTGGCGGTTGGTCAATCATTTAATGTCTGCCCTCTTCATTGTTATTTCATACTCTAAATTTCATGTGTGTTGTCCTAACTTGGAATTATGATAGTGAAAGAGGTTGTATGATTATTATTATAAAAATATCCAGAGAAATATGATAACTCTTTTGATGTATAGTTATTGGTCCCAACGACTAACATACAACCATCAGCCAATTTAAGCATGCATAAGTAGTTGGATGTTTCTCTCTTATTCTTTTCATATGAAATTAAGTCATTGTGGTAGTTTACCAGCTTGTAAAAACTAAGTAATATCGATGTGTAAGCTAATTAATTTCTTATAATCTAAAGTTTTTAATAATAATGTATTAACTTAAAGTTATACGTACACCCAACCCTACTACATGCAAGTAATTAACTAGTTTGTTAGGCATTTATTATATTAATTGAAGCTTAATGAAATTTACATAGTTTCTGTCGAATTAAGGATTTGATAATTTTCCAGTCTTCCTATACTTTTAACATCACATTAAAGAATGCCTGCCCAACCAGTATAGACCAAACATTAAATAAAACATGGTGGGACATTATTGAATTTCAAGGGTTATAGTGTAATTAAAAAATAATCCTAGAATTGGGACTTATATATATATATAGGAGTAATCATATGTGAACCACCTCCCAGATGTGATATGAGAACTAATCCTATCCATCCGTTTTTAATTATGGACGGCCCAGATTTTAAGTTTTATATAATTAATTACTTATTTTATTAATAATTTTGGGTATTTTGGGTATACTATTTTACCAATAATTTCATTCCATAACTGTTTTCTATGATTTTTTCTCTACATATTTTTTCAAATCTTTTTATTCCTTTTTTAATTATAGACGAATAATTTGTTTGTTTTTTTTCAATCAATATTGCATATTTTAGTATAACATCAAGAAATTTTTTTTTTTTTTCAGAAGTTGCAAATTTTTTTTTATTTTTCATTTGAAGTCACGTTCTTTTATTATTCTTCTTATTATTGTCGTGCAGTTAGTTCTTCATCGCCGCGATAGTATTATTATCTCGTGTGCAATTTTTTATTCATCCACATCTTATTTTTTGGTCGTAGTTCTTCGTATGTCTTCTGCAGTTGACGCCATGGATAAATATGATGATGGTATTTCTCAAAATAGTCTTTTGTTTTTTTTAAGCATTGATAATTCATAATTTCGTATTTAACCGGAGTTTGACATGAAGTATTCAATCCTTGTGATTACTTTTGCGACGGTTTTGATGTAGTTTATATATATTTATGTTTTATTTTTTAATTATTTTTGTTTGCACGGTATTGGTTTATGCATGTTATTTCGTGCCAAATTACATTTAAAAATATACAATAGTGTCGCCTGTAAACGTGCTATAATGCATTGTATTTATTGCAAATATTATAGGGAACTGTATATCTGTCGATTATTTTTGTCCTTTTTTATTTGCTGAATTATTGCACATACTGTTCCGAAATATGCATAAATTAGTAAGTAATACTACAAATGTAGTTCAGAGAACCTGCAGATAGTGTATTATTATTTAAATACGAGTTTGCTTTCTTGTTTTTTTAAAGATTTTAAATAATTTGTTCTTATTTATGTTAATATGTTATTTTTCTTTCGTGGTGCAGTTGTCATTACCCCCGTATGCGAGTAGTCTTTGATGGTGATGTTAGCAAGCTATCGGATTTGCTTAGTGCACTTGATATTGCTGGCAAAAATATTTCAGGGCAAGATCAGTGCAATTCTGTTGGAGATAAGAAACAAATGTCTCGAAGTTTCTATGGTTCTGAGATTCCGGAGACTGTTGATGTACACCCTCCTGATGTTGTTAAAACTAAAGGTAGTGGGAGCCGTTTCATTTCACGCAAGGAGAAAGCTGAAAGAATGTTGAAGAAACCAATGAGGTTATGTAGAAAGTGCAAGCAGATGGAAAATCACGATTCACGGAACTGTGATAAATTTAAAGGTGCCACCGAGAAGCAATGATGATTAGATTTTGTTTTTACAAAAATTTTTGTATGTTTATCTTTTACATTTGTTCCTTTTTTATTTCTAAAAGTTAAGCACGTTGTTGGTTCTTTTTATTTGGATTTTTTAATAATTTATTTGCTGGTGTAGTACATTTTTACCTGATATAAAATTTAATCTTTCTGTTTAGTTTTTTTCCATTTATTCGCATTATTTCACACCTCTATCTTCTATAATTTTAATCATTCTATGCAACTTTGTAAATATTATTATTTGCGTCAAAATTTGTATAATGTAATAGTAATAATAAATTCATCTTTACGTTTATACTTGTCAATTCTTCTTGTTAACTTACAATGGTTCGTAAGATGTAGATTTATTAAAATTCATGCACCTTTTTAAAGTAATATTCCTTTTTATTACGTTCATAGTATTTTTACCTTACTTTTTATGCTAATTTTCTATGCATTTTTTGCACCTTTTTTAAGTAATATTTTTTATGTTTTCAATTGCTTTTTCTATTAAGTATAATACTATCGATATTTTGTTTATAGTCATCAATTCATCGTGTTAAAGATTAAAAAAACTTTATCAATTCTTCGAAATTATATACTTTAACTATTATATTAAAAATCATAAATTTAATGCAAATTGATTAGGATAATGAAATGTATAAGAAAGGTGCAGAAAAAGATGAAATTATGGCAATTAAAGGTACAAAATAATGCCAATTAAAGTATAAAATACTAATTACAAACATTAAAATTTATATAATGATAACCACTATCTACTCAAGTCTCAAAAAAAAAAAACCAATTTGTAACCAAATACATAAATTAAAACTTAGAAATTCTGTAGCAATGCAAAACACAAGTTTTCAATTTACTTAATCGCTTAACGCCTAATTTTCTCCAAGTAGGCGTCAATGTCAAATTCCTTTGCCTTGCAGTTCTTTCTAAAAACCTTCGCAGCTGTTTCACAAACTTCTTCACCCTTTTTGTTGCAGTCGGCACTCAGAAGTTTCTGGCAAATCACCATCCTTTTGTGCTTCAGATCATTTTTGTTGGCATTAGTTAGATCACTCTCCCATTCATCTGCCTTTTGCCCCATGAATGTTTCCATGTGCAACATGGCATAAACACCACAATCAATCTTGTTTGTTGATGTTCTCCACTTCATTTTCATCCTTTCAATTCTTGCGTTCCCCATAAACTCTCCTCTATCCTTCAGTTTTTTGTCATTGAAAAAATCAACAAACAGCTTCACCTGCAATTTTACGATTTAACATTACATATTGATATTGATATAGAAATTTTTATCTCTAATATAACTTTATTTAATGCACGTACCAGCCTGCTAGGTGTTTCACCATACTTTACAAATATCTCGTGGTTGTCTTGCTAATTTGAATTGTCAATAAGATGAATCTTATATGACATGAAATCGAAGCAGATTACATAGTAGTGGTAGTGTTGGCAAATGGGAATGAAAATCAGTTGAACAAATGTTGCAAAAATAGAACAAATTAAATGCAATAATAGATGTATATATTTATTTACTGCGGGGAAAATTCATGTTATAGCTATTTTTAAAAAAACATAATTCCAATTGCTAAAAAGGATTAGTAAATTTACAATGATAAGTTCAGTTTAATGCAATACGTCCAATTCAAAGTTATATTACAATAAAAATTAAATTATGTTGCAATAAAAAGACTACACAAAGTAAGTTTGATGCTGAGGAACAATTAGCTTTGACACCAATGGTATATGTTGGTCCCTTATGATCAGAGTCGTCGTGGTTACAGTAAAGTACACACACGAAGTGCAGCGGAATAGATTATGTTTTCTTGTATTTAGATTATTTTCAACTTCGTTTTTGATTAAGGTTTTCTTAGGTTACCTTTTTCAGTTATACACTAGTAACGTGGTTACTAGGTTTTAAAACTTAGTAGCTCGAGAGGCAGTAACAACAAAACAACACACAATTTATAGTGGTTCGATCAAATGATCTACGTCCACTCCTTAGCCAAATTGCTAAGAATTTTACTATAAAGTATACGGTGTACAAAGAGTTGCCTCTCCTGTTAAGCAATCAGCCTCCTGAAGCCCTGTCTGCTTTACGGCTATCTTCCGATACCCCGAACTTTCCTGGTGTAGTTCCGGCTGAGTCAAGGGCGCACCTTCGTAAAACTCGCTTTTACCACTTTCTTTGGAGGAGTTTAAAGTTCCCTCCGAACTTCGTGTGTGCTCGGCTTCAATGCCTGCCTTAATCAATTTCTTCACAAGAAATTGACTGCTGGATGCTTTCCTTAAAAGGAAAGTGATCCCAATGATTGAAGATTCTTGAACCAGTTCAAGAATCACTCAGACGAATGTCAGACGTAGTGAGACACTCGGAGTGTTGAAGGCCTTTGAGTATCTCTGGATTGTGCCTTTCAACTGGACTGCTCTCTTGCCTTTTTGCTTTTTGGATTCTTTCGTATATCGTGTTTCTGGTTAGAGAGTGAGCAGCTCCTGCATTTTCTTTTGACTTCCCTTTTATAGTTACGATCTTGAAGTTTGAGTCGACAAATCCGTTTAGACACAACGGATCTTTCTCCTTAAATGCGGGTAGCTAATTATTGATTTTTCTGCTTTCTGATAGGCTTTTCCGTCCTACTTCTGACATGGCTAATTGTCGCGCGTTGGTCAGAGTGGCGGTGTAGCAGTCCTTCTGTTTTGCTTTGCTGAGCTTCTGCTAGTACGGGATGCTGGATCTCTTTCAGCATGCTTTTGATCTCCTTGCACAGCGAGTACTTTGTCTGCTACTCTGATTTGATTTGCTAGCATCTTCAGCAGTCAGGGATGTGTTTGTCGAATGCTGATCTTCTTAGCATTCTTAATACGCACAGCCTTCAGCATTGTTCGATGTTTGCTGAGATATTTCAATTGGCCTATTCTATTACAACACGATGTTTTAACCTATACAGGACATTACATCGGATGCTAAGCTATGCTAAGGTTCAACAATGATCGACCGTCTACTAAGGTTTGATCCAACAAAACCTTTTACAATAAGAACCTAAGGGTAATTTACAAGTATTTTCCCAACAATTTCCCCCTTTTTGGTGCGATCAAAGCTTATAAAGGATTGCTGAGACTTAGCTTAGAGATTAAAAACAAAATTGCATGTAAAGCATTCAGCAAACATTTAAACATCTTTCGTTGAGTACACATAGAGTGTATATCAACTATTGTTCATACTCGAAAAAGAGAATTCATCGAAAGAAAATGATGAAAGTCAAAAAGGTTTAGAGAATGACCTTATTTCTGAGCGTCTGGTGGAGGTTTTGGCTTCTCAAGAGATTCAACTTTCTTCATCGTCATGGCCATTAGTTTCTCCATCTGTTCAATCCGTGCCCGTTGTTCTTCTCTTTGTTGTTCTGCTAGCTTCATTCTTCGTTCCATCATTGTTCGTTCGAATTCTTTTTCTTTCAGTATCAGCTCGGCTTCCTCTGCTTTTATCCTTGCTTGTTCAGCAATCCTTCTTTCTTCCCCCTCTTTGAGAGCATCCAAAACAGAGGTGGTGAAAGACTTGTGAGCGTCAAGATTGTCGTGGAGAGTCATCACATTTGATTGTACCGTAGACACGGTTTCTTCGACATGTGTGATTTTGGTGGTGCCTTGTCCAACTTGTTGCTGAACTTCTGAGACAGAGGTTTTCACGCCCGAGATTGCACCGCGGACATCAGCAACCTCTTTCAAGACTTCTTCATTGAATTTGGCTTGCTGGATATCGCGTTGATGCAGGGCGTTGTTAAGAATGTTGACAAAAGATTGGAAGCTTACTTGGACTGGTTCAGCGTCGATGGGTTTGTCAGAGAGAACTATTTCTGTACCGCCTGCTAATGAAGTAGCTGCACCATCTTCGCTTTCCACTGTACCAATTTCAGAAGCTTGTGTTGCTTCGTCAACTCTTTGTGTGACAACATCAAGAGCTACATTGGTAGCTACTTCCAAGGAGTCACTCATAGTATTCCGTCCAAGAGTTGAATCAGAACCTTGGGGTTCAGAGGCATGAGATGAAGTTGCGCTTCCAGTATATGCTTTCTGAAAGTTGATAATTTTGAGGTAGTCCTGTCGTCTGGCCTCCTTCTCTTTTTCTTCTTCAAGCGCGGCTAGTTCAAGATTTCTAACTCGCACTTTCTCCTCATAAGCGGCTTTTTGTTTCCGATAAGCAATCATTGCAGCCCTTTGTCGTTTGGTTAGTGCCATGTGCGCCAAGGACTTCTTATCTGGCGCAAACTGTGATTTTGGCAGGGATTGTGATGGAAGAAACTTCCTGTGAGCTCGGATGGCTTGCAATCGAGCATGTACTTGTTGATCAGTATATTGTCGCGTGCAGGAAGGCTGGTCCATCCACTCATTTGCCCATGATTCTTCGGAACGCCAGAAGTTAAGACCTTTTCTAGCGATAACAATCATCCTTTCCTCAACACAGAGTTCATGCATGATGTAGTCATTAGTCTTCCATCGTCGAAATTGAGTGCCAAGCACTCTTCCTTCCTCTGTTTCTTCATTAATCACAGCCGAAAAGACACCTGTGATGTCTCTATTTACTTCTTGCTCTACGAAGGCTAAGATCTCTTCACTCCAATCTCTGAGATCTGCATTCATATCTTCATTATCTGAGACAGCAGCACACCATTGTACTATACGTCGTGAGCGAAAAAGTTTGCCAGGTAAGCCATGAAAAGGTATCCTCAGTTGTTCAGTTTGTAAAGTGGGGTATTTTCGAAGGGTTTTGGCATCAAACACTTCAGCAGATTCCCCCTCAGAATCAGATGCCGATGAACAGGTGGACTCGTCCAGATATCCAGCAGAGGAGACTTCGAGGTCCATTGCATCTTCTGTTTGATCGATGCTATCAGCAGCGGCTGGTGTTTCCTCAGCAACATGGACGTCTTCAGCAGTATCTGCCATAACTTCATCTGTTGCATTTGATACTTCAATGATTGGTTTCACAGAGTTGTCAGATTCAGTAGAGGTTGTCTCTGTTTCTTCATGGTTTCTTCCATAAGGATTTCAACCATTGTGGATCCTTCACCATTTGTATGATCTATGGCTTCAGTTGGTGGTTCCTTAGCAGATCCAATAATATTTTCCGTACCGGAGTATTCCTTGGCAGTGACGGATCCAGATTCAGGATCCTCGGTGGTTTTCTGCACAACCGGCTCTGCAGTAGATATGTTCATATCTGTGCTTTCCTTAGATATTGCCGATGGTCCTGCATCCTTATCTTTGGAATGTATGTTAGCTGTCTCTGGTCGTGTTTCGTTCTCTTCTGAGCTACTGTCTTGAAGAGTTGTAGCAATAGGTTCGCGAAATTTGACCGATTTGCATTTGGAATGTTCCGTAGTTTCAAAAGCGCCAGATTGAATTAGCATATCCAACTCTTTATCAGTCATACCGTCTGCTGCAGTTGTAGTCTTTGAAGGATTATCCATATCCTTTTTGGTCAAAGTAGAGTCTATTTTGGTCTTCCCTTTCTTTGCTGCTCTGTTTAAATCCTCAGCAGTTTCTTCATCGGGTGTGAGATCAGTATTCTCCTTTTGACTTACTCGTTCTAGATGAGACCTCTTTATCCTTTCGAAGTTTAGATCCCTTCCTTCGAATGTGATTCTATCCTTCTCCTTTCTAAATTCCTTTAGTTCCTGTGCCCTTTTCTTTTCGTCACGCTTTCGTTTGTTCTCACGTATACCTCGCAAGCGTTCTTCATGACTCTTGGAAGAAAGGGGAGAGTCAGGTGCTTTTGGGGTCGTGACAGTGGATAGCTTAGCAACTTTGCGCAGTCGCTGACGACCAGATCTTCTGGTGGGAGCAGTACCCTTTTGTTGTTCAGAAGAAATTGGAATAGCAAGTTGACCAATTACAAGTGGCTGCTGAAGGGCGGCCTTTTGGTCCATAATTTCCTCAATCTGTTCGGTTGGTATATCTCCAAGAGCTACAATATCATCAAGCTGCTTGAAACAATGCTCTGTTTCAGCGTTCTGAGTTAATGTTGCTATCTCCTCAGCAGAGATAGGCGTTGCTATCTGCAGTACTTGTTCGCCCAAGGAACGCTCATCTACTTCCTCATCTGAAGTAGGTTTGTCCCCATCCACATTAGATTTACCGGTCAGCCTTCTTGGTTTCTTGTAATCAAGGGGATTGGCTGCTTTTCGTGTGACCGGAATGAAATCAGTGGCAAGCAGCTTTACTCCTTGATCAATTTTCGTTGAATGCATGACCAATTCCAGAAACTTGCTTATTCTCAATCCAAAATTAACATTTGAGGAAAAGGTTCCATCTACGGACAAGTGATCGTTCTTCCTGGCATGTTCTGCCCAACGTTTGAAGAAGTACTCAGCCCAATTTCCCTTCACTTTGTCTGTGAGAGCCATCATTACTGCGTATTTCTTAGCAGAAAGTTCAGAATATGAACCGGCATCGCATTGGAACATCTTGATCACTAATTCGGCTAGAATTTTAAATTCATCCTGTAAGGAGTTAATGGGTGTGGCAGCCCGGAAGGTAATCACATGACCTTTCTTATCCTTCAGTACACCAGGCTTCTTCCAAGAATTCCAACGTCTTTTCATCTCATCATAATCTGTTACTTTGTACTGAGATATACGTTCCCCCTTATTCCGAAGACGAAAAGTTTTAGCAAGAATATCGGCACTTACTTCAATGATACTTCCATAAACACAAGTTTTAAAAGATTTTCCATCTTTACTCATGACTGCTCTGGCATAAAATTCAGAGACCATATGCGGATGAAAATGCATGGGTTCAGCGGATAAGTATTGAGTTACCTGTTCGCTCTCGAGGATATCCATTATCCAATCAGGAATGTGTTCAGCAGCAAGACGTTTGTACAGGATCCTATCTTTCATGATTTGAGCCAAACGCCTCTGTTCCTTTGAGTGGTCGGCTAGGGATTTCTTCTTTGCCATCATGACGAGCTGACCAAATGATATAGAATCATCAATATCTTCCTTCTTTAGGATCCCAGTGAACCCAGGTGCATGTCGCATATGTAAGGGTTCTTCAGAATTCGGTGGAAAATTGAATGGACGAGGTTCATTGGATTCAGGGTGATGATCCTGACTAGTAGATTTCTGGGAAGATGAGGCTAGGGAGTCTGTGGCCATATCTGTGAGGGAAAGTCTGGGAATTTTTTTTTTTATGGAGATTCACTGTTTGGGAATTTTTTATTTCAGAACGATGAGAAGAAAATGAACAGTGATCAGAGCGAAGGTAGGGTTAGTTTGAAAGTGAGATCTAACGGTTCAGGGAAAATCTGCGGAAGGTTAGATCGACGGTTCAGAAAAAATGCATCTTTCCATATGGCTTCCCATGCTCCGATACACACTCAAGTGTTTCTAACGTAGCGTCTCCTCAGTTGGTGCCGCCGTTTGCAAGCATTAATTACGCCTGATCGGGTCCCATCAGGTTTGAATTTTGAGTCATCGCGCCTCGATTTTGGGATAGGTTATTGCTTAGCATCCGTTCTAAGATGCTAATAGAATATGATCCCTTTCAGCATTCTGATTTCCAGCAACTTCCGAGGAGCTGCTGAGTCAGAGAGATTTTAAAAATAAAAATATGATGATGCGATCCTCGATATTGTCAATACTCCTTGCTCCCTATTTCTGGAAAGATGATTTGACTTCCCATGCATACACGTCAATTCCTTTATTGGCGACGTTTCGTATTCCAAGGGATAAATCATTGCGATCTTCAGACAGATTTTTCTCTTTCTTCTCGTCATAAATGAGAAATCCCCTTTAAATACCGGAGTTTGAGATTTTCCAAACATCTCATCTTTCCTTCTTCCCTGATTCTCTCTTTTAACCTTCTTCTTCTTCAAGAAAATCGAGTCCTTTCCTTAAGTCATGGAATCTCCTCCCCGAGTCATAGATATCCGACGTAACCTGATCCTTGATGAGCCGGATCTGGATAGGTACTACATAGACGAGCGTGATGTGGTTGTGAAGGTCATATCTACGTTGCAGTGGGGGGGTCTTTCGCAATTTCTGTGTGCTACTCCTCACTGTTTCCAGGAGGGAGTTTTGAGGGATTTCCTTAGTGAGTGCCATGTTGGTCCAGGCTCAATCTATGGGGTGTTCCATAACAAGCTTGTTCATTGGACCCCTGACACCTTTGCGGTTGACTTCGGGCTTCCTCGAGGTCCGTTGTCTGTGGAGGACTATCTTTCAGAGGAGGTGGCTCCAGAATGGCTGGCATGGGAGAAGTGGCGTCATTCTCCTCGTTTTGATTTCAGCCCTGACATCCCTGCTTCGGACCTTAGGACACCATATTGGGTCCTGTTTCGCATTGCCCATGAAATCCTTCTTGGAGAGGAACCTTATGACCTCTGTTTCTCAAGGCCCGTTTGGCAGTTGATGATGGCCATGGACGATGCTGCTTCCGTTGACTGGGCCGGATACGTATTCAAGAACGTTTGGGAGGCTGTCAAGCTTCATCCGTTCGTGCCTCTGCGGAATGGGATGCAGCTCAGCTGGTTGATGGAGAAGTACTTTCCAGAGATTGCTGACGGTCCATCCAATCTTCAAGGGGCTGATTTCTATCCCTATAAGTCTGTGTCGCCTTTCTAGATGAATTCCATAATAAATCTTCTATTTCCTTTTGTATTCTGGCCAAGGATGCCGTCTGTTGGTCCCGGTTTTTCAGAGTATAAACGTTACGCAGCGGAAATAATGTTAATGTTAATTGTTTTCTTGCACGCTACTTACACACAGCTGACAACTGGCAACTGGTCAGCTGGTGCTGGTTACTCAGTACGCAGCTGACAACTGGTCAGCTGGTGATTCAAGACTTAGAGTATTTAGCCTTGTTTGCACAGTTATATATCAGTTTCAGGATATACTCCAGCACTTGAGTGCTGGGTTTAAAATATGAATGAAATGCAGAAAGCTGATAAATAACAAAGGATTTTATAGTGGTTCGATCAATCGATCTACGTCCACTCTCCAGTCGAAGCACTGGAAATTCCACTAAGAGTAATCAGGTACAGGTATCCTACGATCTATCTCTAGCTGGTGAATGCCTCGTCCACCAGTTCACTAGATCAACCGCTCCCGGTCCTGGATCCTTCTTCAACTCTTCACAGCTAATGGAGTGCGAGCACGTCACTTCAACCTCCACAGCTAGCTGGGTGTTTTAGTTCTCCCAAGAACGTAACAGACTCTACGGCAGAATGCCCGTAATGACTCAAGTGCTGGTAAGCACAGGAGCTGCTGTGAACTCTCTCGAAGGAGAAAGAACACCAAGTGAGATCTTTAACTTGCAAGCTTAAAGCTTGAAGTCTCGTGTTTGATAAATCAACACACGGAAAGCTTTATGAAAAGCCTCGAAAGTACTTTATGCGTTCTTGCAATAACTTCAGTTCTTTCGGTGGTTGAGCAGAGATATCTAATTCAATGTAACAACCGAGCAACAGAGAGATCTAATGTTTGAATGTTGGTGGTTGCGATGTATTTATAGCCACAGGAACCGATTCAAACTTTCTAGCCGTTTGGACCCATCCGGAAAGGTGTCAGACCTCGGATGTCCTTCTGACGGCGGCAGGTATGCTTTTCGAAAAAGAGCCATACCTAAGACCACTTTATCTGACACAGATCTCTTTGTGTCAGAACGGCTTTTTCTGTCAGTCCGAGGAATAAGACTGGCGTCTTGTGACTGATAGACTTTAAGTTATCCTTCCTTAAAGTCATATTCTGTTAGTCGATTCCTCAGAGAATCTTCTTCTTGTCTCTACTACACGGGGAGAGAGAATCTGGAATTCTGCTGGTAACATCTGACTGGTAGATCATACTGGTGATCTTGTGCTGGCAGTCTCTGCTGGTGACTTGCCCTGGCATCATCAAAGTCTACCAAATCTCTAGATGTTAACTCTTCTCGGAATCTCCCATGACTGGTGAAATCACCGCTGGTGAATAGTGTAAGAACACGTATTCTCCTGGTAAGGTTTGTCAGCCGCCTGCTGATGAAACCCTTCCCAACTGGTGAACAGTAGCCAGTCATAAGTGCTACATACCGCTGGTGAACAGTGTCAGCACGAGTCTTTGTCAGCCGCCTGCTGATGAAACTTTTCCCAACTGGTGAACAGTAGCCAGTGGTAAGCACTTCTCATGCTGGTGAACAGTGTCAGCATGAGTCTTGATCAGCTGCGACTTACAACTCAAAAGACCTAAACAGGGCTTTACATTCAAGACTAGAGCTATGTAGAGACAACTGACGCTGGTAGGACTTAGGATTTGATCCACCAAAACTATAATCTAAACAAGTAAGCTACTGGGAAAGGAAACCTTAGACAGATTTCCCAACAATTTCCCCCTTTTTGGTGCGATCAAAGCCTAACCAGCGAGCACTCAGCTGATGAGGAAAGTTACAAAGGATTTCAGGGTTTTACAAGTGAAACCTATCAGATCTAAACCCATGAGATTACTTCCTCAACATCAGCTCTAACTAAAAGAAATCTTCCCCCTCAACCAAGGTAAGATATTGCTCGTTTAAAAATATGGAAATTAAGATCAGAGCAAATAAGCATGTAAATAAATTTAACATGCAAGATGAGTGCTGGTGCTGATTACACTGGATGTGTAAATTTAGCTGGTAAGTAAAAACTTAGACAATTGTTGGACAATAAGAGATTGTCATCAACTTGTCAGTTAATCATTCCATTAGAGATTTAGCAATTACATGTACAATGAATGATAACTGACTAGTCTAACAGATTTACTTACAAAAGCATAAAAAGACTAGACTATGGCTTGGAAGATGATCCTGGTGACTGAGTCCGAGCATTGGTGATGGACCTCAGGATCGCAGTAAGTTCGGCCATTTCTTGATCTCTCTTCCGCCTCTCTTCAGCAGCAATTCGCCTCTCTTCAGCTGCGAGGCGTCTCTCCTCCTCAACGATTCTGGCTCTCTCCTCTTCAGCCAGTGCTCGCGCCCTTTCCCCCTCTTGGATCCGCGCCAAAAAGGTGGCAACACCGGCGGTGATGGAATCCATTTGCTGCGCTACATCGGCTTGGAAAGTGGCGAAGCGTTGATCCATCCTGGCATCGATGTAAGCAAGAAGTTGCGCAGGAGGATGAATTTCTGAGAGTGGCTGCGTTGATACTTCCATGGAAGTGGAAGGCACATCAGGTGCGGTATCAGCCATCTCTGGTGCAGACGCAACTGGTACCTGCACTGGGGCGGGCTCCTCCGCGGGCACGTCAGCTGCTGCTGGCTCCTCCGCGAGCACCTCGGCTGGTGCTGGCGGGCCTTGTACAAAAATAGGTGGGGCTGTGAAATCCACCAGCTGCCAGTCCTCATGATAAGGGACAAGGTCGCCCAAAACCATAGGAACAGATGGGACGGCAGTGGTCAGCCACCAACTACGTGAAGGATCCTCCTCCACTAAGTGGTCTACCAGCAGAGCGCTGGCAGCCATATAAAAAAGAATAGCAAAATATGGAGGGATCCTGGGGAGAGTGATGATTACTCTGATGCGGCGGAGAGCGTATATGAGCTGATATCCACTGCTGGTGCTCTGGAACTGGAGAAATGGCAACTTAACCATTTTGGGCCTAGGGAAGCCGGAGGTTCCAGTCAGCTGTCGGTATTCTGCAATCTTCCTCAATCGGCGCCTGATTCGCCTGTTCGACAGCTGCTGGTGGCTTTCAGGATCAGTATCCATGAATGTATTTGCCCAGGCCTCCTCAGATCTCCAGTATCCAAGCCCGAGCCTGGCATACAGTACGGCACGCTTCTCCACTGTCAACTGGCATTGGCACCAGTCGAATATCCTCCACCTCCGGAACTCCAGAAGCAGTTCCGCATTCACTCGCCACAGGTCTCTGTACCTGGTTATCATCTCCTCATCCACAGCGCTCTCCACTTCCGCTGTGATGGTGTCGGCATACTCATAGAGTGAGTAGTTGTAATACTCCATCGGGTGCAGGGCCAGACACCAGTCGTAGATCCTGGAAGCGTAGACTGACTGGTGGGGGAGTCCGCTGATGGGGATAATGTTGAATGCCGAAGGCTCAGGCACTCGTGAATTTTGAAACGCCATGTCCCCGCGGTGCTCCCACCGGTGTACCCCTATCACTCGCGATCGGAAGGTATCTTCATCTATCAGCTGGTGCTCATGGATACAGAGCATGTATGGCCTCCTTTCAGTTCGCACATGTCGTGCTGGCGCTGGGGAGGATGCTGCTGGTCGCCCAGAAGATGTAGAAGCTTCTGAAGGAGTTGGACGACTGGCAGGATGACGAGCCACGTCTTCAAAATTAGGGAATAGATCCCTGGGCTCCATCCTCTGCACCATGGAGTGATGTATCACCTCCTCAGCTGGAGCAGCTGACTCCTCAGCCCTTGGCATTTCTTCATCATCAGAGAAACTCGCCAGTTTTTCCGGGGTGGTCGCCCGCTCAACAACTCCTCCACTGGCACCCCCTTGCGCGGCCAGTGGGACTTCAGATTCACCTCCACCACCCCCTTGCGCGGGTGGAGGGACTTGAGGCAAATCCTCCTCAGGCTGGTACATATCTACAAGAGATAGTACGTCCTCCTCAGCTCCCATGACCATCAGGCGCGTGAAGGATTCTTCAGAGAGGATCTGGCCTGGAGCTGGTGCTGGTGGCATGTCACTTGAAGTTTGGGCAACACCCCATTTTCCCTTCGCCACCTGATGCACTTGCTCCGCCAGTTGCGCCTGACGTCGAGAATCATGCTCAGCCTTTATCTTTGCGAAGGCTTCATCGCGGGCTGCCAGCTCAGCCTCCCTTTTCCGCTGGTCTGCCAAGGCCTTCAGCCTTGCCTGAGCCTGCTTCTTCCTCACAAGAGAAGCATTTTGCTCCTTCTTGGCTTGCTCCACCAGCTTCTGAGCTCTCGTCTGGACCCTCTTCCTCTTTCGGGTCATCTTCTCGATGGTCTCCTCCTTAGTCAGTCCCAAGATGGACTTCTTGACTGGAATTGAGATCTTCCCTGACGCAGAGTCATAGGCAGCAGCTGGCTGGGGCTGCTGGCGCTGGTGGGTCTTGTGTTTCTTTCTTGAAGGGGGCCTGGGGGCTGGCACTTGTGCTGATGCCCGAGGATGTATACCGGTTGCCTTAGCCACTGCTTCTTCCATAGAGGTGAATAAGGATTCAACCTCTAGCTTCCTTTTCAGCTCATCCTTGGCCGCAGCTGGCAGTGGGAGAGCCACCGCTGGTACTTCCTCCCCTGTCTGTTCTGCATCTTCTTCAGAAACAGACTCATCGGGGTCCACAGCCGTCTTCCCCTTCAGCCGGCGTGGCTTCTTGTAGTCGGGGACAGCCAGTTTCACCCTTGTGGCTGGGATGAAATCTGATCCAACCAGTTGCTCCCCCTGGTCGACGTCATCCCCCATCTCTACCTCCAGTATGTGGCTGATGCGCAGGCCAAAAGACACTGCATGGAGGAACCTGCCGTCAGTTTTGACCGTGCAATTCTTCTCCACATTCTCCAGCAACCGGCCGAAGATGAATTCGGCCCAATTTCCGTATATGCCGTCCTCCAGCGCGCACATTACGGAGAATTTCTTCAGGCTTAGTTCTGCATAGGAGCCGACCTCACACTGGAGCATGCGCACAACAATGTCGCATACCATCTGCCAGTAATCTTCCATTTCTGACTTCTTCATGCCAGTTTTGAAGACAGTCACCCCCTCCTTCTTCCATGCAGTCCACCTTCGCCGGAACTCCACCGTATCGTCCTTGAAGTACGTTGCCACCTCCTCACCAGTACTCCTCAGCCCAAAGAGGTTGGCTAGGTACTCTACGTCGATAGTGATCAGGTGTCCGAACACCGACGTGGTGAAGGATTTCCTATCGTCAGCAATCACCGCGCGAGCATAGAACTCGGCGACCAGATGTGGGTGGAAGTTCCTGGGGGTTGCCGTCAAATATGTTCGGAGTTGCTCGTGGTCTATCATGTCCATCAGCTCCTCGCCGAAATGCTTCTCGGCTAACTTATCGTTCAGAATCTTCTCTTTCTGAACTTGGGCTGTGCGAATCTGTGCGTGAGAGAGGCGATGTCGGGTGGCTGCTTTATTCAGCGAAACGAGCTTGCTGAATGGATAGGTATAATCTATGTCTTCTTCTTTGACAATGCCAGTGAAGGTTGGCATATGTGATTCGGCTAATGGTAAGTCTAAGGACTCAGTAGAAGAAGATGATTTATCAGCAGCGGGGTTGGATGAAGATGCCATGATATCAGGGAATAAGTGTTTGGAAGGATTAAGGAAGATGAACGGAAAATATGTTCGAAAAGTATGAAGGAATGATAAGATTTTTTCCGATCATGAATGAAAGCTATTTATACTGGTGCCATGCTGGGATGGATGGTCGAGATGAATTCGTCAAAAGTGAGAATCGACGGTCATCAGCAGGCACGATTCCCTGTAGCAACGTGCGTGGACGTGCTGACGTGGGATGGTACGTGTAGCTGACATGGCACACGCTGAATGGTCGCGAGAGTGCCTTTGACTGCGCAGTCACTGTGCGCAATAAATGTGGCATTAAATGCCGCATTAAATTCGTAGATATGCACACGCCAGACCAATTTTAAACATCTCCCGCCATTTCTGCGACAGCTGGCACGACTCTTGGACTTCAAGAGACTTTCAGTTGAGAGCTGGGACTCAACTGGTCATCAGTAGTATACTTGGTCATCAGTAGTATACGCCAGTCGCATATTTCCCCCTGCCAGTATGGCCTTCATACCAGTTGACAACTGATACTCACAACTGGTTCCCGTGTACTTAGACAAATTGAGAGCTCGGACTCAATTTTCACCAGTCGTTGATGTATCACCAGTTGTCTGCTGACAACTTGAAAGATTGAAAGAATTGAGAGCTTGGACTCAATTCATTCCGCATAATCTTCTCTTCTCTTCTTCATCATTGCTTGGAATTTGGGAGCTGGGACCCAATTTTACTTCGACTGATGGTGCATGACTGCTGGCAAATTTGAAATGAGAGCTGGGACTCATTTCCTTCGTTGTTTATGGAATCAGTTCCGCCAGTAGATACCATCTGTGGCTTTGAGCTACCACTAAAGAAAACAGGAAGACTAAGAGCTTGGACTTAGTCTTAATCAGCATCCTTCAGAAAACAAGAACGGAATGAGAGCTGGGACTCATTCTTCCTCAACACTAGGGCTCGCATCAATCTCCATAAGACCGAGTTTGATGCACAGCTCCTTGAATCTTGCTTCTGGCAAAGGTTTGGTGAAGATATCAGCCAGTTGATCTTCAGTTCTGATGTACTCTACGCTAATATCCTTCTTCTCGACATGATCACGTATGAAGTGATGTCGGATATCTATGTGCTTGGTCCTAGAGTGATGAACCGGATTCTTCGTTATGCACATAGCGCTGCTGTTGTCGCAATAGATGGGTACACAACCAGTGTCCACTGCATAGTCTTCCAGTTGTTGCTTGATCCAGAGAATTTGAGCACAGCAACTGGCAGCGGCAACATATTCAGCCTCAGTAGTAGATGTAGCAACTGAGTGTTGCTTCTTGCTAAACCAGCTGATTAGCTTGTGTCCTAGAAACTGACACGTACCACTGGTACTTTTTCTATCTATACGGCATCCAGCAAAATCTGAATCTGAATACCCAATGAGTGTAAGCTCATCATTCCTGGGGTACCATAACCCAAGTGATTCAGTTCCTTTGAGGTATTTCACTATTCTCCTAGCAGCTTCCATGTGTGACTTCTTTGGATTGGCTTGATATCTGGCACACACTCCGACTGAGTATGAAATGTCGGGTCTGCTGGCTGTCAGATAGAGAAGTGATCCAATAATACCTCTGTAGCTGGAAGGATCAACCGATTCTCCTTCTTCATCAAGAAAGATCTGGCAACTGGTGCTCATCGGTATTCTGAGAGCCTTAGTTTTCTCTGGGCAATATTTCTGAATTAGGTCCTTGGCATACTTCCGCTGATTAATGAAAATCCCATCAGCTGACTGCTGGACCTGGAGTCCTAGGAAGTATGTTAATTTGCCCATCATACTCATCTGGAATGAGTTCTGCATCAGTTGAGAAAACTTCTCACAGAGAGACATATTCTTTGACCCG
>JAPKLW010001161.1:90813-114793 GCA_026898455.1 Plectranthus barbatus | reverse complement strand
TCGATCTTCCCTTTCCGAAATCCATTACTGATTAGGAACTGTGATAGCGTCTCGTACCAAGCCCTGGGCGCCTGTTTCAATCCATACAGGGCCTTTCTTAGCTTGTACACTTTGGTGCCTATTTCAAAGCCTGGAGGTTGTTCGACATATACTTCCTCCTTTAGCTCGCCATTCAAGAAGGCGCTCTTCACGTCCATCTGGAATACCGTGAAACCATGATACGCTGCATATGCAAGGAACAGCCGTATCGCCTCCATTCTTGCAACTGGTGCGAAGGTCTCGTCGAAGTCGATGCCTTCACATTGCTTGTAACCTTTGGCGACTAAACGAGCTTTGTTTCTGATTACAATGCCATTCTCATCTCGCTTGTTCTTGAATACCCACTTGGTGCCAATCACTGACTGATGTGATGGTCTCTCTACCAAGTCCCAAACATTGTTGCGAGTGAATTCCGCAAGCTCTTCTTGCATGGCATTAATCCAATCGGCAGATTCTAGCGCAACTCCTATGGAAGTAGGTTCCATTTGAGAAATAAAACAAGTCAGGAGCGCACTGCCGTGTCGAGTCTGAACAGAACCTTCTGGATTACCGATAATAGCATCGGATGGGTGATTTCTCAGCCATTTGGGAAGATGAGAATCTGCTGGCGTTGGTTCTTCTGTCCTTATGACTGGTGCTTCCTGAACTTCACCAGTCGGAGCTGGTATTGCAACTGGTGGTTGACCGTCACCAGTCGGAACAGTCTCTTCGTCAGCTTCACTCTCTGACTGATCTTCCGATCCTTCGGCGATAATTACCCCGTCAGTTGGTGCATCCACTCCAGCTGGTTCATCGGCTATTTCTGGTTCAAAAATTCCAGACGGTATTGCCCCTGGATTATTGCCAGTTCCACTCAGGGAGATTGAGTGTAAGGTCTCAGCAAGGTCAATTGCATCACCGACTCTCCCGGATTGCTGATGGGCAACCGAGGATACTGGTTGTGAAGGTGATCCAGTCATAGGTCTAGTCAAACCAGTTGGTTGAGCATTGGAAGAATTCCTGCCCAACTGATCAACGACATCATTGACCTCAAGAACATCTTCAGCCAGTTGTCGTAATGTCCTGCGCACTAAAGTAGCTTCATCAAAAACAACATTGCATGTTATTTCCACAAGTTTGGTAGTCTTGTTAAATACTCTATAGCCCTTGTGAGAGGGATGTCCATATCCGACAAGGACACCCTCATCAGCTTTAGGCGAAAAAGCATTTAACTTCGACTTACCATTATTATGGACATAACATGGTGAACCGAAAGCACGAAGATGATCTAGAGAAGGCTTATGACCAAAATAAACTTCGTAGGGAGTTTTCTTGAGTCTGTCGTTGATCCCGCTTCTATTCTGAGTATAGCAAGCCGTCACCAACGCTTCTCCCCAAAAACTCTGTCCTAAGCCGGATTCTGCCAGCATGGACCGGACCGCTTCTTTCAGTGTCCTGTTCCTACGTTCTGCCAGTCCATTCTGCTGCGGTTGCCTTGGTGCAGATCTTTCATGCTTAATGCCGGCTTCCGCGCAAAAATCCACCAGCAGACTGTTGCAGAATTCCGTCCCATTGTCTGACCGTATCCGCTTTACCGTAGCTTCTCTCTGTTTCTGTGCTTTGACAATCAAATCTGGAAGAATGATTTTCACTTCATCCTTGGTTCTGAGAAGCTTTACCCATGTATAGCGCGAGTAGTCATCGACTACCACCAGCGAATAACGTCTTCCTCCAATGGTTTGAGGTGCTACTGGTCCAAAGAGGTCCATATGTAGCAACTCGAGTACCCGACTGGTACTGGGGCAGACTGGCGACTGGTTCTTGAAGGACTTCTTAGTTTGCTTGCCCTGCTGGCATGCTTTGCAAATTCCTTCCTTCTTGAATCCTCCCTTGGGAAGTCCATCCACAAGATCATGCTTGGCCAGGTAGTTGATAGTTCTGAAATTCAGATGACTCAACCTCTTGTGCCACAGCCAGTTAGTTTCCATAGTACTGGTGGCCACGAAGCATGAATCTGTCTTCCCGCTTTGCCAGTCAACGGTATAAAGTCCTCCGTTCCGAATACCTCTCAGCTTGATCTCGCCAGTCATCTCGTCCTTGATCTGGCACTCTGATTTCCCAAAGTGAACTGTGTAGCCACTATCGCACAGTTGACTGATACTCAGGAGGTTGTGCTTGAGAGAGGTGACAAGGGATACATTTATAATTCTGACATCGTCCTTCTCGATGCAGCCCTTGCTAATAACTCTGCCCTTAGAGTTATCACCGAAAATAACTGGAGGTCCTTTGACCTTGATAAGATCTGCGAACAAATCCTCTTCACCAGTCATGTGAGCTGAACACCCACTATCTAGGATCCACTCTCTCGACCTCTGAAGCTGTGTTGCATGACCTAGTTCCTGCAAGAAAGAAATGGAATTCATTTAGGTCCCCGATCATCTGCGGGTCCTGCAGGGTTAGATCGCTGGATAATTCCTTTCGGAATCCAGACTTGAGTGATTTTCAGCTCGGTTTTACCCTTGCTGACATCATTAGCAGCCTTTCCCTTCCTTTTGAAATAATGCATGAGATTGGTTTGGGAAGGTGTGGCTGTGTGTGTATCTCCTTTGGAAGTACGCTTCCGCTGAGAGCTTCGGAAATGTTTTTCCGGTACATTGTGTTGCCTTGGTGGTCTCTGAGAGCGTGGACCACCATGGTTAGCCTTCACTGCCCTTTTAGAAAACTTGTGATTGGGCTCAGACCTCTGATAGGTATTCCTCCTATCAGGTATTATCCTTCTCTCAGAGTTACTCTGAGATTTGGATCCCTTGTAAGTATGCTGGTGACTGGCATACTTACGAGGTTGTGCGTGGATTCTCTTGACAGCTGGTGCTGGCAGTCGGATTCCACTGGTAGCTGACGCTGACTTCATTGCCTTAGAATTATTCGGCTTAGTCTGCGTCTTAGGGTGTGCTGGCGTCCTGTCAGCAGAGGATTTTGCCAGTGGAGGTTTTTGTCGTGATGACTCACCTATGTATCTGGTCTTATTATTCCTGTGCTAATCAGCCATACGGGACTGACTGGTATTACCAGCTGGTGCTGATGCATTTACCAGTTTGCCCTTACCCTTATGAGCTGTGAGTTCGGGTTGGTTTATGCTCAAATCCTTTATAAATCCCAACCCGGACTTATCAGTCGGCTTTCTCCAATGACTTAGAGCCTTTTCCAAATCCTTGGAGCCTTTATTCAAAAAATTTATTTTATTTTCTTGCTCCAGAACGATGTTGTGAAAATTATCTCGCTCAGTTTTTGCAATTTGAAAATTTTGAAGCAATTCAAAGTGAGTCTTTTTCAGAGTGGCTAGCTCTTCACCGATTGACCTCGATTTTTCAATCTCATTGGTCAAAACAGAAATTTGATCTTTCAGCGAGTTGTTTTCGCCAGCCAAAACATTCTTTATTTCATAAAATTTCAAAAATTCTTGTTGAAGAATGTCTATAGTGACAGCTTCTGAGTCGGAGCAATGCGACTCAGAATCGTCTAGAGTGTGTGCTGACATGATATGCGTTGAGGGAACAGATTGTACCTGATTGTCAGAGGCAAGTGCTTGTTGTTCCTCACTGTCAGCACACTCTTCATGTGCTTCCTCTCCGAAGGCTGCCATCAGCGCCAGTAGCGCTTCCTCTTCTGATTCTTCATCTGACTCATACTCTCCATCATCATGGTCATGTATATCAGGAACCTCTGTCCTTGTCAGCATGGCCATAGCAACGGCCTTGGATGCACGCTCTTCAAAGAGCTTCTTCAGCCTTTCCCGCTCATCTTTATCCACCTGTGGACATTCAAATTTAAGATGATCAGGGGATTGGCATTGATAACAAGCGCGGGGAGCTCTCTTGACGAATTTTCCATCAGTTGAGCTAAGAGATACTCCCTGTTTCGACTTGGCTTTCTCCAGAAGAACAGCCAGTCTCTTCATTTGTTGCTCAAGGTCTGCGATAGAGCTCTCGCTGCCTTTTGAGTTAGATCCTGACGGGGATGGGATCTCTTTCTGCTGGTTGTGCGACCCAGCAGGTCTGTCAGTGTGGAAAGGCTTCTTGTGCTTCCATTTGAAATCCCTCTTGACAAAGTAGGCTTCGTCTTGTGTTTTGATGCTGGGAGATCCAACGGTCCGAATGGCTTCATTTTTGTTCACCATTTGGATATCCCACTCATGTGCTTGGAGCTGAGCAAATAGCTCCTTGGGAGTCATCTTGGATAGATCCTTCTCTTTAAGAGATGTGGTCTTCACAAACCAGTCCTCCTTGGGCATCTTTGCATTAAGCTCTGCATTCGAGTACTCCTTGTCCAAAGACTTCAGCTCGCTGACTATGGCATTGAATCTAGCCTCCATCTCCTTGATGGTTTCACCAGTCAGCATCTGGAATGACTCGTACTTGTCCACCGCAACTTGCAACTTGTTGCGCTTCATCTGATCTGTCTCCGTACAGAGACTATCAAGGTAGTCCCAGACTTCCTTGGCGCTGTCAAATTGGAGGGCTTCCTCCATCAGCGGATCTGGAAGAGATGATAAGATCATCTCGAGAGCAACGGAGTCCAGCTGATTCCGCCTCCTGTCTTCAGCGTTCCATTCTTCTGGGGGCTTTGGGATCTCAGCAGCTGGGCGATCTCCTAGCTGGTGTTGTGTCATGGTGATCTCGATCGGCCCTTTCTCCAGCACGTCTTTCATCTCCGGATGGACGCTTTTCAGCTGAATGAGTGACCTCTTTCGCCATATATCATGCTTCTCCAGATTGTAGTTGAGCAGCTTTGGGATATTCATCTTGTGTACCTGAGCTAATCAACAGACAGAAAGAGTAGAGTGCAAGGAAACTTGGATCTCGGTCCTAAGCGACTCAGTGTACGACCAGTCTAGAAAGACCGACCGCGCCTGATACCACTTGTTGGTCCCGGTTTTTCAGAGTATAAACGTTACGCAGCGGAAATAATGTTAATGTTAATTGTTTTCTTGCACGCTACTTACACACAGCTGATAAACACTCACTCTGTGCATTTAATTGATAGGTTTTGTTTAGATTATGCTTCAGACTAAGCCATTACGTGATGTTTTCATGCATTATTCTTATTCTTTAAGGAAATATTACGTTTGGTTTGTTTGATGTTATTTTGCACAGATTTTATGCATTTTTGAGTGTGAATGAGACGATTGAGCAGAGGAGTTGATCAGTATTGGATTGCACTGGGAGGAGAAGAGTTGAAATTCAAAAAGAGCTCGTAAAATAGGCTACGTTACGTAACCGGCGAACAAAGTTCATGTCCGGCGGTTGAAGGGCATGTCCGGGGACTTGAGCTCATAACCGGCGTTCCACCTGCACAGCCGGCGACTGCCCTGCAAAGCCGGCGACCGTCCCTGCAAATCCGGCGAGCAGCTCTTCCCAGCCGGCGAGTGCATCTCCAAACCGGCGACCAACACCTCCAAGCCGGCGAGTGCATCTCCAAACCGGCGACCAACACCTCCAAACCGGCGACCGCCCCTCCATGCCGGCGGATCGCCGGTCCTGCTTTTCTTCCTCTCGAGACAAAACCGGCGATCGCCCCTCCATTCCTGCGATCGCCGGACGTGATCTCTCCACACGGGTTTTGACGAATTAAATCGTATCTCCTGGCCCAAGTCACGTATCTTTCCACATCTTTCAAGATTAAAAATCCCCTCCTATAAATATAAGTTCCAGAAGTCAGAAAAAGGTTCTACATTTTATTTTCCCAGAGTTCTACGTTCTTTTAATTCCTGAGCCTAGAGAACGAGGGTTTTCTGCAGAAATTCAAGGAGAACTGGAAGAGCATGACAAGAATTGAAGATTGAAGACTTCGCGGGTTTTTGATTTCCTTTTCCTGTTCATATGACTCTTCATCTCTTTGTTTTTCTAGGATTTAGCATGTCTGGCTAAATCCCTTTTTGGATTCTAGGGTTTTGAAACTTTGTATTTATTCATTCAACATTTTATGCAAATTTAATGTTCCTTTTCCTCTGATGTTCTGATTTAATTTGGATTTTCAATAATTGCATTAACTGATCATTAATTGTGATTTGAATTGATAGTTTTTGAACCGAGAGGTCTAGGTTGTCAATTAAGACGCAAATTAATCAGATTTATTAGAACAATTATCCGAGAGGAATTTGAACTTTTAAAGGGTTTTGAATCTAAGGTTTTTATCGAGAGTAAAATTCCTTTTGCGCATCCGAGAGGAGTCACTAGGTATTTTATTTCCATGTTATGGTTTAGAATCCGAGAGGATCACCTGATAACATTTTCGCGATTGCTCACATCATTGGAAATTAAATTGGGATTGAATTGCATGAAAACGTTGTTTGTTTAATATTCAAAGTGGATTACCCTGGAATCCTATTTTCTCATTAGTTTTCTAAAACCTTCAATTTCTCTTTTTATTTTAATTCTGCTTTTAAATAAGATAGTTAGATAAAACTCAATTCACTTTATGATTTGCCTAGATAGTAGTACGATATCTACGTTTTAGTGCTTAGTTGTGTTTCGAGCCTGCAGTCCTTGAGTTCGATAAATTATTACTTGCCCTCTGCAGTGGTCTGTGCACTTGCAGCTTTAGCGCGTTGCGAAACGCGCTATCAACAGCTGACAACTGGCAACTGGTCAGCTGGTGCTGGTTACTCAGTACGCAGCTGACAACTGGTCAGCTGGTGATTCAAGACTTAGAGTATTTAGCCTTGTTTGCACAGTTATATATCAATTTCAGGATATACTCCAGCACTTGAGTGCTGGGTTTAAAATATGAATGAAATGCAGAAAGCTGATAAATAACAAAGGATTTTATAGTGGTTCGATCAATCGATCTACGTCCACTCTCCAGTCGAAGCACTGGAAATTCCACTAAGAGTAATCAGGTACAGGTATCCTACGATCTATCTCTAGCTGGTGAATACCTCGTCCACCAGTTCACTAGATCAACCGCTCCCGGTCCTGTATCCTTCTTCAACTCTTCACAGCTAATGGAGTGCGAGCACGTCACTTCAACCTCCACAGCTAGCTGGGTGTTTTAGTTCTCCCAAGAACGTAACAGACTCTACGGCAGAATGCCCGTAATGACTCAAGTGCTGGTAAGCACAGGAGCTGCTGTGAACTCTCTCGAAGGAGAAAGAACACCAAGTGAGATCTTTAACTTGCAAGCTTAAAGCTTGAAGTCTCTTGTTTGATAAATCAACACACGGAAAGCTTTATGAAAAGCCTCGAAAGTACTTTATGCGTTCTTGCAATAACTTCAGTTCTTTCGGTGGTTGAGCAGAGATATCTAATTCAATGTAACAACCGAGCAACAGAGAGATCTAATGTTTGAATGTTGGTGGTTGCGACGTATTTATAGCCGCAGGAACCGATTCAAACTTTCTAGCCGTTTGGACGCATCCGGAAAGGTGTCAGACCTCGGATGTCCTTCTGACGGCGGCAGGTATGCTTTTCGGAAAAGAGCCATACCTAAGACCACTTTATCTGACACAGATCTCTTTGTGTCAGAACGGCTCTTTCTGTCAGTCCGAGGAATAAGACTGGCGTCTTGTGACTGCTAGACTTTAAGTTATCCTTCCTTAAAGTCATATTCTGTCAGTCGATTCCTCAGAGAATCTTCTTCTTGTCTCTACTACGCGGGGAGAGAGAATCTGGAATTCTGCTGGTAACATCTGACTGGTAGATCATACTGGTGATCTTGTGCTGGCAGTCTCTGCTGGTGACTTGCCCTGGCATCATCAAAGTCTACCAAATCTCTAGATGTTAACTCTTCTCGGAATCTCCCATGACTGGTGAAATCACCGCTGGTGAATAGTGTAAGAACACGTATTCTCCTGGTAAGGTTTGTCAGCCGCCTGCTGATGAAACCCTTCCCAACTGGTGAACAGTAGCCAGTCATAAGTGCTACATACCGCTGGTGAACAGTGTCAGCACGAGTCTTTGTCAGCCGCCTGCTGATGAAACTTTTCCCAACTGGTGAACAGTAGCCAGTGGTAAGCACTTCTCATGCTGGTGAACAGTGTCAGCATGAGTCTTGATCAGCTGCGACTTACAACTCAAAAGACCTAAACAGGACTTTACATTCAAGACTAGAGCTATGTAGAGACAACTGACGCTGGTAGGACTTAGGATTTGATCCACCAAAACTATAATCTAAACAAGTAAGCTACTGGGAAAGGAAACCTTAGACAGATTTCCCAACACCGTCTTTTCCTTTTGTAATGAGGACATGTTCCTCTTTCGAAGATGAATGTATGAATATTTTGTTCTCTTGATGCTTGTCTTTCGAAACAGAGTATGGATGTCATCTGCATCTTTCATACCTTGCTGAGCAAAATCAATTTATCTCCTAAGCATTGATAGGATCATCTCCGTTGGAAGAAGCTTAAGAAATTCCACGAAAACCAGAAAGAATGAGAGTAATATCTCATTCATCCACATTAATATCTAGTTCTATCATACCCAATTTGATGCATAATTCTTTGAATCTTACCTCTGCAAGGGGCTTAGTGAAAATATCTGCTATTTGATCCTCAGTACATATTCGCTGAATATCAATGTCCTTCTTTTCTTGATGATCACGAATAAAATGATGTCGGATGTCAATGTGTTTTGTCCTGGAATGATGTACTAGGTTCTTTGTGATGCACATAGCACTAATGTTGTCACAATAGATTGGCACGCATTCAGGTGAGATGTCATAGTCTTGGAGTTGTTGTCAGATCCACAGAATTTGCTGACAGCAACTAGCAGCCGCTACATACTATGCTTCGGTGGTTGAGGTTGCTACCGAGTGTTGCTTTTTGCTGAACCAGCTAATCAGTTTGTGACCAAGGAATTGACACGTACCACTGGTGCTTTTTCTGTCGATTTTGCATCCTCCAAAATCTGAATCTGAATATCCACTTAGAGCCAGACTGTCGGCTCTTGGATACCAAATCCCTAAGCCTTCTGTGCATTTCAAATAACGGATGATTCTCTTTGTTGTATCAAGATGTGTCTTGTTTGGTTGAGATTGATATCTAGCACATAGTCCCACATCATATGATATATCGGGTCTGCTGGCAGTGAGATATAGCAGAGATCCGATGATTCCTCGATACAAGGTAGGATTGACTGCATCTCCATCTTTTTCAAGATCTGCTAGACATGCATTGCTGATGGGGATCCTTAAGCTCTTGGATTTCTCTGGACAGTATTTAGCAATGAGATCTCGCGTATATTTCTTCTGATGAATGAATATTCCTTCACTTGATTGGTGAACTTGAAGTCCGAGAAAATAGGACATTCTTCCCATCATACTCATTTGAAAATTACTCATCATTAGCTTTGAGAATTTATCACAGAGAGCTTGATTCTTTGAGCCAAAGATGATGTCATTAACATAGATCTGTACGAGTAGAATGCTTCCTTCGTCTTTAATTCGAAAGAGTGTTTGATCAATCCTTCCCTTTTTGAAGCCATTGTTGAGTAGAAACTTAGATAAAGTTCCATACCAAGCTCGAGGCGCTTGTTTTAGTCCGTACAAGGCTTTTCTTAGTTTATAGACCTGATTTCCATTCTCAAAACCCGGAGGTTGCTCAACATAGACTTCTTCCTTGAGTTCGCCATTTAGGAATGCACTTTTAACGTCCATTTGCATGATCGAGAATTCATGATGCGCTGCATAAGCGAGAAATAATCTGATTGCTTCTAGCCTTGCTACTGGCGCAAATGTCTCATCATAGTCGATGCCTTCACATTGTTTGTACCCTTTGGCTACAAGGCGTGCTTTATTTCTCACCACCAAGCCAGATTCATTCTTCTTGTTTTTGAAAACCCATTTGGTGCCTATGACATTCTAGTGTTGTGGTCTATCCACCAGATCCCATACGTGGTTGCGAGAAAATTCAGCAAGCTCCTCTTGCATAGCGTTTACCCAGTCTGGATCACGTAGTGCCTCCTTAACTTTAGTTGGTTCTTCACTTGATAAGTAGCATGAAAACATTGCAGATCCTTGTCTGGTCAAGATGGGGTCATTGATATCTCCAAGAACATCTTCTAGTGGATGTGCACGCAGCCATGCTGGTCTGATTGGTTCTCCAGCAGTTCTTCGTCTTCTGAGATTATCTGTCTGCTCTGCGTTGACCACTTCATGCTCAGTATCTTGTGTGTTAGGATTTTGATTTTCAATAGGGGGTGTTCCTTCAGCAGCTCGTCCGTCGGTTATAGGAATATCATGGTCTGGATCTTCTCTTCCGGTGGAATTTTCAGCATTAGGTGCTTCAGCATCTGGTATCTCAGCAGCTGGTATCTCAGCAACTGGTATCTCAGCAGCTCCTCTGCCAAGATCTTCAGCAGCATTGACTTCCTCAGCAACGCGGATAGGATTGGAGTTTTCCTCGTCTGAATCATCTAGCGAATTAGAAATATCCTTTTGGGGGTTGGCCTCAGCTTGAACGCTAGCATCACTGGCCTGGTCTCCTGGTTTTGTCTGATCAGGATTACATTCATTCATACACTTAGTCGAGTCAAATCTTAAGTGTTTATGACAATTCAAGATCGATTGACCATTGACATCATTAGTCTCATGATTGTTATCCTTTGTCTCATTGACAGCTCTGCGCACTAAAGTAGATTCATCAAAAATAACATTGCATGTTATTTCCACAATCCCAGTAGCCTTGTTTAACACTCTGTATCCTTTGTGGGTGGGGTGACCATATCCGAGAAGTACACCCTCATCCGACTTAGGCGAAAAAGTGTTAAGTTTTGACTTTCCGTTATTATGAATGTAACATGTTGCACCAAAGACACGTAGATAATCTAAATTAGGCTTACGACCGTTATATACTTCATAGGGAGTTTTGTTGAATTGGCCATTGATAGAGCTCCTGTTCTGCGTGTAGCAAGCAGTTATCACTTCTTCGCCCCAATATCTAGCAGGTAAGTCAGCATCGGCTAGAATAGATCGCACTGCTTCTTTCAGAGTTCGATTCCTTCTTTCTGCTAGACCGTTCTGCTGTGGAGTCCTAGCAGTGGATCTCTTATGACTTATACCGGCTTCTGCGCAAAAATCCATGAGAATGCTGTTGCAGAATTCTGTTCCATTGTCAGATCGAATCCTTTTCACTGTAACTTCTTTGCTATTTTGCTCCTTGAGGATCAACTCGGGAAGAGTAATCTTGACCTCATCTTTAGTCTTCAGCAAACGAACCCATGTATACCTGGAATAATCATCAACTATTACAAGGGTATATATTCTTTTGCTTACTGAGGGTGGAGTGACAGGTCCGAATAGGTCCATGTGCAATAATTCAAGGATTCTGCTTGATGTATTCTTTTCTTGGTTGGAGTGAAATGACGCTCTGGTCTGCTTTCCTTGTTGGCATGCCTTGCAAATGCCTTCCTTACAGAACGTGATGTTTTGAGGTAAACCTGTAACAAGATCATTTCTAGCAATATGGTTGATGGTTTTGAAATTTAAATGATTTAACCTCTTATGCCATAACCAAGTGGTTTCCTCTTTATTCAGTGCTAGAAAGCATGAATGTTGTTGACCACTTTGCCAATCAACCACATAAAGTCCGCCTTTCCGAATTCCTCTAAGCTTTACTTCTCATGTCACATTGTCAGCTATAGAACATCCTGTATGAATAAAAGATACTGTATACCCGTTTTCGCATAGTTGACTAATGCTTAGCAGGTTGTGCTTGAGATTGGATACGAGAGAAACATTCACTATTCTTAGTCCATTCCGCTCTATGCATCCTCTTCCAAGCACTCTTCCTTTGCTGTTGTCACCAAATACTACAGATGGACCATACGATTTTTGAATGTCTGAGAACAATTCTTTATCTCCCGTCATGTGCGCGGAACAACCACTGTCCAGGATCCACTCGTTTGACATGCTTGATGTCTTATCACTTAAATCCTGTTCCTGCAAGGACAATTAAGTTGATTTAGGTCCCCGTTTTGAGTCGGGTCCTGGAGGATTAGCTTGAGTCATTGTCCCTTTTGGGACCCACATTTTGATAATTGTCAAAGATTTTTCTTTGAGATCTATTTTGCTGATTTCTTCAACCCTTTTATGTGCATATGTATGTGGTTGTGCGTTGTGCTCTTTCACCTTCATTGTCCTTTGATGATATATGTATCTGGACTCGGGTCTCACATAGGTGTTTCTCCTATGTGGTGTGTTGTGATAATATTGGGGTTTCATTGAGCAATTCTTAATGTCTCTTCCCCGAGAAAGGATAGGATTTGGCTTCCTAGCATTTGAAACAAGATGCTCAGCCTTTGTCCTTGAGTTTGCTGACAATTTTCGCTTATCAGACTTCAAATGTAAGTTTTGATGCCGTTCAGCATCTCTTATGAACCTCTGCTGAAATCTTACATTCTGCTTGACCTTTTGCTGAGGTCTAGCATAGTGCTTGACACTCTGCTTGGGTTCAGCAGACTGTTTGATATTCTGTTGAGCGATCAGACTAGCATTTGAGGATTCAGCAACTAATTTATCCTTCTCTTTAATATTATCAAATATTTTTCCGCCAGAGACAAAAATGATATTTTCCTTTTTCCTCGAAGTATTATTTTAGTCATTGCAACTATGCCCAATTCCAGATCGGTCACCGTGACGTTTCTGTCGGCTTATCAGGTTATCCAAAATATCCTGACTTGTCATGTATGCGCAGACACACTTCTCATTGGCTTTGTTTTTCAACAATGTATTCTCCCTTTCAAGATTCTTAACACTTTCAAGGAGTTCAGAAGATTCAGTTCTAAGTCTTGATAGTTCCTCACTATCAGACCTTAGTCTTTCGACTTCATTGGTCAGACTTAGGATTTTTTGTTTGAGCGAGGAATTATCTTTCACAATAGCATCTTTCAAGGTGTATACCTTAGAAAGTTCTAAAGAGAGTTTGGTAAGATAATCTTCCTCAAAATCTAGGAGGAAATCCTCTGATTCAGATATATGTGATGAGCATAAAGTGTTTGTTATAAGTGTTACCTCCTGATTGTCGACTGCTAAGGCCGATTCAAAGGATTGCTCAGCAACAGCGAGTGGTTCACCATCTTCAACGATTTTTGCCATAAAGACCATTAGAGCTTCTTCTTCCTCATCAGTGGGATAGTATTCCTCTTCGTTGTCGGGAATATCTGGAACTTCTGTCCTTGTTAGCAACGCCTTTGTTACAGCTCGTATTGCTCGTCTTTCAAATCTCTGACGCAGACGTTCTCTTTCCTCAGGACTCACTTTTGGACAGTCATGTTTCAAGTGATCAGGAGACTTGCATTCAAAGCATGTTCTTATTCTTTTTTTCAGTAGGGTGCTGCATCATGCTTGCTTTTGCTTCTTTTTCGGCTTTAGCTTCCAGAATCATCTTTTGTATCTTTTTCATCTGTTCCTCCAGCTCGCCTATTTTCTTATCTTCATCGTTGACTGTAGAAGTTGATGAAGTCTCCTTGGATGACGTAGCAGAAGCAGGTGTGGACTTTTCTTGATTGTAGAAAGGTTTCCTCGGAGATTTCCATTTGTTTCCATCTTTCTTGACAAAGTATGCTACGTCTTCTTGAGTTCCAGTGTTTGTGGAATTTGGATGTATAACAGCAGCTTCGTTTTTCTTTGACTGTTGAATGATGAATTCATGTGACTTGAGTTGTGAGAAGACTTCAGCGGTCGTCATATTGTTGAGATCTTTCTCACTCATGCTTGTCATCTTGACAAACCAATCACTCCTGGGGTAAAGCTTGGATATAATCTTATTATTCATTTCCCCTTTGTCATATGTCTCGCCGAAATTTTTGAGTTCTGCGATGATAGTGTTGAACCTCTCTTCCATCTCCTGAATGGTTTCTCTTGGAATCATGGCGAAGGATTCGTACTTGTCAACAACGACTTGTAGCTTGTTTCGCTTCATCTGTTCCGTTTCCTGAGATACTTCGCACACATAATCCCACATCTCCTTTGCGGTGTCATAATCTAGAGCTTTGTTGGACATTAAGGGGGGTAGACATTCCATAATTAGCTTCATGGCGATAAACTCCAGCTGACCTCTCTTTTTGTCTTCAAGAGTCCATTCCTCGTAAGGTTTGCTCACCATCTCAGGTCTGGGTTGACCACCAGCGGGTCCAGGGGGTGCGGTGTTGACCTTCATGATTTCAATAGGTCCAATCGTTAGGATGTCCCTCATCTCTGGGTGTATGCTCTGCAGCTGGATCATGGCCTTCTTTTTCCATGTTTCAAATCCATCCTTGTTGTACTTCGGGAGAGCGTGATTAGACATCATCGTTACCTGAGCTGTGTAAAATACCAATACAAGAGACGCAAGGAAAGATTAGGATCTAGGTCCTAAGCGACTCAGAAGCAGTCGGTTTTTCAACCTCCTGCTCTGATACCACTTGTTGGTCCCTTATGATCAGAGTCGTCGTGGTTACAGTAAAGTACACACACGAAGTGCAGCGGAATAGATTATGTTTTCTTGTATTTAGATTATTTTCAACTTCGTTTTTGATTAAGGTTTTCTTAGGTTACCTTTTTCAGTTATACACTAGTAACGTGGTTACTAGGTTTTAAAACTTAGTAGCTCGAGAGGCAGTAACAACAAAACAACACACAATTTATAGTGGTTCGATCAAATGATCTACGTCCACTCCTTAGCCAAATTGCTAAGAATTTTACTATAAAGTATACGGTGTACAAAGAGTTGCCTCTCCTGTTAAGCAATCAGCCTCCTGAAGACCTGTCTGCTTTACGGCTATCTTCCGATACCCCGAACTTTCCTGGTGTAGTTCCGGCTGAGTCAAGGGCGCACCTTCGTAAAACTCGCTTTCACCACTTTCTTTGGAGGAGTTTAAAGTTCCCTCCGAACTTCGTGTGTGCTCGGCTTCAATGCCTGCCTTAATCAATTTCTTCACAAGAAATTGACTACTGGATGCTTTCCTTAAAAGGAAAGTGATCCCAATGATTGAAGATTCTTGAACCAGTTCAAGAATCACTCAGACGAATGTCAGACGTAGTGAGACACTCGGAGTGTTGAAGGCCTTTGAGTATCTCTGGATTGTGCCTTTCAACTGGACTGCTCTCTTGCCTTTTTGCTTTTTGGATTCTTTCGTATATCGTGTTTCTGGTTAGAGAGTGAGCAGCTCCTGCATTTTCTTTTGACTTCCCTTTTATAGTTACGATCTTGAAGTTTGAGTCGACAAATCCGTTTAGACACAACGGATCTTTCTCCTTAAATGCAGGTAGCTAATTATTGATTTTTCTGCTTTCTGATAGGCTTTTCCGTCCTACTTCTGACATGGCTAATTGTCGCGCGTTGGTCAGAGTGGCGGTGTAGCAGTCCTTCTGTTTTGCTTTGCTGAGCTTCTGCTAGTACGGGATGCTGGATCTCTTTCAGCATGCTTTTGATCTCCTTGCACAGCGAGTACTTTGTCTGCTACTCTGATTTGATTTGCTAGCATCTTCAGCAGTCAGGGATGTGTTTGTCGAATGCTGATCTTCTTAGCATTCTTAATACGCACAGCCTTCAGCATTGTTCGATGTTTGCTGAGATATTTCAATTGGCCTATTCTATTACAACACGATGTTTTAACCTATACAGGACATTACATCGGATGCTAAGCTATGCTAAGGTTCAGTAATGATCGACCGTCTACTAAGGTTTGATCCAACAAAACCTTTTACAATAAGAACCTAAGGGTAATTTACAAGTATTTTCCCAACAATATATATGCAGTAAAAGACTACACTTATTGCTAAAATAGGTATCCAATTATGCAATTCATTGACATTTTCATAAATGAAAACATAAACATAAACATTATTGTCTGTAATTATGCTCTATAAGAAGAGTCAAATTGCACAACTAGTTATGTACTTTATGCAGTTCATTTTTTATTTATAGAGTATATAAATATATATTTTAAACATGCAATTAACAGACATTTAAGTTGCCCTAAATGTTCATTTTGTATGCTATACAGAACGTAAATTTAATACAGAGGTAAAATTAGGTTTCACAATAATGGAGAATTCGTATATATGCAGTAAAAGACTACAATTATTGCTGAATTAGGTATCCAATTATACAATTAATTGACAATTTCGTCCATTAACTTCCTAAATACAAATGTTTATGTTTCAAATCTGTAAAACCCGCACAAACAAAACCTATTTTTTCAAATATACAATTTATCCCATCACCAGGTTCATATTACAAACCTACAAAAACTAAAGAAATTTCATAAAAATATCATAAAATGAGTACAGAGATTACCGCTTTCACTTCGCACGGTTGATCTTCTCTGCCGTCGCCGGACGATTTTCCTGTTGAGTAGTGTAATGCCCCCAACTGACCTTCCCGACTTTGGGGCCGCGTTACATTGATGTTTTGGTTTTGCCAAACATTTCTCAATTTAAATTAAGTGGAAGACTTAAGAAATGGAAAGATAATTAAATCATCAAAAAGTTATACTTCGAGTCTGCTTTTAAAGAAATTGTGTCCAGATAATTCAACATTCAAAATAAGGGAAGGATAAATCAGAGTGTGTAGCAGCTTGTGTGTAACGTGGAGGAGATATGCATGTGAAGATGCATATCTCAGGATCTACGGGTTTACAAAATTCTTTCTTTGCCTGTATACACGCTCGTACTCCCATCCTTGCTGCTCAACCTGCGTTTTTTAGAAATAATACGAGAGGCTGAGTACTAATGTACCCAATGGAAAACATGCCCGAAAACATACTTTTATATATGAGAATATGCTATGAAACTCACACAGATAAACACGGGGTTTTGTTGAAAAGAACCGTGTTATCTAAAACATTTTTCATTTATGTGCTATTTAACATGTTATTATATCTGTTATCATTTTGTAACTGGAAGCTGGCCCACTTCCGAGTTACGATGACTAGTTGGGAATGAATACTCACTCAACCCACTATCATCAAGTGCACTAATCTCGGAACTCACAGCATCGAGATCCGATCATATAATAATAATCAAATACTTTCTCGCAGGGTTTAAGGTCACTACCATTTCACCCATGCCTCTTATCTTTCCAGGGTTTAAGGCCACTACCATTTCACCCGATCTTACAAGCTTAAGGTAGCTAACCTTCACAATTAATAAGAGTAGCGCAAGTACTAAAAGTACATGGTTCTTGTCTCATTAATACCTCTCTGTTGTTAGCATTCAGACAGAGGACATATATAATAGCACAAAACATGCATAGCCTCTCATTTAAAACAAAACATTTTAACACATTTTGAAAAGAAAACGCACGTTTGCTATTATACTTAAATAGTTTCCCACCTGATGTTTGGCTTGGTATAGATGCTTTTCTGCTTACTTGAGCTTATCTCCCAACCTTCAGTCTCCTATAATAATAAGGTCACAAGTTAGAGCGGATGATCTAGGACAAGACGAAATCATACAACTTATCATGCTTCTAAACTCGTAGTATAAAACTCAGGAATCTGACAAAAGATTCAAGTCCTTCCCCTTTTAAACTCTGTGTCGACCGACACCCCGGTCGACTTCTCCCCTGTCGACCTCCCTATCGATCGACTTGCATCCTGTCGATCGACAGGAACGGGTCGATGTTCAACCCTGTCGACCTCTCTGTCGATCGACATGCTCCCTGTCGATCGATAGGAACGGGTCGACACTAACCTATCCAGCGACCCTCGTATCGATCGACATGCACCCCGTCGATCGACACGGGTTGTCTTCTCCAACAAGAAGCCTCCCGCGTCTGCAACTTCCGGCCACCTCCATTTCCTCCTCCGATCACACATGCAAATACATTTTCTGACTCCCCAGACCACAAGGAACAAGAATATGATGTTGAAACACCAAAAATACGCAAGAAACTGGGAAAAACAAGAGCTCACCGGAGTTCCTCTCTCTCACGGCGGCGACGACGATTCCAGCAACCAAATTCAATTCTCAGACCTTCCGAACGTTCTCTACACGATGGGGATCATGTTTGTAACATCAAAACACGGATTCATAGTCAGATAAACAAGATTCAACTCAAACTTCAAAATGAATCGAAAGACCACCACCTCACCTTCTATCTACGATTTCTCCATCCACGCTTCACTTCACGGCAGCCACTTTAGCTAGAATCGAAGCCCGAAGAGAGATCTACACGATGGTGAAGTCGGTTTGGTCGATGGCTGCCGGAGTTGGCCGGAATAACGCCGGAAAGGTGACGGGTTTGGGTGGGTTTTGAAAATAAAAGTGCTCCTCTTTCTCTCTCTAATCTTGTAATATGGAGTAGTGTAAATGGGGTGTGTAATTCCACCTATATTTGTTCAAAATATTCCTTCCCATCTCCTACAATATATACATCTATATACATATATACCAATATAATTCAAAATATATCGTCCCTACTTATTATATATAATGCTTATGCACACACACACACATATATATATATATATACATGAATTTCCAATGTAAAATTCCCATATTTCTTTATATTTCATAAACTATGAATTACTTCACCTTATTTCAAAATAACTCCATTCTAATTATCATTCACATCTCATCTTAACCTTACAACTTTGATGATTCTTCCAATTACACAATTTAATCCAAACTCAAGTATAATTAAATTCCAAATCGCGATTTAAATAAAATCGAATGCTCTCAAATTAAGGAAATTCTTCTTTATGAGAATTAATTAAGCGTTACAAAAGCCTAATTAAACATGGGGTATTACAAGTTGAAACTACAAACATATTGGTTTCCCCCAGAAAAAAAAAAACTAAAAGATTTTACGAATTGATAACAACCATCAATACACTATGCAAGTCTGTACACTCACAGATTCCAGTAATCGGACAAACTGTAATATATTACGCCAAAACTTTTCACCCAAAATTTTTTCAGTAACCAAAATAAACCTAAAAAAAATAGTTTGAAATTTACAGACGGACTTCATAAGAACATCTATTTCTGATCGAAGTAGTTGCATAAAAACTTACCAAATCACAGGCGTTCTTTATTTTCAGTCCGTCGGCGGAGATGCGATTCGCTCTGGAATCTGAAGCAAGGGTTTTTGTTTACAATGTCGACGACCTTTACCAATTTACCGCAGTAAATGTGGTTGTTGAAATCTATTAATTATTTTGTAAAGATTTGAATTTAATAAATCTTCCCATTTTACACATTAATTACTCCGATAATTAAGCAGACACAAACGTGGGTAAGTTATGCGGTACTTTCTATTTACGAAATTCTCCTTTTATGCAACTTTTTTGTTTAATTATTACAACGAATTTTTTTGGATGTAAAATTAAATCTGAAACGTCTAAATTGATAATGAAAAGCTAAGATTAAGTCTTATTTCACTTCTAAGAGGTGGTTTCCGCCCTAGTGCACCCCTATATATATATATATATATATATATATATATATATATATATATATATAGTAGTGATCATATAATAAAAGACTTTCCCATGTTAAATGAGAATGAATTTGGGCTGTTTATTTTTTTAGATCAACGCACCAGCTTTATCCAACTCCTTCCGATTAATTCGCGCGAGATTTCAATAAAATGGTAAGATAGTAACCGACTTCTCTATTTAGATCTAAACACACTCTCTCTCCTAATTTTCACTTTCCTCCCATTATAATCAAACGATTATATCTTTCTCGATTCAAATCTATTTTTTACGAATCATATATCAAATTAAACGTATTCTTACGATGATTCATATGATATCCATATTGAATATGTTAAATTTAGAAGATTCACACGAAAATCTTGATTTCATATTCAGCTGGTATATGTTTTTCATTATATTTATGTTCAAGATAAAAAATGCATCAATTACGCATAAAAAATATTCCTAAATATTTCATTTTTTGCATCAAATGATGCATTATTAACTTGAATAAGATGCATTTTTATTCTAAAGCATATGCATTTTTGTATTCATATTGAGTGCAATTTTTGCATTGATTATATACTACAGTTTTATGCCTAAAATATTGCATTTTTTACATTGAACGTATGCATATTATGTTTTATGAACTGCATGAAATGAAATTCTAGAATATATATTTTTTACATTTTTGCCCTTTTATGCATTGAGTATGTGCAAAATATGCATCGAAAATTAGAAGGGACGAGCTTAATTTGTGTCGTCGATTGAGATTTTAAACGGTTGAGATCCTTTCCATTTAGCATTGGGAAATCCTATTATCACCTAATCACTACCCTATATATATATATATATATAAAAGATAGAGATTAGGTGAGTGATCATATGAGAATAGTTTTTAGTATGAGAAATGAGAATAAATCTCAGCCTTTGATTTTGTGATTTGAACGCTCATGAACTATTTCACTCTGTGTGCAGTTTTCCTCGATTATCCTGCAATGTCGATTCATTAAGGTTATTTTTGTAATTTTAGATTTTTTTAATTAATTAGTATCACCTTCCATATTTAATTAGATTTTTTATACCTTTTTTCGCGCGATGTGATTTCTTCTTTCTTTTTCGTTCGATTTGATTTATATTTCATCTGTCGATCAGATTTTTTTTCTTTGTTTTCGGATTTGGCATTCGTGTTCGGTCTCGACTTTGAAATTGTGGTTTTTATTGAGTTTTGTGTTATTCAGATGTTCATTTGTACTTTCATATTGTGCATCTTTAGTGTTAACTTTGTGCATTTTTGTATCTTACAGGTTCATTTATTCAAAAATGTGTTGATGAGATAAATCCTTTTAAGGGCAGAGTTTTTAGAACTGCTGATGATGATATTGAGTTTTATAAGGAATATGCTCGTGTTGCTGCTTTGAAGAAGAAGATGTTTGAAGGTTTTTAATGGTCGATCGGTTCGTGAAAATATTGAAGTGTTGCCTCTAGTTATTGTGAAAACCAAAAGCAATGGAAGTCGAATTGCTTCGAGGAAGGAGAAAGCTCTTAGAATGTTGGATAAACCAATGATAATGTGTGCAAAATGTAAAAAGTTGACCTATCGCGATTCAAGAAATTGTGTCAAAGTCAATAAGAATGTAACCAAAAATGCATGATAACATTCTTATAGATGCACGTAGGATGGTCAAAAATGAACTTACGACAGTTAATGCGGTGTAATTTTAAATTTTTTAATTCGTATTTATGTAAAAATGAAGTAAATTGGGCTAAAAATGAAGTAAATCGTGCTTAAAATGCAGGTTGCTGTTTGTTTTTGAGTATTTTTACAGTTTTAGCCTTTATTGCAGGATATTGGAGCAAAAATGCCGCGTTTTTCAATTTGCTGAGAATGAATCATGTTCGTCGATTTGATGAGATGGACGCGCGAGATCTATTCTTATTTCTCACAGTAACTCCTATTCTCACCTGATCACTACCCTATATATATATATATATATATATATATATATATAGGGGTGCGTTAAAGTCACAAGTGACCTCTTAGATGGGAGATGAGAATGAATCCGGGCCATCAAATCAGGAAATTAACGGATATGATGTTTTTTTATCCTGAAAATATTCGTTGCATTCGCTAGGCAAAAATAGTTGCATTAACAGGGCAAATTTGTCATTTTTCATACCCATTAAATCTACAAAATAGAATAATCCCTAATTTTATGCTCCATTATCCCTGCTTTTTTGGGATTTCGAATTTCAATAAATATTTTCCTAAATTAATTATTTTTATCCTTTTTCACACTCATTATATCTAGGAAAATCCCTAATTTTATGATGCATTATCGCCACTTATTATTAATTTCGATTTCTAATGAATATTTTTCAAAATTAATTATTTTTATACTTTTCATCATTTTTGGGAATTTGGAATTTTAAAGAAACCAATTTAACAAGGTACAATTACATTATCTTTTCCATGTTGCATTAGACGTAATTTTAAATGTAATTATGCATTAAATCTTCAATCTTTCCATTAAACATACTGCAACCGTAAAAAAAACTAATTTAGCAATTTGCTATTGCGTTATCTTTTCCATCGGTTTGCAGTATATATAATATAAATATTGCATTATTTATAAAATTAAACGTAATTATATTCTAAAAATCTCAATCACTTTATGAAACATACTGCAACTGTGCAGGCGTAAATTATGCATATTTACAATCTTACATAATGCAACTTACATAAAAAATATTATTTTTAATCAACCAATCTATGAAACATACTGAAACTTTTTAAGGTTATCTAATGCAACTTTTCAGGCTTATATAATGCATATTTACAGGCTTATATGATGCAACTTACGTCAGTAAAACCAAACCATACTTCAACTATACATTGCTTTAGAATGTCAATCAATCCATGAAATACTGCAATTGTACAGGCATATGTAATGCATATTTACATGCTTAAATAATGTAACTTACATCTTAAAGGTATACAACCATATTCTAAAACCTCATTTAGTACAAGAAGTATTGCAACTTTAAAGGCGTGTTTGATGCTAATTTACAGGCGCATTTGATGCAAATTTACATAACAAAAATAAACAACTATATTAATCACAAATTTTCTCGATAAGTTTTTAATTAATAACCTGCACTGCAATTGCATGCGCGTTAATCATAAAAAATGGCAAAATTAACAAAAAACCAATTCTCCCTAAAACATCAAAGAACTGGAGAAAAACAATATATATATAAAGATACAAATCTAAAACGCAGATTTGAAAGAATGTATAGAGAGAGAGATAATCATCATCAGCATTCGATGATGGCCACCTTAAAAACGAATCAAATCAATCCACCTTGGCAATGTTGAAACGAGACCCCTTCATCATCATAACCTTAAACTCGTCGAAATCGCTGGTCCCATTCCCATCAATGTCGATTCCTTTGACCCCTTCATCATACACGATTGCATATGAGATATGAGATCTCAATTTGGGAGAGATTTTAAATCGTAGAAGAGATTTTAGGAGGTAGTTATGGAAATAATAAAAAAGGAATGTATTAATTACTATTAAACCCCTCATGGAATTAATTAATTATTAAATTAAGTAATAAAATAAATTCCAGCATTAAATCTTGACCATTCATTTTTTAAAACAAAAGGCCCAGATTCCTTCTCTTCTCCCATCTAAGGAAGACTTGTAATATGATTACGCCTATATATATATATATATATATATATATATATATATATATATATAGGTTAGATCATATGAGAATAGATGTTAATGTAAAAAATGAGAATAAATCCCAGCCTTTGATTTCACAAGATCTGCGGTCATGCTTTAATAATTTCCGTCTTCATTTTATCCTCCGTGAACTTCATTATTACATATTTAAGGGTATCATTGTCATTTAGTCTGATGGTATCTCCCTCAAATAATTTCCATTTTCATTTTTTCCTCCGCGAACTTCATTATTACATATTTGGATCTATAATTCCTTTTCTTTTCGATTTTTCATAAGATTTCGATTGCCTTGTTGAGTCATCCATTACTCTAAAATTAAATTTAATTTTATTATTATTTAATTAAAATTTCTAATTTAATGAATTTTGAAATAGATAAAATGAGCTTAACATATTCTTTTGAAAATTGATTTTATTTTTATTTTATTTAATTTTTCCCATTTAATGAAGTATAGAGGAGATAAAATGAAGAGAACTGTTTCTAAAAATTTGGTTTTTTTTTAATTATGTATATAAGAGATAAAATGAAGAGAACTGAAATACTTTTTCCGAAAAATTGATTTTATTTTTATTTAATTTAATCTTTTCCATTTAATGAAGTATAGAGGAGAAAAAATGAAAAGAACTGTTACTAAAAATTTGATTTTTTTCATTTAATGATGTATATATGAGATAAAACGAAGAGAATTGAAATCATTTTTTTCGAAAAAATTGATTTCATTTTTATTTAATTTATTTTATAATGAACAACAATTGAGATAAAATGAAGAATAACTAAGATATAATGAAGAACTGCTAAGATAAA
>JAPKLW010001161.1:65179-90803 GCA_026898455.1 Plectranthus barbatus | reverse complement strand
GAATAACTAAGATATAATGAAGAACTGCTAAGATAAAATGCATGTCATGTGTAACATCAAAATTCAAATCGAATTTATTTTATAATGATTCGCAATTGAGATAAAATGAAATATAACTAAGATAAAATGAAGTATATAATACATAACATGAAAAAAACACAACTTTTGCGCCCTGTACGTTCGTAATGACTATGTTGCCCTTTAATGAAGTAAAATGAGGATAAAATGCCGCGCGTTTTGTTGAAGCTTGTATGCAATCTGGATCGTTGATGTTGTCAAATCTAAGAATAGATCTCGCGCGTCCATCTCATCAAATCGACGAACATGATTCATTCTCAGCAAATTGAAAAATGCGGCATTTTTGCCCCCAATATCCTGCAGTTTTAGCCTTTAAATGCTAAAACTGTAAAAAACCCAAACACAAACAGCAACCTGCATTTTAAGCCCGATTTCATTTTTAGCCCAATTTACTTCATTTTTAGCCCGATTTACTTCATATTTACATAAATACGAATTAAATAAAATTAAACATCTTCTTCTTCAAAGCAGCAACACGAGCGTAGTCTCTATAAAACTCAATACCAACATCAACAGTTCTAAAAAATTTGCCCTTAAAATGCTTCATCTCATCAACACACTTTGGAATAAATGAACCTGTAAGATACAAAAATGCACAAAGTTAACACTAAAGATGCACAATATAATAGTAAAAATGAACGTCGATCTAAATAAAACAAAATTTTTTAACTATATTCATGCAAAATAAATAAAGTCAAGACCGAACACGAATGCAAAATCCAGAAACAAAGAAAAATAATCTGATCGACAGAAGAAATATAAATCAAATCGAACGAAGAAGGAAGAAGAAGAAATCAAATCGCGCGAAGAAAGGAATAAAAAATCTAATGAGATACTATTTCAGACTTTAATAAAAAGCTAAAATTACAAAAATAACCTTAATTTTGCAAAACTACAGGATAATCGAGGAAAACTGCACACAGAGTGAAATAGATCATGAGCGTTGAAATCACAAAATCAAAGGCTGAGATTTATTCCCATTTCTCATACTAAAAACTATTCTCATATGATTACTACTCTATATATATATATATATATATATATATATATATATGATAAATGAGAATAAATCTCAGCCCTTTATCTTTGTATATCAACGCTCAAGATTTGAAAATTCTCGTGTTCATTTTTTGTAGTATATTGTGTATTATTCAATTTTAAGGATAATTTTGTAAAATGTAATATTTTTTCTCTATCCTCTAATTAAAATTCTAAAAACTTTAAATGATGATAACTCACTCAATTTAAATTTATTTTTCATGTATTATATATCAAATTAAAGATAATTCAATTATCTTTCAAACAAAATTCTTATTGCATAAATTTATAGGATGAAAACCTTAAAAAAAAATTAGTAATTCTATACATAAATCTCGTAACAACACATTGATTTTCGTAAAATGCATGAATATATACCTAAAATGCATGAAATCTTACTTAAAATGCATTATATTCCTTCAAAAAATGCATATTCTATAGAGATATAATAAACAATTTTAGGATAAAATTAACAAATTTTAAGTTAAAATAAGGTGAAAATATATTTTTTTATTTATACAATCCAATAATATTAGAATGTATATTTGATAAATATATAAATATATATATATATATATATATATATATATAAACTTATTTTAAGATAAATTACATCAAAATATATTTTATTTATGTAATATAGTGAGATTGAATTATTTCATTTCTATTTCGATATATGAATGCTCGACAAGACTCAGAAAAATTCAAAATTTACACGTTAACTTTAATATGAACTTGGATTATTTTGATGATGCACAAATAAGATTATGATTCTTTTGAGTAGATGTGGTAAGAATATATATATATATAGTTCTGATCATAAGAATAGTTGTTAACGTGAGAATAAGATAACAGATAATGAAGTAATATTAAGATAAAATGAACAAAACTGAAAATAAAAGTGAACTATATTTTAGAAAAATTGAAGTCTAAAAAGTACAATAAAGAAAATCGAAAATAAAATGGAGAAAAAGGAAGATAAAATGAAAATGAAGTATTTTTTCAATGATGATTTTGATGTTAAAACAATGAACTAATTTTAAGATAAATTAACAAAATCTAAGTTGAAAGTGAACAATTTTTTTGAAAAATGAAGGCATAAAAAAAATGAAAAGTATCGAAGATAAAATGATTTGAACTATTTTGAGGTTACAATGAAGTATTTTTTGAATGTATTATTCTTGCATTCTCATGTTAAGGCAATTTTCATCTTATTAAGCCATATATATATATATATATATATATATATATATATATATATAGAGAGAGAGAGAGAGGTGAGATCATGTGAGAAAAGATTCCCTTGTAAAAAAAACAATTAATCATGTCCATTACATATGAAAAGATCAATGGTTGATATGCAATCAAGCAACAACTATAACACAATCAAGCAATAAAATAATCAAGCAACAACAAAAACACAACCAAGCATCATTGTAATCAAGCAATGAACTGAACACAATCATGCAACATCGTAAACACAATCAAGCAACTAACTTTCTCACTTTCTTACATGAGGATTTTTCTCACCGGATCCGCTCCCTATACATACATACATACATATATATATATATATATATATATATATATATCCGGTGAGCATTGTCTTAACATGAGACTGTGAGAATACCACATTATATCCTCACTCTACTTCATTATACTTCATTTTCATTTTATCTTCCATTTTCTTCATTTTATCTTCGATTTCACTCATTGTACTTTTTAGACTTCAGTTTTTCTAAAATATTGTTCACTTTTATCTTCAATTTAGTTCATTTTGTCTTAGAATTACTTTGTTATCTGATATCATGTTCTCACTGATGGGTTTTGTATACTGAAAGCATTTATTATAATGAGTATACAACGGTTTATTTCTCCTATCTGTTAACAATCTTACATGTATGAACAATGGCATCCTCTTGTCTCACCGATAGGGACGATCATACGGCGTGTTGTAGATCGCAGAAGACAGTATGATCACTTAACATAGTGAGACATAAACCTGATCACAGCCGAGACAGCGTATGAGGATACGTCTGTCCGGATGGCTGCGGCATTGTCGAAATAAGTAGTCTGTCTTGGCTACTTGACATGCTGGTACGCAGAGGTGGCGTATTGATGGACTGCAGTGAGATGTATTCGTCTGTCTGACATCGGCGAATACAAGATCTCGTTATATTGATTGAGTCCAAACCCTAACGAAGGTTCAGGGGTTTGCACGTGTTGACTGTTGCTTTGACTTGCCATGGTGGAGAGCCTAAGTAACATGCTCGTATATTCGCATCTTGGGTAACAGCAGTTCGTGTAGTACCGCTTGAGACTGGGTTTAGGTAACCATATCCGAGTAATAGGATGGGGACATTCCTTGAGGAGCTCAATAATATTCATCGTGCCAAAGTCCTGCAGGCTGATTAATTTCAGGCACGAGTGATAAGGTTTGAGTGGTACTACTCAGGAATTATAAGATATTAATTAATTGTAGTTAGAGCTTGTCAGAGGCTCTGATTAATTAATGGATGTTCGGTAACCTTAAATATGGGGATTCTCAATTAATGCAGCCCGTTCTCATAACGTGGTAATAAAGGGGTAGGTCAGTATTAATTCTGTGGTGAAAAAGAATTAATATTAATTAATTAATTGTGTCCTGGGTTGTGGACATGGGAATTAATTAATTTATAGGCCCACTTTATTATTTGCATTAGGTCCCAGGTCTGGCCCAATTAAATATGCTGAATTGAGCCCAAAAGCCCATTAGGGATAAAACCCTAGGTCTATAAATAGACAGATCTCTCTCATAAGTTGTAACACAGTTGAAACACACTAAACCTAGAGAGAGAGAAGGGGGCGCCGTTTTTGGGAGAAGAAGAAGGAGAATTTTGATTCTGATCCTACTCAGAATACAGATCTACGGAGTCCTCACCAGTAGTAAATCTGAACAGCATTGGGACACAGATCTGAAGACCTGATCTGGAGAACAGAATTCTTTTCTCTTGCTTTCTTTATTTTCGATTTTCTCTAGAAATTAGTATCCTAATTTCTGTTTTCGCAGATTAAATCGAAATTGCGTGGTTGAATTGAAAGTGAAAATTCAAACGCAAAAGATTGGATCAGACTCGACGGAGTTACGGTAAACCCTAAATCCACAAATCTCGTTATTAAATTCATAGGAGCATGCTAGGGTTTGTTATGATTTTAATTGTGCACAATATCCATAAATCAATCTGGTTCAGTTTGGTTTTGGTGATTCGGTTCATGGGAAAACCCTACATTTGGTATCAGAGCCAGGTTTCTGATTTATGGCTCTATTGTTCATAATTAAATTCGATATGCATGTATGAATTTATTATTTTGTGGAAGTTGGTTTTTGTTCCTCGTGGCAACCCATATAATTCAGCCCGCGGTGGTTTATCCTTGTAGGGCTGAATTAATTTTGTAAAATCACGAGAAAATCCGTGATTAGTGTAGATTTTTGAAAAATTTTAATAGAATAGATTCTGTATTTTTTATTTTTCAAAATCTGTAATTGGACGGGTCGAGGACGAAGACGGAGCCGATGGAGGGCCGGCGAGGACGACGACAGACAGCGGTACGCAGCACGGGAGGCGCGCGGCCGGGGCGTGCACTGTGCGCATGGCGCGCGCGGCAGCAGCCACAGCGCGCGGCACGGCGCAGGGCGGCGGCCAGTTCCGGCAGCGGCGGGCGGTGGTCGGCTTGCGGCAGCGGTCGGCTGGCGGCGGCGGTGGTCGTCGTCAGCTGATGGTGTCCCGTCGCGGTGGCTCATGTTTTCAAAATTTGTAATTGGACGGGTCGAGGACGAAGAACGAAGATGGAGCCGACGGAGGGCTGGCGAGGACGGCGGCACGCGGCGCGGGAGGCGCGTGCGCGCAGCAGCCACGGCGCGCGGCCTGCGCGCGCGCGAGGGATGGATGGGGGCGCACGGTGCGCTCGCGACGGTGCAAGGCGGCGGCCGTTTCTGGCGGCGGTGGTCGTCGTTGGCTGATGTTGTCCCGTCGCGGTTGCTCGTGTTTTTGGTGGTTTGTGCAATCCTGTGTAAACCCTAGGGTTTGCATTAGGGTTAGGGCAAATCATCAGATCACAAAGGCCTAAATCCCAAAAAGATTTGGTGGTTCAATTTTTGGAGGTCCTTGAAGATTTGGAAGATTTTAAAAAGATTTGGGATTATCCAAATTAATTCAAATTCAAATTGTAATAAATAGAATTTATTTTTTCTATTTTTGGGGCCACGAGGAATTTTTTGTTTGTCTTAATTGTCCTCGTATGATATGTGATTTATTATGTGCGCTAATTTAAGCATGTGTAGATAATAGGAAAAGCATGTTTTACTGCTTTTATTATTTACAGCTTTCCAAGCATGCTTATGTGATTAATTTCTTGTTGGATTATATTTTGGGAATTTTTGGGCTTGTATTATTACATGCAAAAATTTGGGAAATATAATGACAAGGAAATTATTTTTGCGCATAAAGAAACCTTTTAAAAGAAAAATACTAAGCGGATTTTTTAATTAAAATCAATAGACCTCCACAAAGCGGTCCTAGGCTGTAAGTGTATCTCTCGTTCTAGTAAACGTCTACGAGTGTAGCTTGCTAGTTCCTAGAGGTGCATGGGTACAGTTGTTGGGATTTCTAGACAAACAATTTAAATCATGTGAATAGTGGGCGGGCTTTGCGTAAACGTCTACGAGTGTAGCTTGCGTAGATCTCTTTCACAAGTATTCTAGGATTGATTTAAATTATAGATAACAAAAGCTTTAAGGGTTGTGCGGTATGGTTACGTGCCATGCTAAATTGTCTCTTTTGGCCGGAGTTAAATTTGAGGTTAATTGCTTAGAAGCATCTTATAATATAATGCAAGAATTGCATCCCTGTTCTTGAGAGATGGCTTACTCTAAGGTTTTCACTAATTATTAATTTCTAGTGTCAAAAGCATCCTGACATGGTAGTGAAATTAAATGGATTGGGGCTTAAAACCCGCAGTTCTGGTTGAGGGTGACATCGTAAACGTCTACGAGTGTAGCTTGCGGTGGGAACTCTTGGGAAATTAGTGGAAAACATTTGTATTTGATTTATTAAAAGGTTTTCAATGCATTTGTTTTCGAAGTTCTACATGTATGTTCTTATTTAAGATTTTTTATTGTTTCAGATATGTCTATGTCTACTGTCGATCATATACTTGCTCTCAATCCTCTAACTGGTCCAAACTTCCATGAATGGAGTTTCTGCATAAAACACATCCTTTATCTGAAAAATCAAGCACATGTTCTTTACATGGATCCACTGTTGCGCTCTCAAAGAGGAGTGTGCGAGCTTGAGCTTGAATTCTATGAAAGATGGGAGGATGCTGATGAGTTTGCCTTCTGGCTCATCACGGGTTCCCTGTCTAGAGAATTAAGGCATAAGTATGAACACCTCGAAAGGGCTGGAGAGCTTTGGAAGGAACTCTCGACAGCTTTTGGCAAAGTGGAGCGAACTATTAACTGTAAGCTTGGGCAAAATCTTGTGTGCAAGAAGATGGTTGAGGATAGTTCAGTGACTACGCACATGATGTCTATGATTGACCTCATGAGACAGTTTACTGTGCGGGGTGGTAATATCAGTACGCAAGGCGAGATTGATATTATCTTGAATTCTCTTCCGGAATCCTATTAAGACTTTAAGGTGGTTGCTGCTGCAAAGGGAGAGTATGCTCTGCATGAGCTACTTGAGGACCTTGTAGTAGAGCAATCCACTATGCGAGCACGAAAACCTGTTCTGTCTGGTTCTAGTACTGGTTCAACAACCTCTAAGGTTGGAGATGATGGTGTTGAGAGCAAGTTCAGGAAAACAGGCAGTGATAACAAGTCTAGGAAGGGGACAAAAGTCAAGGTCACTCCAAAGAAGAACGAGTGTGCTGGATGCGGAAAGGTGGATTGTCCGAATGCTAAGGGACAAGGTACGTCATTTGCATTTGTAACGAAAACATGTTTAGCATCGGTTTCTACTCATTCGTGGGTAGTGGATACTGGAGCTACTGATCATGTTAGTTACATTTTGCAGGGGTTCACACCGAGGAGGGTGCTGAAGAATGACGAGGTTACCATCTCGATGGGGAATGCAGCACAAGTGAGTACAGCTGACATTGGAGATGTCTCCTTGTACTTTGATGATTCTGTTTTAACTTTGAGAGATGTTTTGTACGTGCCGGATTTTCGGCGAAACCTTATTTCAGTTTCCAAACTTTATGTTGATGGATATTCAGTTATTTTTTATAGTGGTGTTTCTATCATTGGTAATAACGGTGTTATTTGTCGTGGAATGCTGAATAATTCTCTCTATGTTATTAACTGTAATCATAAGTCTTCCACAAGTATTGCATGTAATTTATCCGTAATTGATAATCCTAGAAAGAGAAAACTTACTTCTTCTGATGAGGATCTTACATATCACTGGCACTGAGACTGGGTCACATCAGCTTGAAGCGGATTCAGAGACTTGCAGATGACGGTACATTGGACCTAGTCCGGGCTGTACCTTATCAAGTCTGCGAATCCTGCATCGAGGGCAAGATGTCAACTAGGCCTTTCAAGGCTAGTCAGTCTCGAGCAGAGGAAGTGTTGGAATTGATCCATTCTGACTTATGTGGACCGATGTCCACGAAGGCTCGTGGAGGGTACGAGTACTTCGTCACTTTCATTGACGATTACTCAAGGTACGGATACCCTTACCTGCTTCGCTACAAGTCTGAATGCTTTGAGAAATTCAAAGAGTTCAAGGCTGAAGTAGAAAAGAAGGTCGGGAAAACTATCAAGTCACTGCGATCTGACCGTGGTGGCGAATACCTCGGTAACGAGTTCCTGCAATATTTGTCAGAAAATGGGATTACATCCCAGTGGAGTGCACCGGGTACTCCCCAGCAAAACGGTGTAGCAGAAAGAAGAAATAGGACTCTTCTAGAGATGGTAAGATCAATGATGAGTTATGCAAACTTACCAATTTCGTTTTGGGGCTACGCATTGGAAACAACAGCTTACGTGCTTAATGTGGTGCCTTCTAAATCAGTTCCTAAGACACCTTCTAAGCTCTTCCTTGGTCACAAACCTAGTTTGTGCAAGTTTAGAGTATGGGGCTGTCCGGCACACGTACTGTCGAAGGAACCTGATAAGTTAGAAAGCAGGTCAAAAGTAATGTTGTTCATAGGGTATCCCAGGCAAACGAAAGGTGGTTACTTTTACTGTCCTGAGAGTCAAAGAGTCGTTGTTAGCACCAAAGCTAGATTCATGGAGGACAAGTATGTGAGTTATCACAGGTCAAGGAGTGATATTGTTCTTCAAGAAATTGAGAACGAGAATGCAATTCCATGGAAAGGGGAACGTGTAGATGTGGGTGCACCTGTGAGAGGTACAGCACCACAGACACGTTCTTCAGTGCAAGGTGCAGGACCACAAGTCACTGCACCTACTACTGACACGACACCGATGCCTCGTCGTAGTGGGAGAGTTATTTTCCAGCCGAAAAGGTAAATGTTTGTGGGTGAGTCTTCGGACTTGAGCCCGGAAGACGGACATGAGGACTCTGACCCACTGACTTACGAAGAGGCAGTGCAGGACAAGGATATTGCCAAATGGCGTGTCGCCATGGATTCTGAAATTGAATCCATAACTGCTATGGATGTATACCAGAAAACTGATTTCGCGGATGGCTTTAGGGCCATAGGGTGCAAATGGGTATACAAGAGAAGGATAGGGGCGGATGGAAAGATCACACCTTTTAAAGTCAGGCTGGTGGCAAAGGGTTATAGTCAGAAAGAGGGCATTGACTATGACAAAACCTTTTCACCCGTAGCCATGCTCAAATCCATCTGGATACTCCTTGCCATAGCTGTGCATATGGACCTCGAGATCTGTCAGATGGATGTCAAAACTGCTTTTTTAAACGGTTACCTTGAAGAAGGTAGGGACATCTATATGCAGCAACCCTAGGGTTACATAAGCAAGGGCGAAGAACATCTTGTCTGGAAGCTTAGGAAGTCCTTGTATGGACTTAAGCAAGCTTCAAGGTCGTGGAACTTACATTTCAACGATGTGATTAAATCCTATGGATTTGCACAATTGGAAAATGAAAGTTGTGTTTACCGAATTTGTGTCAGTGGGAGCGTGGTCTTCCTTGCACTTTACGTTGATGACATACTCCTATTTGGAAACAAAGAGGGAGTGATGTCGGAAATCAAGGCTTGGTTATCCGAACAGTTCCAAATGAAGGATCTGGGAAAAGCTGGCTACATTCTTGGGATTAAGGTCTTAAGAGATCGTAAGAGAAGAATGTTGAGTTTATCCCAGGCATCTTATGTGGATACTATGATAGCCCGGTTCAGCATGCAACCCGCCAAGAAAGGTTTGCTACCTTTCAGACATGGCGTTCATCTTTCTAGGGGGCAGTGTCCTCAGACACAGCGGGAGAAAGATGAGATGAGTCTTGTACCATATGCTTCGGCAGTGGGTAGCCTCATGTATGCGATGCTGTGTACCAGGCCAGATATTTGTTATGCCGTAGGTATGGTAGCAAGATATCAGTCTAGCCCTGGACAGGCGCACTGGACTTCTGTAAAGCACATCCTCAAGTATTTGAAAAGAACTAGGAATTTCTGCCTAGTTTATCAAAGAGAGGATTTGTGCCCTGTGGGTTATACGGACTCGGATTTCCAAAGAGACCAGGATGAGAAGAAATCGACCTCAGGATATGTGTTTACCCTGGGAGGTGGAGCTATATCTTGGAGGAGCTCAAAGCAGAAATACATTGCTGACTCCACCATGGAGGCGGAATATGTCGCCGCCTCCGATGCCTCGAAAGAGGGGGTGTGGCTCCGGAACTACCTTTTAGAGTTGGGCGTGATCCCGAGTTTGTCAAGGTGCATCACAATTTATTTTGATAACTCTGGTGCAGTGGCAAACTCAAAGGAACCGCGGTCTCACAGGGCAAGCAAACACATAGAGAGAAAGTACCATATCATACGAGAAATTGTATCGAGGGGCGATGTGCTGATTAAGAAGATTGACACTGCTGACAATCTTGCCGATCCATTTACAAAGAGCTTGCCGCAGAAAGTTTACGAAAGACATATTCGTGAGCTGGGTCTGAGGTGGATGCCGACCACTAATAGTGGTTAAAAAGACAGCAGACTAGATAGACGGACTGTATACTCTGTAATAGCTTAGTTATGCTTTGAGTATAAGTGGGAGATTGATGGGTTTCGTATACTGAAAGCATTTATTATAATGAGTATACAATGGTTTATTTCTCCTATCTGTTAACAATCTTACATGTATGAACAATGGTATCCTCTTGTCTCACTGATAGGGACGATCATATGGCGTGTTGTAGATCGCAGAAGACAGTATGATCACTTGACCTAGTGAGACATAAACCTGATCACAGCCGAGACAACGTATGAGGATACGTCTGTCCGGATGGCTGCGGCATTGTCGGAATAAGTAGTCTGTCTTGGCTACTTGACATGCTGGTACGCAGAGATGGCGTATTGATGGACCGCAGTGAGATGTATTCGTCTGTCTGACATCAGCGAATACAAGATCTCGTTATATTGATTGAGTCCAAACCCTAATGAAGGTTCAGAGGTTTGCACGGGTTGACTGTTGCTTTGACTTGCCATGGTGGAGAGCCTAAGTAACGTGCTCGTATATCATCATCTTGGGTAACAGCAGTTCGTGTAGTACTGCCTGAGACTGGGTTTAGGTAACCATATCCGAGTAATAGGATGGGGACATTCTCTGAGGAGCTCAATAACATTCATCGTGCCAAAGTCCTGCAGGCTGATTAATTTCAGGCACGATACTACTCAGGAATTATAAGATATTAATTAATTGTAGTTAGAGCTTGTCAGAGGCTCCGATTAATTAATGGATGTCCGGTAACCTTAAATATGGGGATTCTCAATTAATGCAGCTCGTTCTCATAACGTGGTAATAAAGGTGTAGGTCAGTATTAATTCTGTGGTGAAAAAGAATTAATATTAATTAATTAATTGTGTCCTGGGTTGTGGACATGGATATTAATTAATTTATAGGCCCACTTTATTATTTGCTTTAGGTCCCAGGTCTGGCCCAATTAAATATGCTGAATTGAGCCAAAAAGCCCATTAGGGATAAAACCCTAGGTCTATAAATAGACAGCTCTCTCTCATAAGTTAAAAACACAGTTGAAACGCACTAAACCTAGAGAGAGAAGGGGGCGCCGTTTTTGGGAGAAAAAGGAGGAGAATTTCAATTCTGGTCCTACTTAGAATACAGATCTACGGAGTGCTCACCAGTAGTAGATCTGAACAGCATTGGGACACAGATCTGAAGACCTGATCTGGAGAACAGAATTCTTTTCTCTTGCTTTCTTTATTTTTGATTTTCTCTAGAAATTAGTATCCTAATTTTTGTTTTCGCATATTAAATCGAAATTGCGTGGTTGAATTGAAAGTGGAAATTCAAACGCAAAAGATTGGATCAGACTCGACGGAATTACGGTAAACCCTAAATCCACAAATCTCAGTATTAAATTCATAGGAGCATGCTAGGGTTTATTATGATTTTAATTGTGCACAATATCCATAAATCGATCCGGTTCAGTTTGGTTTTGGTGATTCGGTTCACTGGAAAACCCTGCACTCACGTTATGAACAATTTTCATGTGATCAGACCAATATATAGAGGTTAGATCATATGAGAATAGTTATTAATGTAAGAAATCAGAATAAATCTCAGCCATTGATTGCACAAGATTTGCGGTCATGCTTTAATAATTTTTATTTTCATTTTATCCTCCACATACTTCATTATTAGATATTTAAGGGTATATTTGTCATTTAACTTGTTTTAATTATGGTATCTCCTTCAAATAAACGATTTTCTTTTTTTGGTTTCTTCTTTCACGCGATTTGGATCTGTAATTCCTTTTCTTTTCAATTTTCCATGAGATTTTGATTGTCTTGTTGAATATGTTTTGAGATTTCTCATTATCAATTCTTCTTTGTGTTTGTTTTATCCTCATTAATTCATATATGGGATTTTGGCAATCGGATTTTGATTGGTTCTTAAGGTTAGATTCGAAGTTTTTGTGCTTTTTAAGATCACGTTCCTTTCCGGTTTTCTGATTTGAATATCATATGTGTTTCAGTTGAATGAAGTTTTTGGATGATATTTATTGATTATGGTTTTCACGAGACTGTTTTTGATATATTGTTTAAAGAGTTTTATTTTAAACAGTTTTAGAATTCTTTCATTTTTAGTGTTGTGTTATTCATTTATTGTGATATTATGTTCGTTATTTTGTTTGTTAGCTTCATCAACCTTTTTCATTACTTTTTTTTGTTGAATTTCATGTTTGGTGATGTGATATTTATTTTATCTATTATCGGGTTCATTTATACTAGAGTGTACTGATACGTTGAAGCCTCACAAAGGGAGAAAATTTAGTGAATTGGATGATGGTATTGAAAAAAAAATGCAGAGATTTTGTCATTTAAGGAAGTAAGGTGCAGTTAAAATGTAAGTTGCTGATTTTTGTTCATTGTACAAAATGACGATGTACAATTAAATTTTTTTATAATGAATAACAATTGAGATAAAATGAAGAATAACTAAGATAAAATGCATGTCACATGTAACATCAAAATTCACATCGAGTTTATTTTATAATGAACAACACTTTAGATAAAATGATGAATGGCTTACATAAAATCAAGAATCTCTAATATAAAATGCATGTTACATGTAACATCTAAATTCACATCGAATTTATTTTATAATGAATCACAATTGAGATAAAATGAAGTATTACTAAGATAAAATGAAGTATATGATACATAAAATGAACAAAACACAACTTTTGCGTCTTGATCCATAATGATTGTGTTGCCCTTTAATGAAGTAAAATAAGGATAAAATGTCGCATTTTTTGTAGAAGATTTTACTTATTTTGGATCGTCGATGTTGTCAAATCTATGGATTATATTTATTGTCATTTCTCACGATAAGGATTATTCTCACCAGATTAGTCTCATATATATAAATAGGGATGCATTATATGGTTACCCATATCCCCTATGTTATATGAGGCCAAAATCTAACCATTAGATCTGAATTTGGATGGTTTAGATTTAATTTAAAAAATTAAAATTTTCAGTGCATTATTTAGTTAGGCATGCTACATTATTTGAGCATAACAGTAATTTTGATATCCACATTTTTAATTATGTGAAAAATGTAGCGCATATCTCAAAATTGTATTTTTCTCTCTCCTCTAAAATTTTTATAAAATTTTAAATAATCACAACTCACTCAATTTAAATTATTTTTTTATGTATTATATACCAAATTAAAGATAATTTTATTATCTTTTAAACGAAATCTCTATTACATATGTTCGGAATAATATAATCGTAGTAAAACTAAATAATATAAAATAATACGATGGATAATGTAATGATACATTTTAATGTATTGTATCATTATTACGTTCATAATGGTACATTATCGGCGGTATTATTCGTACATTATCTGCAAAATTGAATGGTACATTATGAAATGTGTTGCGTGTTTTTAACTCAGCTCATTTGGTACTTGATACAAGTACATGATGTGTGCGAAATAATAGACAAATTAGAACATTATTTAAGTTTTGAGTGTTACATTATCTATGACAAATATGTTGCATTATTTGTTTACAATTTCGATATTATACTAAAACGTGGAGTCATATTTTAAAAATAATATAAAAATACACTATAAAAGATAATGTAGTAGTCAAAGAATAAATAATGCATCAACTATCATATAAATAATGTAACATCTACATAGTTAAAAACTGCAAATCAAAATGAATGATTCAGCGTAAAACTTCCACTCATAACTTCTCTTGCAATTTTTATGGATCGCCGCCTCTGATACACGTCGTCCTTCCCCTCGACTTTCAGCGACCGCGTTGCACTTTGCCACCACGACCACCACCGCTGCTGCAGATACGCGGGGAGAGGAGAGAACGCACCGCCTGGGGGCTCTCGCCTGCGCAGCCACTTCGTCTCCAGCCACCTCAGGCCTCTTGCCATCTCAACCATCGCCATTGCTGGAGATACACGAAAAGAGGAGAAATAGTGTGCCGCCTGCAGATTCTCACCCATGCAGCCAACCAATATATCCAGCCCTGTTTTTTTCATTTTCCTCTCCACTCACTCTCGTGTGTCTCATTGTCGCCTAAGGGGGAAGAGCTCCCGCGAATTCCATGAATAGCAGCACCTACGCCTCCCCTCCTCACATCGATCACAACCGTCGCTGCACACCTTAGCCTTTTGTCCTGCACTCGCTGCTTCTTCCCATATTTCCTTGAGCACACTTTACGCTACTATCGTCTTCCAGTATTTTCATTAAAGATATGATAAGTTTTTATTAAATATAATAATTACAAAAAGACCATATTACCCTTAATGAACAAAAATTATGGAAACATTAATTTAAAATTTATAATTTGATAAAATATGAGGACCACAAGATCTGAAAAATTAATGGTTAAGATTTTGGCCTCATATAACATTTGGAAGGTGGGTAGGAAGACCGAACGTATTCTAGCTTGTTGTTTGTTGTTTGTAGCTTGTAGCTAGGAGTTCTGAGCTACGGGATTGTTGTCTTTGGTAGTGATACTGCTATTAAAGAAGGAGATCTTGTCAAACATATGATCACAACTCTACATATATATATATATATAGAGAGAGAGAGAGAAAGAGGTTAGGTCATATGAGAATAGATGTTAATGTAAGAAATGAGAATAAATCTAAGCCACTTATTGCACAAGATCTACGGTCATGCTTTAATAATTTTCGTTTTCATTTTATCCTCCGCGTATTTCATTATTACATATTTAAGGGTATCATTGTCATTTAACCTGTTTTAATTATGGTATCTTCCTTAAATAAATTATTTTCTTCTTTTGGTTTCCTTCTTTCTAGCGATTTGGATCTGTAATTCCTTTTCTTTTCGATTTTTCATGAGATTTCGATTGTCTTGTTGAGTAAGTCTTGATATATTGTTTTGATAATTTTTATCTCAAACAGTTTTTTAAGTCTTTCATTTTTACTTTTTACTATTCATCTGTAGTGTTGTGTTATTCATTATTTGGTATTACAACTTCATTTTTAGTAAAATCCAATTATTTACTTTTTATTGATTTCATTTTTAGTAACATGTTGTTCATTTTATTTGTTCTCATGTTCATTTATACCTGAATGTGCTGATACGCTGAAGCCTTACAAAGGGAGAAATTTAGAGTATTGGATGAATTTTATAAACCATTTGGATGACTTAATTGCTAACTATAACAATTCATCAATAAAAAAGAATATGTTTGAAGATGATTATGTTGCATTAGTTCCTCAAACTATTAAAGTGTTACTTCCATATGTCGTCAAAATTGAAGGGAGCGACAGTCAGTTAATTCCAAGGAAAGAGAAAGCTATTAGATTGTTAATTAAACATATGACAATGTGTGCAAAATATAAGTGAAGATTAAAAAATATCTCACATCATAATGCATAATATAATATTTAAAATGAATATCTCAGTAGATATAGTGAATCATATGAGCGACACAATGATCGTTAGATGAAGTATAACTTCAAATAACAAATGTTGTTTTTGAATTTAATGAAGTAGATTGGAGATAAAATGAACTATATAGTAGATAAAATGAACACAACTGAAGTCGTCCATTGTTTGTAATGACCATGTTGCCCTTTAATGAAGTGAAATGAGGATAAAATGCCGCATTTTTTGTTGAAGATCTTATGTTATCTGGATCGTTGATGTTGTCAAATCCATGGACGAGATTTATTCTCATTTCTCATGATAAGAGCTATTCTCACCAGATCAGCCCCCTATATATATATATATATATAGGGGTGCACTATGGTGGAAACCCCTCTTAGATGTGAAATAAGACCTAATCCTAGCCTTCCATTAACAAATTCAACGCTTAAGATTTAATTTAACATCCAAAAAATTTGATGCAGTAATAGACTTGAAAAGTTGCATAAAAGGATAAATTTGTAATTTTGAAAAATCAATTAACTTACCCACGTTTCCATCTACTTAATTATCAGGCATTTAATTTGAAACTGTGGTAGGTTTAATATAGTCGAATCTTTGTAAAATAAATGAAAAACTTCAACCACCGCATTTACTGCGGTAATTTCTCAGACTCCGTCATCTCCACAAGAAGAAGAAAAAACCCTCAACACAAATTGCCGTCTGTGACTTATTTTTTGACGAAAGGCAAAACTCGGTTGACCGAGGTTGGGAAAATCTTGTGCAAATTTACTTGGGTAAGTTCTGTATAAAATTATGCATCAAGAATTTCTTTTCTTCTGAAGATGGGATTGTATTTAGAAAATTTTTTTAGGTTTTTTTTATTTACAGGAAATAGTTTGATTTTCAAAAATTAGTAGTAATTGTTTAATACAAACTTGCATACTCTATATACGGTTTGTATAATTTATTTACAGTTTTTTTGGTTTCGGGAACCGGTATATTTGTAGGTTGAAATCGAACGGAAATTCGACCGATGACTGTAGTGTAATTGAGCCATTCGAAAGCAAGGAGGTAAAACCTGTATTAAATTTATTTTTATTTAATGATTTTCGCATTTTTTATTAGGTTTGAAATGTAAGTGTACTGGAGGACTGGATGTACAATGTGTGAAAAAAATATGTTTTTAGAGCGGGAGTTACAAATTTGAAAATGGGCATTTGTATATGGAACAATTGTGGATTTTTGCTGCGTAATTATATACCTGCAAAATTTGAAACGTATTTATGCAATATTTGTCGACTTTTACTGCAACTTCAATGTATGTTATTTGAAAGTATAATTATCACATTGTATTGGAAAAATTTGTCAAGGAATTGCATAATTAGATACCTATTTATGTAGTAATTGTATACTTTTACTGCAATTTTATTATATGCAACAATTGTGGATTTTTTCTGCGTATAAAAAAAATCATAATTATAGTGAAATATAAGTTTCCCTGTACTACCTGATATGTATTTATGTTGTAATTGTCGATTTTTATTGCTACTTCATTGTATTTTAGGTGATTGTATATTAGGTTATTTTTTATTTAGCATTTTATAGTGGAAATTTTTTCTATGATTTGCGTAATTATATATCTGCATAATTTGAAACGTATTTATGCTGTAATTGTCGACTTTTACTGCAACTTCATTGTATGTTATTTGAATGTATAATTATCAATTCGTAGTGGACGAATTTGTCAATAAATTGCATAATTAGATACCTATTTATGTAGTAATTGTCTACTTTTAATGCAACTTTATTACTTTACATTAGACATACTCTAATTGCATATTATGAATAAATTGAATAATTTGAGACCTACTTATGTAGTAATTGTGTACTTTTAATGCAACTATATTGTATATTAGGATCTAGTATAAATTTGTTGTGTTGCACTAGCTAATGTAAATAGGATTTGTTGATTTTTTGTTTGTTAATATTTGTTTATATGCAATATTTTTCCTTGTTAATAGAGTTTACACTAATAATACATTATAAAAAACCATAAAAAAAATAAATGAAACAACATGAAACTCATACTTCAGGTGAGTGAATAGACATGTATGAATTGCATAATTAATTACCTGTATATGAAGTAATTGTTGACTTTTACTGCAAATTTATTGTTTAATATGTGAATGTATAATTTACATAGTGTAGTGGAAGAAATTGTCAAGGAATTGTAAAATTAGATACCTATTTTTGCAATAACAGTACAATTGTATTGCAACTTTATTATAAATTAGGAGCATGTATTATTAGCATTTTTAAGTGGGAGAAACTGTCAAGGAATTGCATAATTTGAATCCTCTTAATGTAGTAAATGTCGACTGGTACTGCAGCTTCACTGTATGTTAAGATAATTATGGGTTTACTGTGTTGAAGTTGCTAATGTACATATTTTTTGTTCATTTTATGTACATTAACATTTGTTTCTATGCAATACTTTTCCATGTTAATAGAGTTTACATTAATAATACATTATTTAAAATGAGAAAAAAATAAATGCAAAAAACATAAAACCCATACTTCAGGTGATTGAATACACATGTATGAATTGCATAATCAATTACCTATAAATGAAGTAATTGTTGTCTTTTAGTGTAAATTTTTTGTTTAGTATGTGAATTTATAATTTACATTGTGTAGTGGAAGAAATTGTCACGGAATTGTAAAATTAGATACCTATTTTTGCAATAATTGTAGAATTGTATTTCAACTTTATTATAAATTAAGATCATGTATCATTAACATTTTTAAGTGGGAGAAATTGTCAAGGAATTGCATAATTTGAATCCTATTAATGCAGTAAATGTCGACTGGTACTGCAGCTTCACTGTATGTTAAGACAATTATGGGTTTGTTGTGTTGAAGTTGATAATGTACATATTTTTTGTTCAATTTTTGTACATTAATATTTGAAAATATGCAAAATTCGTATTTGTTTATACAGTTTACATTAATATAACAGTATCAACAATGGGTAAAAAGAGAATTGCAATTCAGGAGCCCCATACTTCAGGTGAGTGAATATACATCTAAAATTTTTATGTACTTCTTAACTTAGTAATAACAAATTTATATGTATTGTAATAGCAAAACGTGCCAGAACCAGAAAAGAAGTGTCATCTGATAAAAAAGAAAAATTTCCAGAATTAGGGTATAGATCAAGCCCTAGAATATTTCTGGAGTCCATTAGGCAGCTTTCTATTAAGCAAAGGCAAGTTGTAGCAAAAATGGGGTTTGCTTCAATACTTAAAATGCAAATTAAAGAACTACCCATGAGAATGGCACATTGGTGCGTATCGAATTTTGATCCTGTTAGTTGTTGTTTAACCTTGCCAAATAAAGAAAGAGTTCACATAACCGAAGAAGATGTATGGATCACATTAGCTTTCCCAAAAGAGGGTGATTCAGTGGATAGGAAAACACACAATACCTATAAGGAGGAAATAGATCAATGGGCTAAGATTATTAAGAAAAAGTAAGTACACCATTAAGAGTGTTGATGTCCTGAAGGTTATGTTGGATGATGTTGACGGTGGGGATGTATTTTGTAAGAACTTCATGGTTATGGTGGAGTCCATTTCTTTTAGAATCAACCGCATGGATACATAATGCCGAAAGTTATATCCACCCTGAATGATTCTTAAAAAATAAAAGATTACAATTGGTGCAATTACATGATGTCCACTCTCATCCGAACGCATGTTACTTGGATGAAAAAACCGTCTGGAAAGTATACTAGCCCATTGCTTTTCTTGATTGTAAGTAACTTTTTTTAAATCTGCACTAATATTTAATTCATTGTTGCCTATAAATATTGATAATTTTTTTAAACACAGATGGTGTATGTGGACCGTATAGTCCATTTTCAGCAAAGCGTTGTTCGTGTTTTCCCAACATATCACGGATGGACAGCAAAGCTGCTGCGTAAAAGACAAAAAGACGAAATTGACAGGACGACATTTGGGACAGGATATCCGGAACCGAGACTGGAGGTGTCGGAGGAGATACTTGATGCATATAAGAAATGGGAGCAAAATGTTTTGGATGGAGGAGTTTTTGGTAGTGAAACTGAGAATGCTTCTAACATCGAAACAATGTCTGCTGCGATTGACAACAACGAATCTTATCTTTCGGACTTGCTGAAAAGCATGAAAAAGGCAACTTCAAGTTTGACTGGATTCCTACAAAAACTGACAAATGCTCCAGAGTCAGTAATGCAAAATCCAAGATACAACTTCGCATTTGAAGCTTCTAAGTTTATGATACCGACAAATTCGGATTCAAAGCCAAATGAGGATCCAGGAGTACAAGCATCACAAACTGTTTGGGAAGAAAGCCCATAATTTGATGAAATGTTAAATGAAATGATGGAGACATGGGAGATACTACAAGAGTATCCAAGTTTCAGCATGGGGTTCACACAAAAGGTAAACAATACATGAGTACATTTGTTAAAAATCTTCTGTTTAAATTTTTTAATATAAGCTAATGCAATATATTTTTCAACCAGTTTGCCGAAATGGAGAAGGAACAACAAATGCATGATCAAGTTGCAAACAGAGACTACCACCTAGAATCAGAAAATGTTGATAAGCTCGTATTTTTTGCCTCACTTATCACATTATTTTCTATTTAATTTCTTGCATTTACTTAAGCTTTAGTTAATAATCAAGCATGAGTCGAGTTTATAGGGGTATTATGCTTGCCATGGTGTGTTTTTGCAGGTTTTGGGCTAAATTCAATGGAAACTCGTACCGAAAACAGCAGATGTTCAAGGAAACAGTCACGACTTCTTCCACAGTTGGAATCCGAGCCAATGGAGCACATAATTGGAAAGATCGTCGAGTTATCTTTCCAATTCAACTAGAATCGAGTCAATCAGAGTTCGGGAGTGAAAGTTATGGCTAAAACCGTGAGACTGCGCAGAAGGATCGCAAGAGGGAAAATGTCTCTGTTTCGACCGACGCGAAGGGCACGTCGACCGACACAAGCGGATCCGCATCGACCCAGTTGAGCTCTACGTCGACCGAGATGGACCCAAAAAAGGAATTTTCGAGATTTTTATGGTTAAATCATATTTTTAGCCCTAGATCCCAATTTATACACCTCTACCTCTATAAATACTTGTTTTTGCTCGAGATTTCAAGGCAGTACCCTGAAGTTTTCCTTTAGTTTTAATTCCTCCCCTTTTGTTTCAGTTTTTCATTTAGTTTTCTCTTGGATTACTGGAGAATTCCTCTTTAATTTTTAATGCAATCTTTATTTTTCCCTGCAATGTTTATTTTCAATATGTTAGGCTAGAACCCTAAACAGGTTCTAGGGTTTCTTCATCTGTGATGCATATTTTGATTCAATAATTCAAACCCTTTAAATTGGTTTAAATCCTATGCTTTATTTTAAATCTATTCTCATCGAATGATCGATAGATGAAGACTGAGGTAGGTTTCAGTTTATTAATCGAAGGACCGAGAGGTGAAGGTTAGTAACAGGAAGTTAGGATTTAATACTTTTGATTATCTGTCCGACCAAGAAGATTTCAGTTGTAGGAAAAATCTAATCTTTAACATAATTGATTAATTGGTGTGTTTTGAGACCGAGAGGAGATTACCACTAGGTAATAATTTAGGATTATCACAGCCGAAACAACATATGAGGATACGTCTGTCCGGATGGCTGCGGCATTGTCGGAATAAGTAGTCTGTCTTGGCTACTTGACATGCTGGTACGCAGAGGTGGCGTATTGATGGACCGCAGTGAGATGTATTCATCTGTCTGACATCAGCGAATACAAGATCTCATTATATTGATTGAGTCCAAACCCTAACGAAGGTTCAGGGGTTTGCACGGGTTGATTGTTGCTTTGACTTGCCATGGTGGAGAGCCTAAGTAACGTGCTCGTATATCCGCATCTTGGGTAACAGCAGTTCGTGTAGTACCCACCTGAGACTGGGTTTAGGTAACCATATCCGAGTAATATGATGGGGACATTCCCTGAGGAGCTCAATAACATTCATCGTGCCTAAGTCCTGCAGGCTGATTAATTTCAGGCACGAGTGATAAGGTTAGAGTGGTACTACTCAGGAATTATAAGATATTAATTAATTGTAGTTAGAGCTTGTCAGAGGCTCCGATTAATTAATGAATGTCCGGTAACCTTAAATATGGGGATTCTCAATTAATGCAGCTCGTTCTCATAACGTGGTAATAAATGGGTAGGTCAGTATTAATTATGTGGTGAAAAAGAATTAATATTAATTAATTAATTATGTCATGGGTTGTGGACATGGGAATTAATTAATTATAGGCCCACTTTATTATTTGCATTAGTTCCCAGGTCTGACCCAATTAAATATGCTGAATTGAGCCCAAAAGCCCATTAGGGATAAAACCCTAGGTCTATAAATAGACAGATCTCTCTCATAAGTTGTAACACAGTTGAAACACACTAAACCTAGAGAGAGAGAAGGGGGCGCCGTTTTTGGGAGAAGAAGGAGGAGAATTTCGATTCTGGTCCTACTCAGAATACAGATCTACGGAGTCCTCACCAGTAGTAAATCTGAACAACATTGGGACACAGATCTGAAGACCTGATCTGGAGAACAAAATTCTTTTCTCTTGCTTTCTTTATTTTTGATTTTCTTTAGAAATTAGTATCCTAATTTCTGTTTCCGCAGATTAAATCGAAATTGCGTGGTTGAATTGAAAGTGGAAGTTCAAACGCAAAAGATCGGATCAGACTCGACGGAGTTACGGTAAACCCTAAATCCACAAATCTCGGTATTAAATTCATAGGAGCATGCTAGGGTTTGTTAAGATTTTAATTGTGCACAATATCCATAAATCAACACGGTTCAGTTTGGTTTTGGTGATTCGGTTCACGGGAAAACCCTACAATTGGTATCAGAGCCAGGTTTCTGATTTATGGCTCTATTGTTCATAATTAAATTCGATATGCATGTATGAATTTATTATTTTGTGGATGTTGGTTTTTGTTCCTCGTGGCAACCCGTGTAATTCAGCCCGCGGTGGTTTATCCTTGTAAGGCTGAATTAATTTTGTAAAATCACGAGAAAATCCGTGATTAGTGTAGATTTTTGAAAAATTGTAATAGAATAGATTTTGTATTTTTTATTTTTCAAAATCTGTAATTGGATGGGTCAAGGACGAAGACGGAGCCGACGGATGGCCGGCGAGGACGACGGACGCCGACCGACGGAGGCACGCGGCGCGGCAGGTGCGCTGCCAAGGCGTGCACCGCGAGCATGGCGCGCGCGGCGCTGCGCAGGGCGGCGGTCGGCGGTCGGCTGGCGGTGGCGGCGGTCATCGTCAGCTGATGCTGTCCCGTCGCGGTGGCTCATGTTTTTGGTGGTTTGTGGAATCCTGTGTAAACCCTAGGGTTTGCATTAGGGTTAGGGCAAATCATCAGATCACAAAGGCCTAAATCCCAAAAAGATTTGGTGGATCAATTTTTGGAGGCCCTTGAAGATTTGGAAGATTTGAAAAAGATTTGGAATTATCCAAATTAATTCAAATTCAAATTGTAATAGATAGAATTTATTTTTTTTCTATTTTTGGGGCCACGAGGAATTTTTTGTTTGTCTTAATTGTCCTCGTATGATATGTGATTTATTATGTGCGCTAATTTAAGCATGTGTAGATAATAGGAAAAGCATGTTTTACTACTTTTATTATTTACAGCTTTCCAAGCATGCTTATGTGACTAATTTCTTGTTGGATTATATTTTGGGAATTTTTGGGCTTGTATTATTACATGCAAAAATTTGAGAAATATAATGACAAGGAAATTATATGTGCGCATAAAGAAACCTTTTAAAAGAAAATTACTAAGCGGATTTTTTTAATTAAAATCAATAGACCTCCACAAAGCGGTCCTAGGCTGTAAGTATATCTCTCGTTCTAGTAAACGTCTACGAGTGTAGCTTGCTAGTTCCTAGAGGTGCATGGGTACGGTTGTTGGGATTTCTAGACAAACAATTTAAATCATGTGAATAGTGGGAGGGTTTTGCGTAAACGTCTACGAGTGTAGCTTGCGTAGATCTCTTTCACAAGTATTCTAGGATTGATTTAAATTATAGATAACAAAAGCTTTAAGGGCAGTGCGGTATGGTTACGTGTCATGCTAAACTGTCTCTTTTGGCCGGAGTTAAATTTGTGGCTAATTGCTTAGAAGCATCTTAGAATATAATGCAAGAATTGCATCCCTGTTCTTGAGAGATGGCTTAGTCTAAGGTTTTCACTAATTATTAATTTCTAGTGTCAAAAACATCCTGACATGGTAGTGAAATTAAATGGATTGGGGCTTAAAACTCGCAGTTCTGGTTGAGGGTGACATCGTAAACGTCTACGAGTGTAGCTTGCGGTGGGAACTCTTGGGAAATTAGTGGAAAACATTTGTATTTGATTTATTAAAAGGTTTTCAATGCATTTGTTTTCGAAGTTCTACATGTATGTTCTTATTTAAGATTCTTTATTGTTTCAGATATGTCTATGTCTAATGTCATCAATATTCTCGCATAAAACACTCTAACTGGTCCGAGCTTCCTGGAATGGAAGCGCAATCTCGAGTACCTCCTGATTGCAGAAGAACATATGTTCATTCTGCAAGTACTTCGTCCCGAAGTGCCAACTGCTGAATCCAGTCAAATGGATATAGACTTTTATAACAAGTGGGAGAAATCGAACAATGTAGTCAAGTGCTACATGATGACCACTATGTCGAAAGTCTTACAGCAGCAACATAAGCACCATATGGATGTCTATAATATCATGACGAGTCTGGAGGCAACCTATGGGGAAACTGATAGAGCCGTCAGGTTCAATCTCATGAGGGAAATTGTGAATAAGAAAATGACTGATGGCACCTCAGTGAGAGAGCACGTAGTTACAATGACTTACCTCATGGATGAACTAACTGTGCATGGTGGAGGTATCGACGCTGAGGCTAAGGTCGATATCATACTGAACTCTCTACCCAAGTCCTTTGAGAGTTTTAGGCTGAATGTTGTCATGAACAAGAAAGAGTATAGTCTTAACGAGTTGTTCAATGACTTGATGGCAGCGGAATCGATCATGAACCCTCAGAAGGTTGCCTTGGCCACTTCTGGTAATCTCTCTGTTGTACCGAAAAGTATGAAGCGGAAGAAAGGGATTAAGAAGTGGGCCAAGAAGACACCTGTGAAGGATGGTGGGGCTGGGAAAAAGCCTAAGGTGGCGACTGACAGGGACATGTGCTTCAGGTGTGGTAAGAAAGGACATTGGAGGAAAGATTGTCAAGCCAACAAAGCTAGACAAGGTATGCCATTTGCATGTATAATTGTAAGCATGATTAGAGTCCATTGTTGCTCTGCTAGAGTTGTAAGCATTGACTTGTTGATTGTTGTGTGCTGCAGCAGAGTAACTACAGAACTATGCGCAAGTATACGCAATTGACAAGTAATATAGTCTAGGAGACCAGATATCGAACCCTAGAGAGTGTTTAATCAAGTCGTGCACACAATATTGCTTGCAAAATAGGTTTGTGTGATGATTTTCTAAACTAAAATTGCAGAAATGCGTAAATGATAAAACTAATTAAAGCTAAAATGATTAATAATTGTTCTTCCTAAATTATAACCATAAAAAATTCAGAAATAAGGTTTAACAATAAGAGAAAATACACTTGGGTTGCTAACTTTTGGTTATCTACTTTCCTATATGCTGCAGCATGGGTCAGACATCAATTCTGGGTCTTGTAACCTCTCTCTACACTGCCTAGCATGTTTTCGCACTACTAGATCTGCATTTTCTTATTAATCTTCATATGTCTATGACAGAATTAATCTTCAAATGAAATTATCAAAACAGGGGTTCTTA
>JAPKLW010001161.1:12827-47978 GCA_026898455.1 Plectranthus barbatus | reverse complement strand
TCCTCTCGGTCTCAAAAACACAAGTTAATCAATCTCAATAAAAATCAGATTAATCCTACAATTGAATTCTTCTTGGTCGGACAGAAAATCAAATGTATTAAACTCTCACTTCCTATTATCAATTTTCACCTCTCGGTCCTTCAATTAATAACAAAAACCAATTCCAATCTTCATCTCTCGATCCTTCAAATGAAAATAGATTTGAAATAAAACCAAAGAGTTTAAACCAATTAAAGGGTTTGAAGAATTCAAATCAAAACGTGTATCACAAATGGAGAAACCCTAGAATCTGATAAAGAATCTAGCCTAGCATATTAAAAATAAACATTGAAACAAAAATTAAAGATTGCATTAAAATAAAGGTGCAGAAAAATAAAGGTACAATAAAATAAAGGTTTTGATTACAGCCCTTAAAAATAAAGAAAACTAAACTATGAACTAGAATTTAAAGTTGGACTGGAATGATTAATAATGAACTAGACATGAGTTTATATAGGAGTAGGGTAAAATTGTTGAATGGTAGGAATTGATGAAATTGGGCATTTCCTTCTTGAGTTGATGGTATTTGATATTTTCCTTCTTTGCTCAAAACTTCAAAAGGAATGATTTTCTTGGTTGAAACTTCCCTTTAGGGGTCTTCATTGCTTCCAAATTGATGTGTAACTTGAATCCCAAGCAATTCTCGCCCAAAATATGTGAAAATCTCGCAAAATCTCGCCAAAACAGTCCATCTCGGTCGAGATGAACCTTGCCTCGGTCGAAACAGAGACCATTTCCGCCACTTTCGACCCTACTGCGCAGTCTAACGATTTCGGCCATAACTTTTTTTCCCGAACTCTGATTGACCCGATTCCAGTTGCATTGGAAAACTAATTCAAATATCTTTCCAATCCTGTGCTCCATTAGCTCAGATTCCTTCTGTGGAAGAAGAAGTGACTGTTTCATTGAACATCTGCTGCTTTCGGTACGAGTTTCCATTGGATTTGGCCTAAAACCTGCAAAATCTTACCATGACAAGCATAACACCCTCTAATATATACTCATGCTCAGAAATAAGTAAAAACATAACAAAATGCACTTGAAACAATGGAGAAAAATATAGATAAGTGAGTATAATTATGAGCTTATCAATCACCATCAAACTTCTGCAACCACCCATAAAATGATGAAGTAATCCTGTTCACCAACTTCTTGTTCTGATCAACATTCTCAAAGTGTTTCAGACTCTCAGCCTCTAACAACTGAACATTTTTAATCAAATGTGTCTTCTTCCATCTGTCAATTAAATACTTTTCTGGGATGGAATGCACAAACTTACTCTTCAATACAAAAAAATATGAGAACACAAAACATCCAACCTTTCAAACAACTTGCAGGAACATGTGTACTCCAACAAAGCTTCATCATAAACAACTACATAAATATCACTCAAATCATCAATTACCCTACATGTATCCTTTCCACCCGTAACTTGTCTTTCAATAAGTGCAACTCTATTCAATGCACCTTTAATCTCTTGAAGAACTCTTTGAAAAAACTTAGAAGAATAAACTCGGGCAGCATGTTTCTCTAGCTCAAGATCTGTAGACAAAGACGGGAAAAATGATTTATCTAAATAATTCAATTTTGCACTCTGGAACCTTTGAGCATCTAATGCATGATTGAAATGCATCCAAAGTTCCAGCAAATTAGACCTTGAACGAGTGTATCTCTTATAAAAGCTATTTTCACACTCTGAAATAGACGTCGTCCGAAGCAATCCACTTAGATTAAAACTCCTAAAATATGCAGGCACCCAGAAACTCCGATTTTCAAACATAGTAGTAAACTAAGGATCACCTTCCAAACCATACCTAGTCATTATGCCATCCCAACACGCATCAAAATAATCAGCCTCAATGAGCTCTGACCAAACACATGCATTAAGCTCCTTCTTGAAGTCTTCATCTGCTCGTAAAGCTTTTGAAATCTTATCAGCAACCTTAATCATTATGTGCCACATACACCATCTATGACGTGTTCTGTTCAAAACCCTTTCAACAGCCACTTTCATCCCTAAATCCTGATCCGTAATAATCAGATTTGGACTTCGACCCATAGCATCAACGAATTTCTCAAAAAGCCAAATAAAAGATGCTGCATCTTCTTTTGACAACAGCCCTGCAACAAATGTGACCGGTTTGCTGTGGTTGTCTTTACCAGTAAACGACGCAAAGATCGTACAATACCTGATAAAAATAAATTACAACATTAAAAGGTGCAACTTATATAATGTATTATTGCGTCTTTTTAGTTCTATTTCTGCGTATAATAAATTGAAAAAAATTAAAATCAAAAAATAAAATGAAATCATAAAATTAAATCTTTAACTTACTTGTTCGTCGAGTAGGTCGTGTCAAACGCAACAGAATGCCCAAAAAACTAAAAATTCCTTCGACAAATGGGGTCACACCAAAAAAGCCTTGTTAATTTATCCTCAGCATCCACTTCGTAATGGTATATAAATGCATCACACAACTCTTTCTTCCTTTTCATATCGTTCAATAACATCTGAGCATCACATCCTTCAACGTGAGTATCTCTAGAGAAGTTACGAACCTCAATAACAGAACACCCAACTAAATCAGTACCACCCATTAACTCCCTCAGCAGATTATAAGCGGCAGTAGGACCAATATTGGAAGCAGCGCAATCCAATATGAATTTTTGATGCACAAGAACAATGTTACGATTTACTTTCATGAAATGTCGGTGCGACACATCAACCATATCGTGGTTATGACCCTCAACAAACAAATGCACAACATATTCTAAGTATGCAACATACTTGAACACAACCTTCGCATTACAACGACACCGAGATGAAACTCTCCTCCTACTCTTTAAACTAGACAAATCATAATCTAACATATCGGTATCACCAGCAACAATAAATTTGTCACCTTCACGATTACACACTACATACCTTCAAGTCAAAATATCCTTAACTTTCTTGGAACTTGATAAACGAATATCAAATCCAACAATCTTAGCATATTCTCGGTAAAAATTTACATCTTCATCCAAACTACGAAACACTTTTCCCTTAAGCGGTTTCAAAGACTCCTCGCATACAGGAGTAATAACAACTACAAATAAAAAGAAAAAAGTACCATATTAACATTAATCAAAATAAAAAAACAATAAAACAACGAACATTTCAAATGCATAATAAAAAAATTCTAAATGTGCAATTGAAATGAATATTATGTGCAATATTACATTCTATATCTGCAACATTCGTAACATTATATACATAAAAAAAAACATAAAAATACACATACCACGAAAATAAAAAATACTCATTTGACATATGCAACAAATACACTCTATTTCAGCATGTTTACAGGCGAGAAAAATGTATATTCTTTTAATAAAAAAGTGCAGTAAAAAACATGCACAAAGACAATTTCATGCACAAAAAAAAACACAAACGTATAAAACTCAACAACTGCATCTAAAACGTCGGATAAACAATATACAAAGTATGAATGATACGAAACTCAATATGATTACATAACATAAAATTAAAAATCGTTAGTTAAAAAAATACACAAAAAAAACTGATAAATAAATATTGTCATCATATTTATCCATGACATCAACTGCAGAAGACATACGACCAACAACGATTGAACAACAATAAGGCGATGAAGAATAAACGTAAAAGATAGAGTGGTAAAAAAATACAACGACGCACTTAGAAAAAACAAGTTCACGATAATAAGAATAATCGTGATGAAAGGACGTGACTATACTTGTTAAAAAAAATATTTCAGAACCTTAAAAAAAATAAAAAAATTGAAGAATATACAAAAAGATATGCGATTCATAGAAAAAAAAGAAATAAGATATACGTACTAAACATAATTAAAGAAAAGAAGATTTGGCTTGAAAATTTCCGATTCTCGAAGAATGAGGGGCAAGGTAGAGAAATTCATGGAATTAGATATGGTAACAAAAAAATTGATAAACAAAAGTACCCAAAATACCCTAAAACAATAAATAAAAAATAACTAATGACATAAAATTAAAAAATCTGGCACGTCCATAAAGATTAATCAAAGGACAAGATTAGTTCTCATTTAACATCTGGGAGGTGGTTCACATATGATTACACCTCTCTATATATATATATAGAAAGAGAGAGAGAGAGAGGAGCGATCATGTGAGAAAAATTCTCCTGTAAGAAAAATGAATGAATTTTATCCATTAGATCTAAATAAATCAGAAGTTGATATACAATCAAGCAACAACAAAAATACAATCGAGCAATTCCTTGATCCGTTTTAATTGTTGCTTGATTGTGTTGTAGTTGCTGCTTGATTATATATCAACCATTGATTTACTGAGATCTAATGGATAAGATTCATTCTTTTTTCTCACAGGAAAATATTCCCCACCTGATCCGCTCATATATATATATATATATATATAAATAATTTGATACACCATTACATCACGACATCCCTCATATTCTTATTCTACCTTTGATTATACTTGGGGGTGTAAATGAACAAAATTATTCGTGAACTACTCGAATCTCGATTCGATAAAAGCTCGTTTGAGTTCGTTTAGTAAAACTCGTTTATTAAATGAACCAAACTTGAGCATCATAGTATTCAACTCATGAGCTCGTGAACAGACTCGTTAGCTAAAATTATTAAGAAATATAATATAATTATTTTTATAAAAATAATATTTTCATGATTTAAGAATAACAATAATGATAAATCTTTCTAATAATGAAAAAAAATTAGAATTTGAACATGAATATGATATTTTTTTCAAAATAATAATGAAAATCTTAAATATATTCTAAATTTAGAAAATGTGTTTAAGCTCGATAAAGTTCGTGAACATCAAAATATTCGATTAAAAAAACTCGAAGCTCGACTTAAAACTAAATGAGTCAAACTTGAGCACGAATACTACTCGACTCGATTCAATTCGATTACACCCCTATTTGTACTTGGACAAGATTTAAGATTATGTTTTGATTGAAATTATGCAAAGTAGAGCTTTGAGCAATATAATGAAATTGCAAATAGTGGCATGATAATTATCCCTATAAATCGATTCAAGGCCATACACGAACAGATACTCGTGTTTTTGGAATTTGTACATTGAATGTTTCTTTCAACTATTGGTGGAAATTTTTCACATATGATCAAATGTCGACCACTTGCCTGCCAGCCGCACACTTTGCCCTTACATCTCCCTCTCTCTCTCTCTCTCTCCACACAAACACTATGATACAGATGGAGCCATAAACATTACACATGCCTTGTCTGTGACAGCATAAAAGCAAAGATAGCAATAAAAATACGTGATCCAGGTCAAGAAATAAATACACTATTCTGAATCGTCTATTGTATCAGTCAATATCACAACACATAATGGTGCTAGCACTACTCAAGCCTAGTACTGGTCAGACAGAAAACGATTCCTAGTTAGGAATTTCAATCGGCCTTTGTTCGGATCAGCAGAAAGAGTGAAACGAACTGCAATTCGCACAAAATGAATGTGTACATCCAGCATTACCTCACAAAGAGCCACCAGAAGATGTCGTCCTTCAGTAACATGGCTCTCACAATTCAACAATCTTCTGTCTCTGTAAGATTAGATGATAGAAAGGATTTTACGAAAAACGTTGTATTGTTTTTGTTAACGTAACTGTATTTTCCTATCAAATTTGCACTGAGCATTTTAAGATGAAAAATAATTGATATCCAAAAAGCATACCCTTAATCGTTTCCATGTTATCTTCCCTGTATACACCAAGGGGGGAGCCATGGACAGATAGAAGAATCTCACCAGACTTTGGTAGCCTTGTAGTTTTGGGTGTCATCCCAATTGACAATCTATTGTTGCTAACCTGCAATTACATTATCAATAAGAAACAAAATCATGATGACAGAAATCTGATACCAAAAATAACTAATTGTGGTAAGGCATCCTGTGTCCCACATTAAAAATTCAATTAATTTCAAGATCATCAATACAACAGTACCTATAAGTAAACGGTTAATTGTATTCACTAGTATCATGTTATTGGTTTGAAGAGCAAAAAAATAAATGAACACTTCCGTTCTATCAACTTCAGTCTTCAGTATACCAGAGAGGAATATTAAGCATAACGTGCAACTTGATTTCGCCATAATTACTAGCGATGCAAGGTTACATACATTTGGAGTCTGCAGGCTGTCCTTCAGCTCTAACACTTGGGAATCGGATGGCTCGTCAAAAACCTGAAAATTTAATTGGCGGGGGTAGGGGATGAGAATTGGAAGATAAAAGTATGACTGCCACATTAGCATGTAAAGACCCAAAACTACCAAAGTTTCTACAAGAAACTTGGATGACAGTTGACAAACAGCATGAGAATTTTAGAAGCATGCATTAAAAAACAAAATCATAAACGAAACATCATTAGAGTAAGGACATACGAGACTCCTGATTCGCAGTTTATCAGGACCGAGAAGACATGTTTTCACTGCCATAAAATGAATAAACCTCATTAGCTAGCAGATAAATGTTGGAATATCAGATCATTAACTTTAAAGAGAAGATTCACAATACCAGACTGATTTGAGAATTCAAAGCCACCTAAAGGAGGAATTCCTGCTGAGAAATCAGAATAAGCCATTGGCAGCCGATTTAGAAGAGCAGCATGCAATGTACTGTCATCAGCATGATCCAGTGTTAAATTCCCATCTTTATCTTTCCATTTCACTTCATACTGGCCATTCTTCCCGGTCTCCACAAGGGATAGGTTTGGTAGGTTCTCCTTGAAAAACTCAAGTACAGGAGTTTGCAACTGTTCTTTGCTGAAATAGGAACGGATTAACCGCATCATAGTCCCGAACTGTTCAATTTCAACATCCCGGAGAGCTCTGATTGCAGCACATTGACGTTCAACTGACGTAAAATTTATGTAAGTGCACACAAAAGTGGATAATAAATACATACTTTAAAAGAAGATATATTTCAACCCTTGAATGGTATAACTTATGACAAGAAGGATCGCACATCTCAGGAAAAAATAGCACATCAATTACAAGTTAAATACTTATCCTACCATTCATTTTTATCAAGCAAGCTGACACAATTAAAACTCAAGATATTTAGGATCACAAAAGTACGGGAGTTCTTTTCATCCATCAGTCGAAGAACAAGTTCTACATTGCTTCTTTCAAAATGTATGGATGAACTAAAAAACAAGGTTACTGCAAGGTATATCAGAAGTTTATCAAAAAAATTCAGCCACTAATATCGGTTGAAAGTATTAGTTCACAGGGAAAACATAATTTTAGATACCAAGATTATAGTATGAAACTATGAATTGAAAGCATTAGTTCAAGGAACTTATTGTAACCGGTACGTTTTTATCCTACAAAAAATGCTGATCACGGGATTTAGTCTTCCCTAAAATTAAGCTGGCATACTCATAGATAAGTAACATAGTATATACATTGCTGACATGAAAAGTATACCTTCACTGTCATCAAATGGATCTTCTTTCTTTTCCAGTGGTACTCCTTCATGGCAACCTTCCTCCTCAATAACCGGTTGAATTTTAGGCTTTCTACCTCTTTTTTTCGCCATTGAAGAAGCTTACACTATCAGAAAGCAAAAAGAATAAAAGACGGGATTTGTACTAAACCTAGAACACAACAAATTTAACCATCAAATCAACCGTGCAGGTGCATAAGATTACATACGAGTACATTAAATCGGGATAAAATAAATCTATAGGCAAAGAACAGTTCCATCCCCAAAAACAAAATTCAAATAGTATTTCCAAATAACACCATAAACGCAGAGACATACACAAACACACAAATCTCACTTCACCTCTGAACACAAGCGAACCCCAATTTTTCCATCTACTGTCGTTTGAAATATCCGAAAATAAATCGCAAAAATGTATATATAACCCACTGACACTCATAAGCCGAGAAAACCACAGTAATTCATGGCCAATAATTTTGTCCACTCAAATCATAAATGGCACTTCTTAGTTTTGAAGTACAAGCCTTTAAATTCAGAAATCAAAACCGCTAGACTGCCAGAAACAAATGAAAAAGTGATGGGTGTTACCTGGGAGGCTGGGAATTAAGAATTCGAATATGCTTCAAATCGAAAGTGTAGATGTTAAGAGAGAGAAAATTAGAATTGGACGAGAGAGAGGGAAGCAGCATCGAATTGAATGAGGACTCAAATATACCGAACAACGGTACCAAATACTGTTTAAAATCGCTTCCAATATGTCCTTTTTAATTTTTAATTTAAAAAAAAAAAAAAAAAGTTTTCAATACATTAAATTAAACTTCACCTAAGCTCAAAATTATGATTTATTTGGCATAAAATAAGACCCTTCAACTATTTATGTCCGGAGCTCGGACTCAGCATTCCAATTAGCAAGTTAAGGATGTCACATTTTTTTTTTCTTTTTGATCAAGAAATATAATTTCAATTGGATTATGAAATCCAATACATTCTGTAATCCTATCCCCCAAAAAAGTAAATATTAGGAGTAATATTTTGGAGGACAATCTGAAATTCAAAATTTCTAAATTATGCCAATTTTACTTTAGGTCTTATGATGACCGTCGTTTCGAGCTGCTATATTTCATATAATAATAAACTTTATAATTTTAAAATAAATTCTGAAAATAGAACTATATATATTCTAAAAATTAAAAATAAAATTAAGAGACATAGTTCAGGCTTAGTAGTTACTAATTAACATATTTGATATCTACTTATATATCATACATTTTTAACAAATAAAAAAAAATCAACAAAATCCCAATCTCTTCCTACAAAATAAGCATACAAGGAAAATGAATTTTTACTATTATAAAGTGGTATGTACCTAAATTTCTAATCTGTGGGATACTTTTGACACAAATAGCAAACATAAGTTTGCTATGCACATTTCATTCCAAGGTAAAGTCTAAACAGAGGAATCGAATGAATCATACAAATTACAATTCACTAAAAACTAGTAAATATATTATTTCATCTTACACTAACACCAATAAATTTAGATATAGAAATGAGGGATATTAGATTATCTTACAGACTTAACTCATAAAGACACCTTGGCACATCATGTGTTAAATTTAGTAGCAAAATTTGAAAATTAGTTTAATTATTTATTTAGAATCTAAAATATAAATCTTTAATTAAGAATATAAGTCTTGAATTGAGAATCTTGAAGTTTTTTGAGTTCTTAAATTGAGATTTAAATCAAAATTCATCCTTTTTTAGTCCTGAATTAATAATCAAACAATTTTTTAATCCTATATTAATAATACTCTATTATGAGATATAAATTGAAATTGAATATTTATTCTGTAAGGGTTTTGATCCATAAGATGAATTGGCACAAACTGTTTTTCACGATTGAATAAAATTAAAATCAACTGTATTATATTATATTATATACACTTGAAAAGGGGTGGTGTGCCTATGCTTTAGTTGCTTAGAAAATGAAGAGAATCCAGAGAGAGAGAGAGGCATCATCTGGGGCCTGAGAGCTCTATGGCCTCAATCACGAAAGACGATTCCTCCCGCGCTTCATTCAAATTCAACGAGAAACTAAACGTTCGGCCCTGACATAGGTCCACGCCGCCCTGCGCCTCCGGCTGCTCCGCCTGCCCGTCGATTCCTTCCAAGATCTTCAACACCTGCGACATCTTAGGCCGAAGATCTGGATGTGATTGAGTGCATTGCAGTGCCAGCTCCACGGCCTTTTCCAGCTCCTCCGGCTCGAAACACCCCCGCAGGTTCTTGTCCACCAGCTCTTCCATTTTCTTCTCCGCATGCAGAGTTCTAACCTGAACACCACCATGCATCGGAAGCCAAAAATTAGGAAGATTGATGATGATCTGATCAAGTATCTATGCTTATGCTTACCCAGTCGAGGATCATTCCTCTCTGAACCTGTCCGTTGGCAGCATCCAACGCCTTCTGCCCCGTGATGAGTTCCAGCAGCAGAATGCCAAACCCGAACACATCAGTTTTCTCCGATGATTGGCCAGTCGACAGATACTCTGGCGCGATATGACCTACTGTGCCACGGACTGCTGTCGTTACGTGCGAGTCTCTGGGATCTAAGAGCTTAGCTAGACCGAAATCTCCAACAACTGCTTCAAAACTTTCGTCCAGCAAGATGTTTGCAGCTTTTACGTCTCTGTGGATTATTTTCGGGTTGCACTGATCGTGTAAATACACAAGCCCGCGAGAGGCTCCAAGAGCAACGCGCATGCGCTTGCTCCAATCCAGAGACGGCTTCTCCTGAGCAGGATCTATCAAGCAGATCGACTTGCACGAGTCAACTCAAGACAGATGATGTTAACTTTCTTGACAAACTTGCAGGTGCAAAAACTAACCTCGTAGGCGATCTGCAACGCTCCCATTAGGCATATATGGATAAACGAGCAGCTTTTCCTCGGGGGTCATGCAGAAGCCATATAAACGCAAGAGGTTTCGATGCAAAGCCAGCCCTATCATCTCAACTTCGGTCTGGAACTGCATTTCACCGGTGAAACTAGGGTCTTTCAGTCTCTTCACTGCTACCACTGTCCTATTCGAAAGAACACCTCGGTATACAACACCAAACCCTCCTTGTCCGAGAATGTTTTTAGGGCTGAAGTTGCTCGTTGCTGCTTGTAGCTCACGTAATGAAAACCGTTTTAACTGTCCAATGCTGAACTCATAGTCTTGCTGCACTGCTCATTCAAATAATGAAGATGATCATGTTATATCTTTGTGGCAGATGATAGAGAAGAAAAAGATACGAGTGCAATTGGGTGGTACCATATGATGTATAGAGAGCGCGAGACCTGTACAGGTGCAACCAGCATACTAGGAGTAAGATAGTAACAACAAACGCGCAACTGATTCCAGCGACAAGCAGATGATGGTGGTGGTTAACTTTTGGATATGGAGTTGTTTCTGAAAGAAAGACAGACATAGGAGCACAAACCAAGATACACTAAACCGCATAATATGTTGAGGAAAAATGTACAATACCATTAAGTGGTTTCGGAACAGCCATACAGATTTGTGAGTCCGAAGAGCATAGAAAGGCATTTCCTGCAACACTGGAACAGAGTGCATTTCCTTCAACTCAGATTCTCAAAAGCAGTTCAATTCGAACCAGAATACATGAATATCATCCTCGTTTAAAAGATTGACACAATTCTATGTGCAATTTTATAAGCATTAAGTGCTGAGAAGGCTTGCTTGCATCGATCATGAAGATGTTTCATTTTCAAGAGAATAGTAGTGAAGTTAGCACATAAGAATAAATAACTAGAATTCAGCTTCTTCACCTGTAGTCTTTAGCAAGTATCTTAGGGATGGGGCCGCTTAAGTTATTGAACGATAAGTCCCTGTAGAAATTGCATTTTATTTTCCATTAGCATTAATTAGCAATCCTCCTACTAACAATGTACTATGTGGATTCCAGTAAGAAAACATACAAGACAGCAAGACCTGTAAGGTTTGCTACATCTCCCGGAATTCGGCCCGACAACTTGTTTTTGCTAAGTTTCCTGGAAATTCAATGAGCCCAAGATTATGGAAGCTAAACCAGCTAGATTAGATTATGAATCAACAACAACATTACATCCTTACAAGTAGCCAAGTCGAGTTAGACGACCCAGGGAGGCTGGAATTCCACCATTGAACTGATTACCAGAAAGATCAAGAGTTTGTAATTCCGAAAGTTTTCCAATCTCAGAGGGAACATTTCCTGATAATTGATTGTTCTGTAATAACCTATGGATGAGGCAGGAAAAAACTGGAAGAATTACTGGAAATAATCTTTGAGAACTTATGCCAGAAAGAAACTAACAAAGTGAACTCCACAACTGCAATCTTCTGGGAGTGAAACCCAATAACTGGTTGTGGAAGTCATACCAAGATGCAAAAAAATCATAAATTAACAAGCTTAGTCATGTTTTTCTAACAAAAACTACAGAACAACATCATCTCACGGATAGCCATACAACACTAAGGTCACTCAGGTGCCTTCTAACCATTACTAATCAGTTATTTAAACCAATATTGAACAAGAATGCATAAAATGAAATTCATCATCGATGGATGCGCTAAACTTACATTGTTCGAAGATGAGTTAAGTTCCCAACACTTGGTGAAAGCGTACCAGATAGTCCCATACTAGGCATTTCTCTAACAGTAATCAGAAAACAAGAACAAGTAATCAGAGAGAGAGAGAGGGGTTGTGAAAAACCCAAGCATAAATACAATACTCACAAAGAAATGACAAAGCCTTCTGCAGAGCAGGCAACCATGTACCAAGTACAAGGGTCCACGGAGTTGATATCCCATCCATCAAGAACATGATTTTCATCTTTCATTTCTTTCTTCATACCCATCAGAGCAGCGACTGCTTGCCCCAATAAAAGAAAATCATATTCTTGAAATGAGAATTAAGTAAAATAAAATGCATGTAAATGGATACAAAGTGGCAGCTCACCTTCGAAATTGACACCTTTAGGCGAAAGAAGACTGAAAGAACAACCAACAGAAACCGCCCGGAAAATAATTAGCAGCAATGCTAATTGTATTTCTTTCATTAGTTCTCTGGGGTTAAAAAAGAAAAAAGAAAAACAAGAAACTGAAGACCTTCTGCTCGGCCCTTTATCTCTCTGACAATACAACTGTATCAGATGCAGTCACGAGGATAGAAGGATACGGCTGGATGAAGAAGACAGAAGAAGAAACCAGAGAAATCTTTCTATGCATTTCCCTTCTTTGCAGGTCTTCTAACAAATTACCAAGACAGACACTGTTCACATGTAAAATAAAACAGAGTTAAAATTCCCATACTTTACTAATCCACCTCAAAACAATAGTCCCACTTCGTCTTTCCACTTTTCTAATTTGAGTGTTCCCTTAATCAAGAAATCTAAGTAAAACAGTAATCTCAATGATTTCAGGTTTTTCCCAAAGCATGAAGTAGTAGATTGCAGCAACTTCGATACAAGGGAATCACATGTCCTAGTTGTTAACATAGGTGTGTGTATTTATTCAGTTACCCGATACGGGGCATTTTGTAACTAGTAGTAATATTTTTTTAGGACAATAAATTGTGGTTGCTTTGACAGAGTGGGCTTAGGATGAATTTCCTTGATTTGTTGTATGACTATTCTTGATTACTTGTTTCATGGGAGAGGCACAGTTTCAACAGAAGGAGATGGGACACATCCACCATGATTTTTCTTTACTTTTGTAATTTATCCCTTTTGTGGGTGTGATGATTTTCATTGTCGTAGCACCACAATTTATAAGACAAGCAAGCATCTTTGAACTTTGTTTTCGATTCAATCGCAATATCAGTAACATGAAATCATCAGTTTACTCACCAATTCACCAGAAAGGAATATATATATTCAAATGAAACAAAGACCTCATTTTCCATAAGAAAGTGATTTGATCACACCCAGTTACCAATTCATACGCATCCCTTCAATTCAAATTAAGTCAAGCAAACAACAACGCAATTCGTACTGGATTCATATTAAAAACTCAACACATTGAATAAAACCAAACACAAGTTTTGAAATAAATAATAATGGACCAGGAGATGAAGGCTACGGCGTTAATGGAGGCAAAACTCTCGAGTCAACATAGAAAATAAAAGCAAGGGAAAGGGAATAGAATAATAGATAGGAAGCCAAGAAAGCAATTTTAGCCTTGAGATTTGGGAACTGTGGAGACTGTCCCCTTGTCTTACGAAGCACAGCAAAAGTGGAATATTATTGAATATGGATGTGCTAGCCGGTAGGCCACACCCACCACTCATCGAAATCATCGGGAAACAAAATATATATATATATAAATCAAAACCCAATTTTGCGGGACTTGGGACTGTGTGCTCGCCTCTATGTGCTGGCGCAATAATTGCTGCTGCTGTCGGTGTTTTTGACCATTCGATACAGCTTGGTGTGGAACGACGTCGCCAAATTCAACACGCCTGATTTCAAAATTGAATTCCTCAAAAACTTATTTGGACATCAGATGGAGGACTGTATTAGTAAAAACTAAAATTGGCATAAACGGACAAAGAAGTCGTAAATAGAAATAAAGCAAGCGAATCCAGTAGCAGACAAAGGAAAGGACAACAACTATTCATACACTCTGATATATTTGCATCGCTTTCTACTGGGTAACCAAAACATATACACAAAAAGGATCTTCCCCCTTTCTCAGACGGAAGAAGACAATTAAGAATTCCGGATCAGCCGCTTCTGTTCTGTTCCTCATAGCTCAAGAGATGCATGCCGTCTCGTCGTCTTGGCTAACCCTCCCAGTTAGAGGTGTAACTTAGAACCGGTTAACACTTGTGCAACAAGGATACCTTATTCTACGTCATACCCTCGTAAGAAGGGAAGAACTGGAGGCCCATTTGTCTTTTCACGTGGTCTGGTATTAGCTTGTTGATGAGATCAGGAGAGGCACCCGACAGCTATATCCATAAACGCAAATTCTACTTCAACAACTCTCCAATTTTCTTCTATTCTCATTTAGTAATTCTACATTTCACGTACCTCCTGTTTGAAGTTGAACAGAGGTGGCAATGGGCGACCATTTGGTAATCGAGCATTAGGTTCTCGAAGCTCATCAAAGAAAGGATGAGCACATGCTTCAAGCTACAACAAGAAGCATCATGTCATTGTCAAATAACAATTTAATTTAGACAAATGGCATAAAATATGAACCCATAAACAGATAATATTTTACAACATTTTCTCCCATAAATGTACAAGAAACTCACTGCAGTGCAACGGAGATTTGGGGAGTACTGCAGCAACCTAGAAGTAAGATCGATTGCTTCTGGTGGCATCCTTTTATGGAATACCTACAGGTACAGTATACAGCATCATATGAAAAAGTATGCCAAGTTTGAATCACAATCCTCCAAGGACAGTAAATACACAGATACAGGCCATGAAGTAAATACAGATATTATACATCAGCATCTGCATGTTGCCACTATATGTTAGGACAACTCAGATTGCTGAGGAAGAAGTTTTCCCTTTCCATTCCCCTCTCTTTTTGTTCCATCTTCTCAAGTCTCAACTCTATTATTGTCTTGGAGTATATGCATGATTATCCATGTTTGAGCTTTTAAAATAAGAGGATCTCAATTCTCAGGACATCCAATATTTGCTAAGAAGGAGCCATTATCCTTTAATAGAAATCCTCAAACCAGAGTTGTAGGAATCATAGCTATAGATATTTAGTCTCTTACTGCCAGAATTACAAAAGATTTCTGCACTCTAGATCCTCTCGGATCCACCAAGGTTTGTCATCACACCAATCCAAAGCAACATTTGTGGTCTTTGCTGCAATAAGCTCCATGCCAGGGGGCTCAGAAAAAACACATGGAGCAAAGAGATTAATGACCATTATGTCTTAAATTGGGACAAATTTGGGAAAAAGGTGTCCAAAATTTGACTTCAACATTGCAGCTCAGGCCTTAGCATCCCATTTGCAAGTGGAAAATCATGAAGCAACTAAAGAATGAATTGAATCTTTACAATTCCCTAATTCCCATTCTTTCTCAACCATCCCACCTTAGATGCGCCAATTCTAGATGTTAGGATTACCAATTTCCGGAGGAGGAAAAGGAACATCATAATTCAAACAAGGCATCAAGAAGAAGATGGACCTCCAACAGTGAACCATAAACAACTTCAAAAGTTGAAACTGTACCTTGTGCCAAGGATGTGCTTTAATTTGTGGAAACCTAAAATCGTTGTAGTTTGGATTCATACAACGAATTTCTTCCCGTGTTGGAGTTCCAAGTACCTGCAAGAAAGTATAATAAATTAACGAAATAATTTGATAGATGACATCACTTACTAAACCATGAGTAAATTATACCTTAATGATCTCCACAAGCTGGCCCACAGCATTTTCCCCAGGAAACAAAGGCTACAAAATTGTAGAATATGCATTTTTACATGATCACATGAATAACTGATGAAGGAACCAAACATGCACAGATAGCAGACAAATAGTTAAGCTACTCACTTGACCCAGAAGAAGCTCAGCAAGAACACAACCAGCAGACCAGATATCAATAGAAGTAGTGTATTCCGTCGCACCAAAAATAAGTTCAGGAGCCCGATAAAATCGTGAACAGATGTATGATATGTTTGCTTCACCCCTCACCTATTCAAAATAAACATAAATTAATCATCAGTATAGTAAAGTGCCACAAAAAATAACAAATTAAGCAGCATAACTTCATCGAATTTTCAATATGGAAGATATTTAGTTACTATCCTCCATTTAATCTCCAAATTAACTAAATAAAAAGAAAGCTGCAGTGCAAGAAGGGAGCACAAAAAAGACCACGTACCAATACTTTTGCACTCCCAAAATCACATATCTTGACAATATGGGTACCCGGATCAACCTATAGAGATAGAGATGAAAGCATTAATAAATAAATAACACTCTTTTATTCTATTTGTGAGTATAAAAACTAGCAATTCCTACCAAAACATTTTGTGGCTTCAAATCTCTGTGGCAGACACCAGCAACGGTATGCATGTAAGCCAACCCTCTGAAAATCTGCAGAAAATATCCTAAATATCATGCCGAGAACAATGAAACAACAAGTTGAACACTATAAGTAGTTATTATACTTACCTGGTAAGTATAAAGCTTCACAAAGATGAGTGGCATTTTCTGGTTTGCGTCACTATAATGCTTCAGAACACGAAACATGCTTTCTGGAACATACTCCATAACTAAATTGAGAAAAAGCTCATTTTGGCTTGTAGTTGAGAAGAAACAATGTTTCAGGGAAACAATGTTTGGGTGATCCATAGTTCGCATTAACTGCAGTTCACGGTTTTTATATCTTCTGTCTTGCAAAACCTTTTTTATAGCCACAGTCTCTCCAGTCTCAATGCATTTTGCCTAAGTGCAATAACAAATAAAGCAAAGGATTGAGTACTATAACAATTATGAATGGAAACTAGCATTAGTGGCACATAAATGAAAGTACCTGAAACACAACTCCGAATGAACCAGTCCCTACAACTCGCTCTGCCATGTAACTAACTGTCTGCATAGTACATAAAAAATGAAATGAGATCAAAACCATGTGTATTCCTTCTTCCTCGCCCCTTTGCTCTTTGCCAGAGAAAAAGAAGTAACAGAACCCTTTATTAAACCCTTCCCACCACCTGTTTCTCCCTAATCAATTTGAAATACTCAACAAACGGCTGAAGGTGGACCTTCATTTAGATTTAACAGCTCAATATTGTTCTACATAGTCTACGCCATGCTTCATACATATCAAATCAACTAAACTTCTACAAAATCTAGCTGAAGGTAGTAGTTTAGAAATCCAAAAAAACGTGAGTGATTATAATTACCAATAGCCCCTACAAAAATATATATATAAGGGGTTTACCTGCTTAGGTTCCCCATTCTTTCCCCCAATGGTTGTCGAAATTATGTGACCTGTGACTGCACCATTCCCATCCATCACAGGAGCAGACATCTCCTACATAAAGTAAAATCACACGAATGTAGAAGACCACAATACTTCACTGCCACTAAAGATCAGTTATCAAGCAATTGTTTTTCGATATATATGTGTAAGTTTACAATAATACACACTCTAGCAGAGCATATATCATAGATTCATAATTATAACTAAAAAAATTAGATTCAGCAAATATGAAGTGCAGATTCCAGGAAATTAAACGAAATCCATGATTTTACAACCCCATCTACTAATAAGTAATAAATCCAGCAAAAAACTCGAATTGACAAAAACAAGTAACCGGGCGATATAAGAGGAAAAGGATAGCTAATAAAGCCATCGATCAACTCCAAGGCCATAGAAATTTATTAAATTAGATTATATGAAGTAACTTTCCATAAACTTGAGGATAAAGAAAAGATCGATAGCAAAATCTATGCACCAAAATAGAGTTTTAGTTAGTATGACAGTTCTGTTAGCTTCCCCAACATTTAATGTATTAACATATAAAATAAAATAAAAATAAAAATAAAAAAGACATTGTAGGATTTAAGATTCCCAAAAACGATAGACGAAAATAAACAAAGAACCCTGCAATAGATAGCAGGCAACAATAACCTCAACAGCCAAAAGGACAGACATTGGACATATTCAACGCCAGGATTGCTGATCGGGAAAATTAGAAGAATTTTTTTATAAAAAAAAATACAGATCTACCATTTCCATAATTATGAACAAAAGAAAATAGAAGATCAGATAAAGCATAATTTTCGGAAATCATCCTCGCAATATGAACACAACTATCCTCCGAAATGAAATTATAAAAATTAAAAAAATTACCTTATCGTCGGCCATGACAGCAGAATTCCCGGCGCCGGATCAAAGGGCGAAAACCAAAAAAAAAAATAAAAGATAGGATTTCAAGTCTGCAAACTGCACAACATTTTGGCGATGATGATTGAGAAGCGACAATTGTCGGTAGAGAAAAGGAAAAGAAGAACACAATTAGGGGAGAGAGAAAGAAAAAAAGAGGAGAGGCGTGGTTAGGAGGGGGTGCTGGTGGATGCCGGGACCCACAAACCAAACAGCATCCCATGTGATTACAGCTCTCTCCCTCTCTCTTCTTCTTCTTTTTTCTTTAGCTGGAGAAATAATAATGGATAATGAATGACCTCGGTTTTCCCCTTAATTTACGACGTCTTGCCCCATTCAACATCACAATTCACAAGAAATAAAACGTCAAATTTGTTAAACTTAAACCCGCTAGTTTATCACTCATGCTTTTGTAGTAAAATTTAGTTGGGTTTGGTGTCAGCTAGGCTCACTAAAACCATTTATAGATGATAATTAAATTTAATATTTTTATACATTAAATATATAGAATTAATAAATAAAAGATAAAATTATTTAAATCTTAATGTTTTTCTTTAATATTAAAAAATTGACCGCCCAAATTAACTAGTTGATGCTTAACCCAGCCTTTCGATTATCTAAATCAACAGATTAATTACCAATTTCTCTAGGATATCTTGATTTAAGAATTTTTCATTCGACAAAGTTGTTGGAATACTACAATCGAATTTATTATAGATAAATAACTTGTATCGTAGTTATATCAATGATATTATCAAATAAAGATTAAAAATACTTGAACAATCACATTGATTTATAAATATTTTTTGATTTATACAAAGTTAGGTATGATGTTGTGCAGATTTGTGAAACTCGTAACCACAAAAAAGAAGTGTAATTATGGGCTATATCCTATATGTACTTAATGGGCTTGGATAGTTGTGCATGGATTTATCAATTACTCCCCCGTCCCGATTATTTGGTCCATGATTTTTTTTTAGGTGTCCCATTTATATGATTTATTATCTAAATTTAGTATTATTTTTTACATGTATTTACAAATTTACCCTCATAAATTCAACATAATTAATAGAGTTATTATTAATAGTTATTGCTAAATAAGGGTAATTCAGAAAATTTGTTCTAATATTTAATGTATTCATAAACGAGTTTTGGCATTCGTGCAAGTTAAAACAGGGCCAAATAAATGGGACGGAAGGAGTATAATTTTAGAAATTATATTTTAATATTTGACAAATTAAAAAAATTCACCTCAATTTTTTTATATTGTGAAACTTAGTCCTATTTCGATAAGATTAAAAATATATTGAATCACATATTATAAAAAATTTAAATTATGAATGTAAATTATTCTATTTTAATAACATATGTCTCAACGTATTTTTTATTTCTTCAATTACCTTTTAACTAATAAAAATAAATATTAGTATAAAATTTCATAATATAAAAAATTGTAGTAATTCTTTAATTGGTCAAATATAGGGGTATTACTTCCTAATGGGGAAAACTTATATAAATTTTGTAGTCAATTGATAAGGATAAGAGTAATTCATAATTTTTAATTATAAATTTGATAATTGATCATATTCGTTGGGGTGTAATCGAGTCGAGTCGAGCAGTGTAGTGCTCAAGTTTAATTCGTTTAGTATCAAGTCGAGCTTCGAGCTTTTTATTGAATATTTTGATGTTCACCGACTCTATCGAGCCTTAGTCGAGCGTAAACAAACTTTCTAAATTTAGAATTTATTTAAAATACTTGTTATTATCATATTCATGTTCAAATTCAAAATTTTCTCATTAATATATAGATTTATTGTAATTATTACTCTTAAATCATGAAAATATTACTTTTATAAGAAAAACTATTTTATATTTCTTACTAATTTTAGCTAACGAGTCTGCTCACGAGCTGATGAGTCGAAAATTTTGATGCTCAAATTTGGCTCATTTAATAAACAATCATTACTAAATAACCTTAAACGAGCTTTTATCGAGTTGAGATCAAAACAACTAACGAACAGTTTTGGTCATTTATAGCCTATTATTCATGGTTCGATAATATGTTTAGTGTTAGTGATAGCACATGTCGGGTTGAAGGAGGTCTTGCGCAAATTCGAGCTTCAAATTGGCCCCATTTACGAGGAGCAGTGGTTTTGATTTTTGAATCGACGGTTCCACAATTCTTTATTTTACTATTAAGTCAAAATAAAATGTATATATTAAAAATCAACACCAAGGCAAAACCTTACAAAATAACTTGGACATACCCAAGAGTCAATACACTTGAAGTTGAGGTTCGAAAATAGGTGACCAGCCTATTTCGAACCAAACAACTAAAACACCCTAACTCGACACCTTCCCCTTAAGAGCAAGTTGCGAAAGCACTGAGGATAATAAAGCAAAAAACAAACTAGATCATAGCACCCTTCACATAACAAGAACAACGAAAGGGCTAAGAAAAAGTAAAACAAAACAATGACACCATTATTGAACGACAACAGCAGCAAGGAGCCAAAGCAAAGTAAAATAATTAAGTACAATTGAGAGCCATATGCGACATAACAACTTTAATTAGGAAGATTGAATATGGCACTTAAAAAATATCCTCCTTAATTCGTTGAATCACCACAGCCACCATAGATTTTTCTCCATAAAAAATGCACCGATTTTGTAACGCCCCCAACTGACCTTCCCAATTTGGGGTCGCGTCACATTGATGTCTCAGGTTTTGTAAAACATTTTTCCTCATTTACATAAAGCGGAAGACTTGATTAAATTGAAAAGATAACTGAATAACAGAAAATAATAGTACTTCGAGTCTGAATTCAAAGGAACAACATTCAAATCATTCAGGCATTCAAAAGATGGGAAGGATTAGCAGAGCGTGTAGCAGTGTGTGTGATGCGTGATGGAGATATACATATGAAGATGCATATCTCAGGATCTCTGAGTTTACAAAAGTTAGCAGCTCTGTTTACACCCCTGCTCGCCCATCCATGCCGCTCAACCTGCGTATTTTAGAAATAATACGAGGGGTTGAGTACTAACGTACCCAATGAGAAACATGCCCGAAAACATACATTATATAGGAGACATGTTATGCAACTCACACAGATAGACACGGGATTTTGTTGAAAGGAACCGTGCTATCTAAAACATTTTATTTTGTGCGCATCTAAATATGTTATTATATCCGTTATCATTTTTGTAACTGGAAGCTGACCCACTTCCAAGTTACGATGATTAGTTAGGAATGATTTAACATTCAACTCACTATCATCTAAGTGCACTAATCTCGGAACACACTTCGAGATCCGATCGTATTTATAACCATTCACTTTCTCACAGGGTTTAAGGTCACTACCATTTCACCCATCACATTTCTTTCCAGGGTTTAAGGTCACTACCATTTCACCCAAACTTGCATATTAAGGTAGCTAACCTTTCACAATTAATAAGAGTAGCGCATGTACAAATATTACATGGTTCTTGTCTTATTAATAACTCTCTGTTGTTAGCTTTCAACAGAGGACAGATATAACAGCACAAAACATGCATAGCAATCCTCAATTTAAAACAAAGCAGTTTACACATTTTAAAAAGGTAAAACTACGCATTTGGTTTTATACTGAAATAGTTTCCCACCTGATAATTGGCTTTAGATCTAGATGCTTCTTGGCTAGTACGAGTTGATTGACCCTCGATTTCAATTTCCTACAAGTAAATAAGGATATCCGAGTTAGCATGGATGATCTAGGACATTAATATCCTAATCATATAAATCGAATTTCGAAAGGAATTAAGATCAGGATAAAAGATTAAACTTTTCCCATGTAAGAGCTCTGTGTCGACCGACAGGGATTTGTGTCGGTCGACACACCCTTGGTCGATACATCCTTCCCGGTCGACAGACCTCCTGTCGACACATCCTATATCGACCATCCCTGTCGATCGACATGCCCCCTATCGATCGACAGGAGTAGCTCGATATGCCTCCTTTGTCTAACACCTATCGGTCGACACACCTCTTGTCGATCGACAAGAGTGTGTCGCATAGCTCCCTCGGTTGGCATCCCTGTCGATCGAAACTCCTTCTGTCGATTCCCATATCGACCCGCTCTGTCGATCGACACTAACTCTGTCGATCGACACAAGTTGTCGACTTCTTTCTTTCGACAGCATCCTCTATATCGATCGACAGACTTCTGTGTCGATCGACACAGATCGTCTCCTTCGCCGGAAACCTGTAACAACGATGGAAATGCTTCCCTACACCTCCGATGATGCATGCAATAACATTTCTAAGATCCCTAAGCTTCCTAGATCTCGATTCTAGCCTCAAAACACAAATTAAATGTAAGAAATGGGGGTTGGAAATGAGCTCACCGGAAAACTCTCCTCACGGAAGCGGCGGCGATTTCCGACAAGTAAAATCGACTCTCTTGACGTCCGAATGCTCCCTACAACAACAGGAACACGTTCCAATCAACCAAATTCACATTTGTATCCGATTCAACGAGTTATAAATTCTTGAAATCACTCACCCCAAAAATCCGGCGACTTGACTTCTCTCCTCAATAACTCCGTCGATACTCCACTGTGTCGATCGACAAGAGCAGTCGACATAGCCATGTCGACTGATTTGAACCTGTGTCGACCAGGGCTGTGTCGACCGACACAGATCCCTGTCGGTCGACACAGAGGCTTGAAGTGTGATGAGATGTTGTTCAATCCTAGTTCTTTCGAGTCCTATTTATTTACGATTAAGATATATTGTCCTAGATATATCGTTCTGACTTATAAACCCTATTTGATTGTAGGAATTTGAAAGCAAGGATTGTTTGAGCTCATTTTAGCAGAAAGCATCTAAACTAAAAGCCGAGAACGAGGTGGGAAACTATTTCAGTAAAAACTCAAAATGCACGTTTTATTTTCAAAATGTGTTATAAATGTTTTGTTTTAAAATGAGACCGCTATGCATTGTTTTTGTGCTATTATATCTGTCCTCTGTCGTTTCCCATCAACAAGAGAGATTATCTAATGAGTTCAGGACCAGGTTCTGACAACTGCGCTAGAACTTTATTAGTAGTATGGAGTAGCGACTCCATATGATTGGGAATTTGGAAGATATAAGGTGGAATATGTTGTACTGATATATGGAATTGTGGATGTATTTTGGATTGGTGATTATGAATGATGAAACATTAAACGATCGGGTCTCAAAATGGATTATTGAGACTAGTGCACTTAGATGACAGTAGATTGAGTGTGTTTACATTCCTAACTGATCATCGTAACTTGGAAGCCGACCAACTTCCAGTTACAACACCGAAACAAATATAATAACATATAAAAAGCACGTGCATGAAAATAAAATGATTTAGATAGCATGGATCTTTTCAACAAAACCCCATGTCTATCTGTGTGAGTTGCATAGCATGTTTCCTATATAAATGTATGATTTCGGGCATGTTTCTCATTGGGTACAAAAGTACTCAGCCCCTCGCGTTATTTCTAAAACGTGCAGGTTAAGCAGCATGGATGGGAGTAGCGGGGTGTAAGCAGGCGAAATAAAGTGGTTTTGAAGGATTAAGAGATCCTATGACATATATCTCCATATATATGTCACCATCACGCTACACACACTGCTGCACCACTCTCTGATAAATTCCTTCCCTTTTGAAGTGTTAACATTTGATTTGTGAAACTGACTCGAAGTACTAATTTCCTTTGCCTTAATAATCTTTATTTAAATATTTAAGTCTTCCGCTTGTTTATTCTTGAAATGTGTTGATAAAACCTGAAACATCAATGTAACGTGGCCCCAAATTGGGAAGGTCAGTTGGGGGCGTTACAGAGGTGGTATCAGAGCTGAGTTTTAAAGTTTTAAAGGATTTTAAAGTAATTTGAAACTTCGTGTCTTAAAATGTTTTGAAAATTTGTGTGAAGTGATCGCTCATGCTTACACCCTACTCCATCCTGCGCTACCTGAGGTATGTTTTGAAATTGTTTAAGTTAAAAGTTTCCCAGCTTGCAATTTCAGTAAGATTTGAGTATTTTAAAAACATCACAAATGTTTTGAGAATTTATTGAGAAAGGAAAGTAAAGTATGGGAGAAATAAGGAGTTGAGATGTTTTGATGTGAACTGAAATAAACTTGATTGATTTTGTGTTGAGCAAGAGTGCTAACACTAAAATTTGTTTATGTGATTTGAATTGATGTGGAAAGGGTTGAGTTGAAAAGTGGTGTTTACAAAAGTCAAAGGAACTTGATGAATGAAAAGTTTGGTGTTTAAAATTTAAAGTGTTGAGTTTATTTGGCACCGCAGGGTGACCTTTTCTTGGAAGATGAACTGAATTTGAACTGATTTATGAGATGTTGAATAATTGCAAGCTTAAAACTTCGATGATATGGCTATAGATGTGCTAGAATATAATGAGCTCAGGTATGAATAACTTGATTGATGGAGAGAATGACTGGTATGAATCAGGACTGATGAACTAATTGTGGGCCTTGAAAAGACAATGATTTGATTGATTGTGATAATTTGATAATTGTGAGAATGGAGTGAGTATATCTTGTAATAATTGAACTTAGAACTTTGACCTTATGTTGTGAAATTGAAAATTTCATTGAAATGGAAAATCCAGTAGTTGGTAAAGTGTGCAGAATGCACAAGGAGCCTGACACGTCAGTCGAGACTCGAGTGGGTGTGTTTTAGCGCGAGGATTCGTTTAGACCCTCGGCATAGTGTATCGGAGGCCAGCAGATGACCCGAGACACCGAACTGTGCGTATTGATGTTATGTTGACCTCGGACTGATCGTTTACTATTTTGTCGTGACAGATGGACCCTAGGAGTGCAGCTTTTCGCTTTAGGAGCGCCACACCATTTGAGGAGGATAATTTGCCTAACACGTTGACGGAGTTCTGGAGTTTTTGGAGGCAAGCGAGAGGACAGGGCATCACAGATGCAGAGGCGATGGAGAGGACCACAGAGCTGATGCCATCGAGATGGACCACTCGGACTTTGGAGCTAGCTAGAGTCCACCGTAATCAGAGGACGGGCACCCGAGGGAGTTTTCAGACTTTTATGGCTGCACTTATTCAGGAGACAGTTCTAGCCGAGGGAGTATCGCCGACATCTTCATGGGGCACCCAGGCGTCAGCGACAGGCGAGGCGCCGCAGACAGGGCCTAGACCTGCCTCACTTCTATAGCACAGATGGTAGTGCCATCCGAGCATCGATCAGGAGGATCTGTCGGACCCCACTTTGATCCTGTTGGATCCTCGGGCTATGTTGATTACCAGGTAGCATTGCAGCAGTCATCGCCGCAGTGGACACCAGCTTTACCACCGGCACCATCTACGGCACTTGAGGCACCTGCATCCACATCGCGCCCTAGGATACGCCCTACACCAAGCACGCCAGTAGCAGCGTATGCGTCACCCCAGCATGGATTACAGCAGGGAGGAGCGTATGATCCCTACGCGTGGTGCGATTTTTCCACCACTTCAGTTCAGTATCCACCACCGCAGCAGGACCCGACCTTGCCATATGGATGTCAGGATACACTTATACCACCAGTTTAGCAGCCACAGCAGGATTTGGGAGGGCCTAGCGGGGCCAACCAGGTACATGACTATGGTTTGGACAGCGCCGAGATGTGGCCGAGGCAGACCACTAGCGGGTATGAGGATATGTTCGGAGGTCATGGGATTGCTTATGGTCAGGGGACGAGACAGGCACCTATTTGTCTATCCAGTGACACTGAGAGCAGTCGAGGGAGGAGGATGACAGCTCGGAACAGGGGTAAGATGCCGATGAAGATGGAGGGTGACGAGGAGGAGGATGATCCATCTGAGGGATCCGTGTGAGAGTTGTACGAGCTTATTGCTAGTTGTTTTATTTGGATTTGAACATTTCATTTTTACTGTTTGCACTCTATCTATGATCATATTCGGGACAGAGACCAAAATTTAATTATTGCTGAACTTTACCCTTTGTTGGAACTTATTTTTCAGTTGTATCGGACTGTAATGAGTGAGACTGATTGTAGTATTTAATGGTTATTGTGCGGAATCATTTTGGATTTGAAATGTGGTATTGATTATTTACAAGCTTTGAGTGAGTAATTAATGGATGGTATGATCCAGGATATTATGAGCATATTTATGTAAGGATGCTATGAAATTGATAAATAAGTGTTATTTTGCAGTGAAGATAATGGAATTCATCGATCAAGGTCGAGGAAGAGGTAGAGGCCGAGGCAGAGGAAGAGGTAGAGGCCAGAGAGGCCGAGGTCGTGGAAGAGCTATTCCACAACCTGTATATGAAGAACCACTCTGGGAAGAAGATCCCATTTACCAGGGACATGATGATATTGAAATCTTATCTGATGAAGAGAGTGCTGCGGGGCAGTAAGGACAGAATCCGCCACCTCACGAAAATGTACCAGAAATTCCATCTGTCATGTGGGTGGAAACATTCAGGAAGCAGCACCCACCAACTTTTGATGGAACAGGAGGACCTTCAGCTGCAGAGGATTTGATAAGAGAGCTTGAGAAGATATTCAAGCATATGAGATGCTCGGAGGACGAGAAAATAAACTGCATGTCTTATCAGCTCAAGGGAAAGGCAGATAGGTGGTGGGAGACCTATGCCAAGTCGATTGCTCCAGCACAGAGGGACAACATCAGCTGGGAGAGGTTCAAAGAAGCGTTCTTTGAAAAATATGTTCCGAGGCAGTACCGAAAGGAAAGGGCGGTGGAGTTTTTCCTGTTTGAGCAAGGGAAATTAACAGTGGAGGAGTATGACACCAAGTTTGGTGAGCTACTCCAGATGGCACCACACTTGGCAGACACACCGCAGAAAATGGCCGATAAATTTAGAGATGGTCTGTGTGAAGAGATTCGCACACAACTGGCAACCATGAAGGGATTGAGTTACCAGGAGCTATTGGGTCACGCTTTGGACATAGAAGCATCCAAAAATATGAAGAAGATGCCCGAATGGGGAGCGCAAGAGGCGCAGGCTTCAGGTTCGAATCAGAAGAGGAAATTCGAGGAGCCACCAAGGCAATTCGTTCAGGGTCAAGGCCATCAGAAGCGCCATGACCAAGGCAGGCCACAGAATTTTCAAGGGAGGCCAGACCACCAGAACTTTCAGAGGTTCAACCCTCATCAGGCTCAGAGGCGGGATCAGGCAGGACCCCAGAACTGCCAGAGGTGTGGCATAAGGCATGTTGGGAACTGCCAAGGAAATGCCGGCAGATGTTTCAACTGCGGAGGGCAAGGACACTATGCCAATAACTGCACTACACCGCCAGCACAGGGAGGCAACCGGCAGAACTTTCAGAGGCCGGCGAACCAACATCTGAGGGATATCAGAGGACACCGCCAGCCGTGGAGAGGAAATGTTGGAAACAGAGGAGGTGGAAGGCAGGGAAATCAGGCGCCACCTAGGAACCAAGAGGGAAACCAGCAGGGCGGCGATGGCCAGCAAAAGAGAGCCCGAGCTTATGCTTTGGACGAAAATCAGGATGATGGTAATCTGGCAGGTATGGGATGCATTAATGATATACCTGTTATGGTATTATTTGATACGGGAACATCGCATATATTCATTTCATCTGCATGTGTTGAGGCACTAGGACTTGAAGTAGAGAAGAGTAGTCAGGACTTGAACGTAGTAATATCTTCAGGAGAAACAACTATTTCTACTTTAGTGTGCCGAGACTTGAGAATCAAGATGAACGAGAATGAAATTCTAGTAGCGGAGCTGAATGTTTTGAATATACATGACGTAGATGTAATCCTAGGAATGGATTGGCTGTCAGAGAACAAGGCGACCATCTTGTGTCGTGAGAGGAAAGTGATCATTCCTCAACAAGGGAATGAAGAAGCATTTGTACATGGATTTAAGAGGAGACAGAGGGTACCTGTAATCTCTGCAATTCAGGCAACGAAGTTGTTGCGAAAGACCGGAAACCAAGCTTTTCTCATGTACTTAGAGGGAGAAGAGAAGCCAGAATTGACGGTACAAGATGTTCCAATAGTGAGGGAATTTGAGGACGTATTTCCAAAGGAATTATCAGGATTGCCGCCAGACAGGCAAGTAGAGTTCACCATTGATCTAGAACCAGGTGCGGCACCAATTTCTAAAGCGCCGTACTGCATGGCCCCAAAGGAATTACAAGAACTAAAAGTCCAGTTGCAAGAGCTTTTGGACATGGGATATATTAGGCCAAGCGTGTCACCATGGGGTGCACCGGTTCTGTTCGTCAAGAAGAAGGATGGATCAATGCGGATGTGCATTGACTACAGAGAGCTGAATAAATTAACGCTGAAGAATAAATACCCATTACCAAGAATCGATTATCTTTTCGATCAGCTCATGGGAGCTAAGGTGTTTTCTAAGATCGATCTCCAATCAGGGTACCACCAGTTGAAGATTCGGAAGGAGGACATTCCAAAAACAGCGTTCAGGACTAGATACGGTCATTACGAGTTTGTAGTAATGCCGTTTGGACTCACGAATGCTCCTGCAGTATTCATGGATCTGATGAACCGAGTATTTCATCCGTATCTGGACAACTTCGTATTGGTGTTCATAGATGATATTCTAATATACTCAAAGAGTGAAGCCGAGCATGAACAACATCTGAGAGCAGTTTTGCAGACTTTGAGGGATGAGAAGTTGTATGCCAAATTCAGTAAGTGTGAATTCTGGCTGAGAGAAGTGACATTCTTGGGTCACATCGTGTCAGCAGACGGAATTAAGGTTGATCCAGCCAAGATTCAAACAGTAATGGACTGGAAATCACCGACTACGCCAAACGAGATTCGTAGTTTTCTGGGCTTAGCAGGTTATTACAGAAGATTCATTGAAGGCTTCTCAAAGATCGCGAAGCCGATGACCCAGTTACTACAAAAGAATGTGAAGTTTGAATGGTCAGGGGAATGTGAGGAGAGCTTCCAGAAGTTAAAGCAGTTGCTAACAACTGCGCCAGTATTAGCAGTGCCGGAGCCAGATAAGAATTTCAAAGTATATACTGATGCTTCGAAGAACGGGCTAGGTTGTGTTCTAATGCAAGAAGGAAAGGTGATAGCATATGCGTCAAGGCAGTTAAGACCGCACGAAGTGAACTATCCAACTCATGATCTAGAGTTAGCAGTCGTAATCCACGCGTTAAAGATTTGGAGATACTATCTCTATGGAGTGAAATGTGCCATATTCACGGATCACAAGAGTTTGAAGTACTTCTTCGAACAAAAGAATTTGAATATGAGGCAAAGGAGATGGTTGGAGCTCGTAAATGATTACGACCTGACAATTAATTATCACCCGGGAAAGGCAAATTCAGTAGCAGATGCCTTGAGCAGGAAAGGAGAAGCTCAGTTAGGCTGTATGCTCACAAGAGAAGGCAGTTTGATCAGAGAATTTTAGAAGTTGAGCTTAGAAGTGATATCACCTTCAGAAAGGAAGAAGTGTGATTTGGCAGTATTGACAGTAGTGCCAGATTTGAGAAAGAGAATTATAGAAGCACAGAAGGAAGACGCAGAGATTGAGAAATTGCATCAGAAATTGAAAGTTAAGCCAGTGGGAGAATACCGGGAAGCACCTGACAGTATATTGATGTTCCGAGACAGGATTTTGATACCAAACAGCGAAGAGTTGAGAGAAATGAGATATTGAGTGAAGCATATGATACGCCGTATACCGCTCACCCAGGAAGTACTAAGATGTACCAAGATCTGAAAACTAAGTACTGGTGGGACGGTATGAAGAAGGATGTAGCCTTATATGTGGAAAAGTGTCTGGTATGTCAGCAAGTTAAGGCATTACATCAACGGCCGTATGGGAAGTTGCAGCCGTTAGACATCCCTGAATGGAAGTGGGAACATATCACTATGGACTTCGTAACGGGGTTACCGAGGTCACAGAAAGGAAATACGGTGATATGGGTTATTGTGGATCGTCTAACGAAGAGTGCTCATTTCATACCGATTAAGGTAAACTACGGGTCAGATAAGCTAGCACAGATTTATGTCTGAGAGATAGTCAGACTACACGGAGTGCCGAAATCTATCACGTCTGACAGAGATGCGAAGTTTACATCTCGATTCTGGATGAGTTTACAATAGGAATTGGGGACTCGCCTAAATTTTAGCACAGCGTTTCACCCTCAATCAGACGGACAATCCGAGAGAACCATCCAAACTCTCGAAGACATGTTGAGAACAGTGGTGCTAGACCGAGGAAGCAGTTGGGAGCCGATTTTGCCCTTGATCGAGTTTGCTTATAATAATAATTATCAGGCAACCATCGGGATGGCTCCATACGAGGCGTTGTATGGAAGAAAATGTCGTTCACCTCTATATTGGGACGAGGTAGGAGAACGAAAGATTGTCGGACCAGACGCAGTAAGTGAGATGATTGAGGTTGTCCGACAAATCAAAGAAAGGATCAGAGAAGCGCAGAGTAGAGAATAGAAAACTGAGACCGCGTTATGTTGGACCTTACGAAATATTAGAACGCATTGGTCCAGTAGAGAATAGACTAGCATTACCCCCGAGCATGGGTAATATTCATCATGTATTTCATGTGTCTCAGCTGAGAAAGTATGTCTACGATCTGAGACATGTGATTTGCCAAGAAGAAGTGATTTTGAGCCCAGATCTGCAGTATGAAGAGCAACCAGAGGCTATATTAGATCGAAAGATGCAAGAACTCCGGAATAAGTCCATTCCGCTCGTTAAAGTGCTTTGGAGCCATCATGGGCGTGAAGAAGCAACATGGGAGCTAGAGGATAAGATGAGGGAGATATATCCCGAGCTCTTTGAGACTATGTAAATTTCGGGACGAAATTTTTACAAGGGTGAGGGGATGTAATACCCTGTGCTTTACCCGAATCTGTATTGATTTATCGGAACTAAGGAAGACAATATTTTTCCCAATTCTCGAGTATTATTATTATGGGATTTGATTGTAATTCATTATTAAATCGGAAATTTTGTGCTATTATTAAGGTTGATGAAATCATATAAAGCTGAAAGATTATCAAGGGATGTTGATGAATTAAATGAGATGGATTATTGTGTTATTGAAGTAGAGGATAAGTTCATACATATATACATGGTTATATATGGGAAGAATAGAGTGATTTATATACTTTTGCACATATATATATATATATATCTATGTGTATATCATAAAAAAAGGGAAAATTATACAAGTATAAATAGAGGGAGGGAATTATAGTATAATCTTTTACAGCTTATATTATAATTTAGAGAGAGAAAGTATTGAGAAACCCTTCCCACACCCCAAACCCATCAGACCTGTTCAGACGCGATTTCCGGCCGACTCCGGCGATTGACCGACGATCCACCACCACCATCTTGTAGCACACTTCAAGAGCTTCGATTTGAGTACTCATGGGCTCCGAGAGGACGAGTAACGAGTGAGATATTGAGGTTGGAAGTTGAGGTGGGTTTATGTTACGAAATTCGAATTCTTTGTTTTAAATCTCATTATTCCGGCCAAGATTCGATGTTCCAATCGTAGATTCGTGTTCCCCATTGTGCAGGGAACATTCGGACGGAGGAGCTCCGGCGAGGTATAAGCATGTCCCCATTTTTCGTTATATTTCCGTGTTTAATTAGTATATTCGTGTTCCTTGTGGTCCGGGGAGCTCGAATATGTAATTGCATGTGTCATCGGCCGGCAAAATCGCAAGATATGGCGATTTGCAGGTTCAGCTCCGGCGAACCCGTGAGGAAGACGACCTCTGTCGGTCGACACGCGGTGTGTCGATCGACAGGGTGGTCGATCGAGGGAAGGAAGTCGATCGACACAAGGGTATGTCGATCGACACAAGGCCGTCGACATGGAAGTCGACAGATGGCATGTCGACCGACACAAATCGTGTCGATCGACAAGAGCAGTCGACATAGCCATGTCGACCAATTTATGTCGACCGATTTGAACCTGTGTCGACCAGGGCTGTGTCGACTGACACAGATCCCTGTCGGTCGACACAGAGGCTTGAAGTGTGATGAGATGTTGTTCAATCCTAGTTCTTTCGAGTCCTATTTATTTACGATTAAGATATATTGTCCTAGATATATCGTTCTGACTTATAAACCTTATTTGATTGTAGGAATTTGAAAGCAAGGATTGTTTGAGCTCATTTTAGCAGAAAGCATCTAAACTAAAAGCCGAGAACGAGGTGGGAAACTATTTCAGTAAAAACTCAAAATGCGCGTTTTATTTTCAAAATGTGTTATAAATGTTTTGTTTTAAAATGAGACTGCTATGCATTGTTTTTGTGCTATTATATCTGTCCTCTGTCGTTTCCCATCGACAAGAGAGATTATCTAATGAGTTCAGGACCAGGTTCTCACAACTGCGCTAGAACTTTATTAGTAGTATGGAGTAGTGACTCCATATGATTGGGAATTTGGAAGATATAAGGTGGAATATGTTGTACTGATATATGGAATTGTGGATGTATTTTGGATTGGTGATTATGAATGATGAAACATTAAACGATCGGGTCTCAAAATGGATTGCTGAGACTAGTGCACTTCGATGACAGTAGGTTGAGTGTGTTTACGTTCCTAACTGATCATCGTAACTTGGAAGCCGACCAACTTACAGTTACAACACCGAAACAGATATAATAACATATAAAAAGCACGTGCATGAAAATAAAATGATTTAGATAGCATGGATCTTTTCAACAAAACCCCATGTCTATCTGTGTGAGTTGCATAGCATGTTTCCTATATAAATGTATGATTTCGGGCATGTTTCTCATTGGGTACAAAAGTACTCAGCCCCTCGCGTTATTTCTAAAACGTGCAGGTTAAGCAGCATGGATGGGAGTAGCGGGGTGTAAGCAGGCGAAATAAAGTGGTTTTGAATGATTAAGAGATCCTGTGACATATATCTCCATATATATGTCACCATCACGCTACACACACTGCTGCACCACTCTCTGATAAATTCCTTCCCTTTTGAAGTGTTAACATTTGATTTGTGAAACTGACTCGAAGTACTAATTTCCTTTGCCTTAATAATCTTTATTTAAATATTTAAGTCTTCCGCTTGTTTATTCTTGAAATGTGTTGATAAAACCTGAAACATCAATGTAACGTGGCCCCAAATTGGGAAGGTCAGTTGGGGGCGTTACAATTATCTATTTAAATTATTAAATAGAGTGATATCAATTATAATTGTATGATTAACCAAATAAAAGAAAAGATTGAATTGAATATCGAATAATTACATTGTTCACGTTAATTCCAATTATCAAGTTTTCAAAACAATTCCTATTGTATAATTAAATATACATATTTCATTTTTTTTTTTGCATCACAAATATGATAACTTTGAAGAACACATGAAATTTTTGAACGAGGATAATAAATAATTTATAATTTTAGCTTTTCTACGAACTAAAGTGCTACCATTTTCAACATTTTTTAATATATGAATATTATATATGATGTACTCTATATATTTTATGTCAATTAAATTATATAAAATATAATTAAAATGCATCAAATAAGTAATAATTTACATAAGAAGAAGATAACTGAATTAAAACAAATCAATCAATCAAAGTTGAATTAGTTTAAACCCAAAAGCAAAATTGAATTATTTAAAGTTTGAGTTTGAATTATTTAATTGCAATATATCAAATAACAATTGAAATTAGTTTATTGTAAAATTATTATGATTATGAAAAATCATTGCTAGCCCCTAGATTATATGTCATATAATATCTTAATTAGTTGCAAAGTGATATATAGTATGAGTATCAATAACCAAACAATATTTTATCATTCGTTTTAATGTCAATATAGTTGAGAGAATTGTCTAACCAAATGGATGTCTATATAATATCACGTATATATCAATAAAGTTGAGAGAATTATTTATGGTATGTATGTTTCATTCAACTTTACAATTACATATTTTAGAAATTCATATTGTTTACCTATAAATAAAATATTAAATTAAATATTATTTTAATATATATAATTAAAATTCTCACGCATCGCGTGGGGTGCAATACTAGTATATATTAAAACAATACCGGATGCTAAATATGGTATGTTTGAGTTGCATTAATTGTTTATTAAATGAACTACTTAAATTTTAAATTACCAAGTAAAAATATCAATTATGTATATCATAATTTTATTAATCCGGAATTATAATTTTATGTAATTAAGGAATTAGGATATTAGATTACACATTTAACAAAAATCCCAACAAATCCCATTATATATATATATATATATATATAGAGATGTGATCCAGTGAGAACTGCTCTTACCATAAGAAATAAGAACCATTTTCGGCCGTAGATCTCGTTCAATCAACGATCTAGATTTAATAAAAAAATGCGGGCATTTTATCCCCAAAAACCTACATTATAGGGCAATTTAGTCTTTTCGCCTATAATTAAAATTCGCCCTTGAATAACCTTCTTAATACACATACAACTTACATGCATTATAGAGTTCACAAACTATCATTATATAGAGAAGATACTATCATTATATATTATCCCTCTAATTTCACACGAATACACAAATATTATTAACATGTGTAATAATTCAAATCAGTGGGTTTCATCAAACAAAGCAGACCTGCATTATATAGTTTATGG
>JAPKLW010001161.1:0-12191 GCA_026898455.1 Plectranthus barbatus | reverse complement strand
ACAAAACAATAATGCAAGCCATAACATTATATAATGCAGATATAAAACAAATTTAAAAGTACATAAACTAATAATTACTCTTTCAGATATAACATAAGTACTACAAATATATAATGCAATTCATAACGATATATAATGCACATCTTCAAATTAGACAATTAAGAGTGAAAACACCAAACCATAAACAGCAATCTTCGAAACCTAATTCAAAATCTGGAAACAAATCATCAATAACCCATACAATGAATCTTAGATTCATAACTCGTCGACGACGATGACGAACACAAACGACGACGAACACAAACAATAACGAACGCAGACGATGACGAGCAAATTTCACAGAGAGAATGAATGAAGAAAATATATAATCACAGAAGGAATGAAGATCGCAAATCGCAAAGGAAAGAAAGATCGCAAGATTTAAAGTAAGATTCTAAAAATATTTGAATTCATTAAGTACAAAATTACCCCTCATTTTACAATAATGAAAGTCAATACATATAATAATGAAACACAGAGGAAATTTAATCTCAGCTCTTGATTTCATATTTTGGATGGACGAGATTTGTTCTTATTTTCACATGGTAACTATGGTTCTCATATGATCACTCCCCTATATATATATATATGTATATAACACATTGAACAAATTAAATCCAGTAAATCATTTAACAAATTGGATATGTAAAATCAATTTATATAATCAAGGAATCATTTTCATGCCATATAACAAATCTTTATAATCGCAATAAAAGTCAAAGATTATATTTATATTTTCTTATCAAATTTCATTTTCTTCAATCAAATATTTAACTTTATTATTTTACATTTCAAAATTAAGTTATGATATATATTCTTGGAAAAAATTTAAGTTTATTTCAGAATTTTTTATAAATGTGGATTTTGCAATCATAGATTGGTAAATTTATTTTTAAATATCTATCATTTCCTTAACAAAATATCATCTTAACTAAAATGTAATATATGACACATTTATTTCCATAACATAATTATGTAGTGCAAACATGAAAGAATCAATTACACCATAAATCTAAACAAAAATATATGTTTATTATTCAATTTCACCTCTCAAAATATGGTAAATTTTTCATTTAAACTTATTTTTCACTCTATAAATACTACTCTAATTTTATCAAAACTATAACAATTGATCTAAACTTTGAGCTAATATGTTCGCCTCTTATTCATTGGTTATTTTTTCTTAATTCATGATAGTTTCAGATTTTGGCTATTGAAATATATGAGATCGTGAATAACTCATTAACTCTGTACGTTTCAGTTTTTACTAAATGATTGTTTATCATTAATTTTAACAAAGTTTTGTGCTATTATTGTATATTCATATATTCTTTATTTTTTGCAGATGATTTATGGGAGGAAATGCATTAATGAATCTAGACCTTGAGCAACAAAAGTGATAAAAAAATATTTTTTTTGAAGGCACAATGATATTAGAAGATTTTATATTTTTTTCTAGCTAACTAAAAAAATCCCCAATATTGTAACTCAATTTATATATTTTTGTGTGTATTGTAGCAGAAAATTTTAGTAGTGTATTTTTTGTAAGAATGTAACGTTTCAACATAAAATTTGAGTTTCTCATTGTTATGTTGAGTTTATATTTTGAATCCAATTAATTAATTTTTGTTATTTGTGTGTATATTAAATAATTAATCTCATTGTTGATGTAATACCCCGTGTATTAATTTGACTTTGTACGAGTTATTCGGAATTTATAAATGAAAGAATTTTCAATTGAGAAGTATTTGAAGTTATTAATTTTGGATTGGAGAAATATTATTGAGTTTGGTAATTATATTGTGAGAAATTATCAAGAAATTAAGGGAAATATCATGTATTGGAGATTGGGATTTTGGAAGTATATGTGTTGGAATTAATATATAAACATATAAGTATATACATGTATTTATATACATACACATATATGTGTGTATAATGTTGGAAGTATATATTATATACAAATATATAAGACTTATATTATAACATTTTACACTTATTTTATAATTCTAGAGAGAGAAAAAGCTGAAGAACCCTTCCCTTCCACCCACCCCGTCAGCCTCACTTTCCGGCCATTTTCCGGTCAACTCCGGTGACCGTTTGACGAGACACCACCACCGTTGGAAAGCTCTCATCTCAAGCTACGTTTTGAATACTCGTGAGCTCTGAGAGGATGAGAAACGAAGGAGTTATCGAGGAGAGAAGTTGAGGTGGGTTTAAGTTGCGAATTTGTGATTTAATTATCAAATCTCGTTTTTCCGGCCAGTAATCGGAGTTTTGACGATTGAGTTGTATTCCTGAGGTTGTAGGGAGCCTTAGGACGTCAAGAATCGTGAAAATCCTCGCCGAAAATTGCCCCGCCGTCGTGAGAAAGAAGTTTTCCGGTGAGCTCCGTTCAACCTTTCATTTTTGCGTTTAAATCGAGTTTCGTGGCGATATTCGTATTCTAGGGAGTCTTAGGAGCAAGGTTATGTAATTGCATGTGTATTTGGGTGTTTGGGATGGCCGGAATTTGTAACGCCCCTCGTAAATATTAAATGTAATTATCGGATTTCCGAAGTTTATATTTCGCAATCGAATAAATTCGGGAGTTCACTATCAATTTAAATTTGGAAATTAGTATTTTGGCATTATTTGTTTTCCACTTTCAATTATTGAAGGAAATAAATAATTATTAATTAGCTTAATTAATCTCAATTAATTATTCGAGGATCGACATTTTCATATCGGGATAATATCGATCGGTAAATATTCGTGGATTGACGAAATATCACGGTCTCCCGTGCAATGACGCGAAGAGATGTGGAGTTGATGTGAAGAGATGCCAAAGTGACCGATGTGACAAGCGAATGACAACCACTTTAACCTTTTTGACTTTCAGTAATTCTGAAATTACACTCGCCTCCCTTCTATAAATAGAAGGCTTAAATCATAAGTTTTACTTTCACTTCCTCTCTCAATTTTACTCCAAAGAAATTCCGGCGAGCTCCGACGAAGCTCCGGCGAAGAATTTCTAAGGTAAAACTATACCTTTTCGGAACCCTCTCTTCGTTTCCTTTCCATTTCCAACCTTATATTTCTATTCCTTTTTTATTTGAAGAGGGAAATCGACGAACTAAGGGTTGATCAAGCTTACAAAGGCTTAAGAACGTCAAGGAGGTATAGATCGAACCTCCCTCTAGCTATTTTATCGATTTAAGCATGTTATGATTTTTGCCCTAGTTGATAAATGTTATGATCTAGGTTTGATATTGAGATTATGAGTACGTATGCATGTTTAGCATGTTATGTTATGAGCCTAGAAACAATATATCGAGTTAGGAATCGAGTTGTGTTGATTTTGGAGCATTTTTTGTATGTTTGCCCTATTTGGACATATTGAGGTTTTATCTCGATTCCAACATGTTTTGATAGTTTAAATCATGTCTAGACTCATTATATATGTTTAGGAACCATTTGGTGTTGTTAGAAATTGATTGGACGAGTCCGGATAACCGTTTGAGCCAAAACACAAAAATTCCGCCGAAGGCAGCAAGTCTCTGTTTCGATCGACACAGATTATGTCGACCGACACAGAGCCAAAATTTCGATCGACACAATCTGTGTATTGTGTCGATCGACACAGATGTAATTCTTGAAATTTTGTTGTCCGTCCTTCGTATCGATCGACACACTTCATTTCGATCGACCTTCCTGACATAACAAACCATTTCGATCGACACATTTGGTGTCGGTCGACACACACATGAATTCGGTCGACATTCCTCCATGTCGACCGACACAAACCAATTCGGTCGACATTCCTTCATGTCGACCGACACAAACCAAATTGGTCGACACATACTTCAATCAACACACATATGTACGTCCAACATCCATATCGATCGACATCATCCATGTCGATCGACACAGACACATAACTTGGAAATTTCAACTCTCATTCTTCGATCGATTCAACTTATCATTCATACCTTTTGATATCCTTTCGATTGATCGATTAATACCACCATATCTAAACACTAAATTCATCTTTCAACCAATTGAATTCCAACTTCGATCGATATTCCTTGTATAAATCGACCACGAGATGTTATCTTCCATAACTTCTTCGATAACCTTTTCAATTCAAATCAATTTGATTTGTTTAACCAAACTCTAGTAACTCGAACTTCCTTGAAGCTTATTGTTAAATCAAACTTGTTGAACCTTAACTTTCGAAATCTTAATTGATCTTCATCTAAGATCAATAATCTCCTCGATTATTTCGTTGAAACAACTTGATGAGTTCTTATACTCTCAAGCAATGTACGATGATAACTTTCCGCTGCTGAACTCTTTATCTTTTGTTAACCTTTTTGATGACATCATAAATACTCTGATATTTGGTTACTCAAGAAGCTACGATCCCTTCTTGAGGAGGCACCCCTTAAATATCTTTTGCTTAACTTGGGAGAAGTGTGATGGTTTCTTTCTTATCTGCTTGAACTCTCCTTATTGATTGACATCCCAAGTGCAAGTCTCGTTCCCGATGTGCCTCAATTGTCTTATTTAAGTTTTGTTTATAAATCAGGGCGTGACAAAGTGGTATCAGAGCCAGGTTGAAAATTTTTCTTTTCGCTCTGAACCGAGGTCCTCCTTGTTTCGAGGCCTTCACCTACTAAATATAAGTCGGAAATGTCCTTACCAGCTCCAGCTCCTGCACTCGTACTCGGCGCCGCATCAAGAAACAGAAATTTGCATAAATTATTGTATTAAAAGTTTAAGGCACAAGCCTTCTTTTGAAATATGAAAGTTTTTATGCATACATTGTTGCATCTCTTCTTATCAAAGTTCATGAAGAGTTCCAATGCATAAATAGTTGCATTCTAATTATCAAAGGTTTTTAGCGCATAAATTGTTGCATTTTCATGAAAGTTTTCCCATATGCATTACGAATGCTTTAATTATAAAGGCCTTATTAGAGAACTTAGATGCTTTTAGGGAGCATGTGTTAGTTTACCTTCGCGAGAGACTTAGATCAAGCATGTACTAAGATAGGATTCTTATGCTCCGTAGCCGAAAATAGAAGTATTACCTTCGTAATCGCGTTACTTTCGCTACGCTAACCTTTGAATTTACGCAATCTATTATTTATATTTCTGCCTAACCTATTGACTCCTTTGACCTTATCTACTCGCAGATGGCCAAGCCTTTCTTTACTCGTCGCAAACCTCTGCCACGCAACGCCTCAGGAGAGCGTCGTGTTAGCTACTTCCGAAGCTACAAAATATGCGTGGCGACTCTCTGAACCAATTTCTCACTGGCTTCTACAAGTTCTGGGCAGATGCACACCCTCATGGTGTGACCCGTACTGAAGGACTCCGTCATTTGGTGGAACTGTTGCAGCCTCACTGGCAATCTTGGGCGCAAGCAAACTACCGAGACTTCCTCGATGACTCCCCTGCTGACGAATCTGATCTAGAAGGGTTCATAACCCTTATCTGCGCACAGAAGGCATCATTCAGAAGCCCTCCTCCTAGCCCACGGGCACATGATCACGAAGCCGGATCTTCACGAGCCTCAATACCGGTATCTGAAGGAGAAAGTGAGACTGACTCAAAAGAGGATCCTGAAGAGAATCCATCACTTGGACCGAGTGATGAGGAATTAGACACCAGCCACTATCCCGCCTATCCCGATGAGGATGACTCTGATGATTCTCAGAATCCCGACTTGGATCGCCCTATACCAGCTGCGTGGAGACAGGAAATGCGGGACAGACTTGGAGACCAATACCTCGATCCTGAGGGAGATGAAGAAGAGTCCGACGAAGCTGAGGATGAGGAAGATGAGGAGGATCCAGAAGAGGATGAAGAAGAAGAAGACGATGAGGGTGACGAGGAAGGAGACGATCAAGGAGATGGAAACGAGCAGAACATGGCTGAGGAAGGGAATGGTGGACTTGTTCCGATGGCTTTCGAGTGGATGGCTGCCAACTAGCAGCAACAGTGGCAGCAAGAATGGGGCAATGAGCTGATGAATGACGACGAAGAAGAAGCCCCGAGGAACTTCCTACCTCCCCTGAGATCATTGACTGCTCCGACGATAGGATGTTCGACTCGTCGGATGATGACTATTGATTTCCAGCCTTGCCTGGACTATTAGATGCATATATGTGATAACTAACAGTTGTAACCGTAGGATGTGTGATTGTTGGGTACCATGTTGGACCCATTCCTAATTATTCGAATGTAATCATTGTAATAGTAAGTAGGATGCCTCCCATGGGAGAAGACAAAGATTGTAACCTTGGTAGCGGGAAGCCAATTTTCAAGCGCGGCAACCCCAAGATTTCTAATGGAAATGCTACCGCCCACTTTCCGGGTGCTGGTCCCGGATTATCAGGGTATAACTTGGCAGCGGAAACTGTGTTAAATCGTTTCTTGCGCTCTGCTGGTTACTCAGCTGACTGGGACCTTGTCAGCTGGTAAGTCAACTGGCACTCTGAGTACTCAGCTGACTGGCAACTGGCTCGTCAGCTGGTAGCTCAAGACTTAGAATGTTTTTAGCCTTGTTTGCACAGTTATATCAGTTTTCAGATATACACCAGCACTTGGGTGCTGGGTTTTAAATCAGTATGAAATGCAGAAAGCTGATAAAAGACAAAGGATTTATAGTGGTTCGATCAACTGATCTACGTCCACTCTCCAGTCGTAGCACTGGAAATTTCACTAAGAGTAATCGGGTACAAGCGTCCTACGATCTATCTCTAGCTGGTGAATGCCTCGTCCACCAGTTCACTAGATCAACACTCCCGGCCTTGTCCTTCTTCAACTCTGATCAGCTGGTAGAGTGCGAGCACGTCACTTCAACCTCCACAGCTTCACTGGGTGTTTAGTTCTCCCAAGAACGTGTCTTCTCAATACGGCAAAAGCCCGTAATAACTCAAGTGCTGGCTGGCACAAGAGCTGCTGTGAACTTCCTCGGAAGAGAAAGAACACCAAAGAGATCAATAACTTACAAGCTGGAAGCTTGAAGTCTCGTGTTTGAATAAATCAACACACGGATAGCCTTTAGAGAGGCCTCGAAAGAGTTCTGCTTGCTTGCAATAAAGTTTCTGACTTTTGGTAGTTGAGCGAGAGAGAAGAGTATTGAATGTTGATGGATCCCAGGTATTTATAGAAGCGGGATCCCATTCAAAATCTTCTAGCCGTTTGGACACATTCGGAAAAGGTCTCTGTCCTCGCATGTCCTTCTGACGGCGGTAGGTAGGAATTTCCGGAAAGCGCCATGCTTTTGTCCACTTTATCTGACATTGATCTCTTTATGTCAGAACGGCACTATTCGTCAGTACGAGGAATCGGAACTGGTGTCTTGAACTGATAGACTTTAAGGTATCCTCCGACGAATCTTCTTTTTGTCTCTAAGACTCTGGGAGAGCGAATCTTGAATTCTGCTGGTAACATCCGACTGGTAGAACATGCTGGTGATCTTTGTGCTGGCAGTCTCTGCTGGTGACTTTGCGCTGGCACAATCTAAGTCTACCAATTTGTCTGATGTTAACTCTTGGAATCTCCCATGACTGGTGGCTTCACCGCTGGTGAACAGTGTCAGTGAGAACACTTATTCTGCTGGTGAGTTTTGTCAGCCGCCTGCTGATGAAAACCTTCCCAACTGGTGAACAGTGACCAGCCATTAGCTCTTCTCATGCTGGTGAACAGTGTCAGCACGAGTCTTGTCAGTCGCTTGCTGGTGAGACTTTTCTCAACTGGTGAGTACATCTCATGCTGGTGAACAGTAGCCAGCATGAGTCTTGATCAGCTGCGACTTACAACTCAAAAGACCTAAACAGGACTTTACATTTGAGATCTAGAGCTATCTAGAGACAACTGACGCTGGTAGGACTTAGGATTTGATCCACCAAAACACCAAACTAGAATCTAAACAAGTAGCTACTGGGGAGAGGAAACTTAGCCAAATTTCCCAACACCGGGCATTTCAGATATATATATATCATGTTGTTATGTTCAAATGTTTTCCGTCTTAATATCAAATTTTCTTATCCTTGTGGCGAATCGTGTATATGGGCCAATGCCAAGTAGTGAAAGGAATATTGTCCCTCAAGGGACTGTTAACCCTAAATCGTGGGACAACCTACCTTGTTTAAATTTTTATTTATCAATTGTTATTTCTTGTCGCGATCCTTAAAAGGATTTTTTTTTATATACGCATTGGGCGTATTTAGGGTCCTGAATACCCTTTTTAACTACTATTTACTTTGCAGGATGCCGCCTAGAGAAGCCCCTGCAAGAGGCCGAGGCCGAGGTCGAGGCCGAGGATGAGGACGAGGCCGTGGAAGAGGCCAACCTCAAGTGAACCCAGAGGGACCGAATCCAAACCAAGGCGAAGGACCCCATCCAGAACAAAATTGGGAGCACTATAACGAGGAAATGCAACCACCTCCCGCCGAGCCCAGAAGAATCGGGGAGATCTTTACCCGACAGAATCCGCTGTTGCTAGACGGAACCGAAGACCCGCCTAAAGCTGAAACATGGATAAAGTCCATGGAAAGGATCTTCAGGATACTTGATTGCACTGACCGAGAGAAAGTCCAGTGCATTTCTTTCCAACTGACTGACGAAGCCGAACATTGGTGGGATACTCATAGGAAGACACTCACTCCTGAGCAAGAAGATGCCCTAACTTGGGATCAATTTAAGGCGGAATTCTACACCAAGTATATCCCTCTGACGTACCGAGTCCAGAAACAAGCAGATTTTCACCGCCTTGTGCAAGGAGAAATGTATGTAACAGAATATGATCGGATGTTCAATAGCCTGTCGAAGTATGCTCCAGACGCGGTGAACACCGAGCAGAAGAAGGCTCTTCAATTCATGTCTGGACTGAAAACAGACATCCAAGCCTCTCTTGCTTGCTTAACTGGGCTAGATTATACCGACGCACTGCAACGAGCCTTGAACATCGAAGCAGCACTGAAGAATGGACTGCGAGGTGCTCTCTTGGCCAACAAACCCGAGCAAACCACTGGATCAGGGACGAAAAGAAAGCAGGACGATGTCCCACAGACCCCGGCAACCGGACAGAGGAGAAACTGGCAAGGCAGCCATAATTTTCGCAACAATCAAACTGATAATCAGAGGAACTTTCAGAATCAAGGGAACAATCGTCAAGGGAACTTTGCTGTCAAACGCTGCAACCGCTGTGGAAGAGACCACCCGGGAGAATGCGCTGCACTTCGTGCCAACTGCTACAACTGCGGGAAGATGGGACACTATTCGTCACAGTGTCGCCCGGGCAACAATCGCCAAGATTTCTGGAATCAGCGCCAAGGCAACCAAGGCAATACCCAGCTACGGGCACTGCAAGGCCAGCGAAAACCTAAGAACAACCGCAACCGCGCTATTCAAGCCAAGCCGATTCAGCAGGTGCCTCAGCAGCCGCAACCGCAACAGCAACCGCCGCAGCAGCAAAATCAACATCAACCAGCTCAGCAGCCAGCACGTCAGGGAAGAGCCTACACTCTCGATCAGCCGAAGGAGAAAGAAGATCAGGGAAACCTGACAGGTATGGGACTAGTAAACCAGTCACCGATCATTGTGCTTTTTGATACTGGCGCATCACATTCATTCATATCTGAAGATGGTATCCAGAACCTAGGGCTTAGTACCGAGAAAACTAAGAACAATTTGTGTGTAATCACTCCGACTGGTGGATCAACTCTCTCAAACTTTGTCTGCCCGACCCTAGAAATCTCTTTTGGAACATGTATTCTAAAATCCAACGGTTTGAACGTCCTACAAATGAAAGATGTGGACGTGATTCTAGGAATGGATTGGTTGGAAGAAAACCAAGCTACCATTCAGTGCAAGGACATGATTGTGTCTTTTGAACAAGCTGGGAGAGAACCACTGTACTTGCATAGAGTGCGGAAAGGAACAATGATTCCCCTAATTTCTGCCATGCAAGCATACCGATTGGCCAGTATAAAGGATAGTCAAGCCTTCCTTGTGTATCTCAATGAGGATACCAAGAAGGACATTACTGTCAAGGATGTAGATGTCGTAAGGGAATTCGAAGATGTTTTTCCCGATGAGCTACCTGGATTGCCGCCAGATAGGCAACTAGAATTTGTTATTAACCTTGAACCAGGTGCAACTCCTATTTCAAAAGCTCCGTATAGAATGGCCCCCAAGGAATTGCAAGAGTTGAAGTTGCAATTGCAAGAATTGCTAGATTTAGGATTCATCCGACCCAGTGCATCACCTTGGGGAGCGCCTGTCCTTTTTGTGAAGAAAAAAGATGGGTCTATGCGCATGTGCATTGATTACCGCGAGCTGAACAAACTCACTTTGAAGAATAAGTATCCACTCCCAAGAATCGACGATCTCTTTGATCAACTTAAGGGAGCAAAGGTCTTTTCAAAGATTGACCTTAGGTCCGGATATCATCAGCTCAAGATCCGTTCAACGGATATTCCTAAAACCGCATTCAGAACAAGATATGGCCACTATGAGTTTGTAGTGATGCCTTTTGGATTGACAAATGCACCAGCAGTATTCATGGATCTCATGAATCGTGTGTTTCATCCATATCTAGATAATTTTGTCCTAGTCTTCATAGATGACATCCTTGTCCGTCCTTCGTATCGATCGACACACTTCATTTCGATCGACCTTCCTGACATAACAAACCATTTCGATCGACACATTTGGTGTCGGTCGACACACACATGAATTCGGTCGACATTCCTTCATATCGACCGACACAAACCAAATCGGTCGACACATACTTCAATCGACACACATATGTACGTCCAACATCCATATCGATCGACATCATCCATGTCGATCGACACAGACACATAACTTGGAAATTTCAACTCTCATTCTTCGATCGATTCAACTTATCATTCATACCTTTTGATATCCTTTCGATTGATCGATTAATACCACCATATCTAAACACGAAATTCATCTTTCAACCAATTGAATTCCAACTTCGATCGATAATCCTTGTATCAATCGACCACGAGATGTTATCTTCCATAACTTCTCCGATAACCTTTTCAATTCAAATCAATTTGATTTGCTTAACCAAACTCTAGTAACTCGAACTTCCTTGAAGCTTATTGTTAAATCAAACTTGTTGAACCTTAACTTTCGAAATCTTAATTGATCTTCATCTAAGATCATAATCTCCTCGATTATTTCGTTGAAACAACTTGATGAGTTCTTATACTCTCAAGCAATGTACGATGACTCACAATGAAACTTCTTTCAATCTTGAACTCTTGAAAGTGCATAGTCACTTGACGAAGTCATTTGTTTCGATTAATCAAATTGAATTATTATTCATGTTCCTTGAATTAATGCTCGATGTTGAACCACAAGCTATTGAAGTAACGTTTGACTACCTTGTTCGTCAAACTAAATTGCCAAGTCATTCTTCCATATCCTTATCCGATGGCTCAAATTGAGAAGTCCAAGATCGATTAAGAGTCTAGAATTAATTGATGAGTTAGATTTTAAATAAATCTATTACCCCTTGAGGATTTACTCGTATTCCTTATGTCATAGGAAAGGGGAAGGAGAAGATCAATTGCTAGAACAACCAATCACGTAACCGCACCTACTCAAGGTGGGCTTTCTTTTACCCCTATATAGTGGGCCAAATTAAAAACATGAAAATGATGTTTTCTTTTCAAAGCATATCAAGCATGAAATGAAATGTTTTGTTTTAAACTGCTTTGTCATTGCCTACTGTTTTGTGTTTGCTATCTGTCCTCTCAGTGGGGGAACCCCACTCAGAGAAGAACATCAAACGTATTCAACGTGGATGTTGACTCTGCGTATTGCGAGTCTTATCGATCGTACCCAGGTAGTGAAAGAGATACCTCGGGTTTGTGCACTATGATGCTGACATGTTAGGGGTCATGCCCTACTCGGACTAGCATCGTGACCGTGGTAGGTGGCCACCTCCCAGTCACATAATCATTTGCAGATAGTTTAACAAAGTAAAAAGGAGCATGCTCATTCATGAAATGTTTTGGTGCAATGGGAGGATTTCAAACTTAAAACCCCATGTGCGACCCGATTAAAAAGGCACGACAAACTTATATGTATGTATGTTTTCGGGCATGTGTTCACTAAGTA
>JAPKLW010001160.1:228125-250921 GCA_026898455.1 Plectranthus barbatus | reverse complement strand
AAGCAAGTAGCTACTGGGGAAGGGAAACTTAGCCAAATTTCCCAACACCGTTGGAATTGAAGTGAATATACGCGTAAAGCCTTGGAGAGGCAGGTGCACTAATTGCTAAGAAATTTTCAGCATGATTCATACAGATAGTATGATATGCTACATTATACCGATTGGATAACCATATTCCTCGCGATGTATTTGATCGATTGAGAATTTTGCGATGGTGAGACGCGCACCAAGCTAACGCTTTTTGAGAGATGTACAATAAGCGTGGATTGAAAGTGTATCATGGAGTTCTTAAACTCGATTATAAGTTGTTGTGTAACAACTTAATGTGCGAAGACTTTCAGCTTGTTGTCTAACACTGAAATGCATATGAGGGAGGGCGATGACTAGAACAAGGCCAAGCATAGTCAGTGGCATGAGGCCATCTCAGTTCACGATGCTGCCCAGATGAGGAAAGCGCATCTGTGCAAAAATCTTAAATACTATCTTATGAGACACCAGTACCGCTCCTCAACCTTTCAGTTAATAATGATCTTTTGATAATGACAACTGCTAGCCCTTAAAGGCACAGAGAACCCCTTCAAAATTGAGAGTTGGGTTTCTATTTCAGAAAAGACTTTCAAAGCGCATGCAGTGCACAGATTTTGATAAGATTTAGCTCCGTGACATACCAGCTTGTCGGATAAGCTGACCCTAGGTGGGAAACTCGCAAAAGGTTATTAATACTCGAAGAGTATTACCAGTTCACTTGAGAAGAACTGGGAGCGACACTAAAAACATGATCTTTTCACTAGATAAAGGGAAGGATGGATGACAGCGACTACGGTCAAAGTTTTCGTGAACTAATCGAGCATGCTTCTAGCAAGTAAATATGCCCGCCAAGTTAGAGGAAAAGTCCACGACGGGTTGAGGAAGGAGAATTTCAGCTCATTTGTCTACTTTTACTAAGACAAAGTACCAAAAGTCTTTGAGAATGGCTCTGGACATGGAAAACATCAGTTGAGGCAGAAAGTTACAAGAACCATAGGGAGGGGCCAGAAGGACCAGTAGTCACCGCCTCAAGCCCTACAGCGGATCGCCAACAAAAGGGAGCAGCTGCCTGGGAGTAGCATTACCTTAAGTGAGATGACTGCTATTACCTTGGTATGCTCTATCCTCAGAATTCAGTTGAACGTCCATTGGGTGTCGTTAATGGAGATGAACGTTATGGATATCCCTTGCCCAGGATCGACGATCTGTTCGATCAACTTAAAGGAGCAAGCTTGTTCTCGAAGATAGACCTTCGATTTGGATATCACCAGTTGAAGATTCGGAAAGAAGATATTCCGAAGATAGCCTTCATAACGAGATACGGTCATTATGAGTTCTTGATTATACCATTTGAACTCACGAACGCCCCAGTAGTGTACATGGACCTGATGAATAGGGTGTTTCACCCATGTCTAAACAAATTTTGTTTGGTATTCATCGATGACATACTTGTATATTACAAGAGCGAGAATGAACACCGTTCTACAAACTCTCGGAAACGAGAAGTTGCACGCCAAATTGAGCATGTGTAAACTCGGGCTAAAGGAGGTGACGTTTTAGGTCACATCATATCAGCAGAAGGAATCAAGGTGGACCCCGCTAAAGATTCAGACGGTGACGGAGTGGAAGTCACCCACTACACCGAATGAAACCCAAAGTTTTCTTGGATTGGTCAGGTACTACAAGAGATTTATAGAAGGTTTCTCGAAGATAGCGAAGCCTATAACACGACTGCTGCGGAAAGGAATAAAGTTTGAATGGACTAAAGAATGCGAAGAGAGTTTCCAAAAGTTGAAGTAATGTCTGACGACTGTACCAGTTTTAGCTGTTTTCGAGTCAGACAAGAACTACGAAGTGTACACAGATGCATCCAAGAATGGATTGGGTTGCGTATTAATGCAAAATGGCAAGGTGATAGCCTATGCATCGAGACAGCTGAGACCGCATGAGATGAACTACCCAACTCACGATCTTGAGTTAGCAGCTGTAGTTCATGCATTGAAAATTTGGAGACACCATCTTTACGGAGTCAAATGTGCCATATTCACAGATCATAAGAGCTTGAAGTACTTCTTCGAGCAAAATAATCTGAATATGAGGCAAGAAGATGGCTCGAGCTGGTTAATGAGTATGATTTGACGATCAACTATCACCCCGACAAGGCAAACTCAGTAATTAACGCGTGAAGCCGGAAAGGAGCAACACAGTTGGGATGTTTGCTCACTAGAGAAAATGTAACGTAACCATTTTACGTGTCAAACCAGACATAAGATAGAGAATCATCGACGCGCAAAAAGCTGACGATGAACTTGAAAAGTTGCGTCAGAAGATTCGAGTAAAGAAAACTTGTGAGTATCGAGAGGTACCAGATAATGCACTGATTTACAGAGATGGAGTCTATGTACCAAATAGTGAAGAATTGAGAAACGAGATTATGAGTGAAGATTATGATACGCTGTATACTACTCATCCTCGAAGTACGAACATGTACCAGGATTTGAAGAAAAGTTTCTGGTGGGACGGTATGAAAAAGGATGTAGCTTTACTTGTGGAGAAGTGTTTGGCATGTCGGAGGGTAAAGATGTTACATCAATGGCCGTATGGAAAGCTACAACCGCTAGACATTCCCGAGTGGGAATGGGAGCACATCGCCATGGATTTGGTTACAGGGTAACTGAGATCTTAGAAAGGAAATACGGCAATATGAATTATTGAAGATTGACTATCGAAAAATGCTCTTTTCTTACCGATTTGAATCCACCTATGAATCGAATAAGCTAGCACAGTTGTATGTCAGAGAGATAGCCAGACTGCACGGAGTGCCTGTGGCGATCATTTCTGACAAGGATTCTAAGTTTACATTTCGATTTTGGATGAGTTTACAGCAAGAGTTGGGGATACGTCTGAACTGTAGTACGGCATTTCACCCACAGACAGATGGTCAGTCCGAGAGGACCATCCAAATTCTTAAAAATATGCTTCGAACTGTTGTTTTGAATCGAGGAAGAAATTGGAAGCTAATTTTTGCTGCTGATTGAGTTCGCTTATAATAATAATTTTTAAGCGACAATTGCAATGGATCCATATGAAGCTTTGTATGGAAGGAAGTGTCGATCACCACTTTACTGGAATGAAGTGAGAGAAAGAAGAATACTTGGGCCCAAACCATTGGCGAGATGATTGAGGTCGTCCATCAAATACGAGAAGGAATCAAGGAGGCCCAGAGTAGACAAAAGACTTATGTTGATACAAGGAGAATTGAACTGCAATTCGAAGTGAGAGACAAGGTATTTCTCAAGATCTCACCCTCTAAGGGAATAATCAGATTTGGTGTCAAGGGTAAGCTACGACCGTGTTTCGTAGGACCCTATGAGATTTTGGAGCGAGTAGGCCCAGTGGCTTATCGTTTGGTTTTACCGCCAAGCTTGGAAAATGTTCATAACGTATTTCACGTATCTCAGTTGAAAAAGTCTGTATATAACCCAAAACGCATGATACGTCAAGAAGAGGTTGAGTTGAATTCGGATCTACAAGACGAAGAAAAGGCCTGAAGCACTCTTGGATAGGAAAATTCAAGAGTTGATGAATAAATCGATTCCGTTAATAAAAGTTTTGTGAAGTCACCACGTGCGAGAGAAGCAACGTGAGAATTTGAAGAAAAGATGAGGGATAAATACCCCGAGCTGTTTTAGACCTTAGCAAATTTCGGGACAAAATTTTTGCAAGGTGGGGTGAATGTAATATCGCGAACTTAATTAAGCGAGATTATCATTAATTAATTAAATAAAGTTTAATTTAGCGATTATTATTGCATTTTGAGTCGAAAACTTAAACCCGAGGTAACATGCAAGTTCATTTCTTGCACGTACTATACGGATGGATTCGTTTTGAGAAAATGTAAGTGGTCTTGCAGCCACATCTTACGTAAATTAAGTTAAGAGTGACTAATTATTTTCTGAAGGAAAATAACAACTTTTAAATTAATACCTCGCATACGGAAGCTCCGATTGATTCACTGAGCTAAGGTATGCTAGAGAATAAAGTAACGAAGGATAACAAGCGATTGGAATTAAATTCGGAGAACTGTGGAGAGATCGGTGAATTATCGAGTTAAATTGAGATTGGAGTTAATTGTTGACTAATCCGATGATTGTAAAAATTTACCAACGAGATGGACTCGCTTGATTAAGAAATACAGTGGATTTCCATAATTAATTATGACAATATGAGTCAAATTAGGAACCACGATGATTAATTATCGGTATTGAAATACAGGCGAGTTGAACCGGCGGATGTTATCGAAAATTCTTCGCGATGAAGAAATCTTACTCAGCAGCTATGATTATTTTGCGCGGTGTGAGGGCGGTGAGATTAATGGTGAGGCGGTGGAAATTTTAGCAAAATATACAAAATATTAAAAGAAAGAAATTCAGAAAAAAAAAATATTGCTCATCTCTCTCTCTCTCGCTGCACTCCCGCACCATCACCTCACGCCGCCCCTGTTCACGCCTATTTTTCGATCACCGCCGTAAACCTCCGACCAATAGATCACCATCCGTGTGTATCCTGCACTACAAGGATCACGTGGAGCTTGAGAACGCTCCGATCCGTCGAGAAACGAGCGAGATATTCGCGCTCAAAGAACCTCCACCAGTAAGTCGATAAATATTCGATGTCGGCATAGAACTCGTATTATTCAACGATGAAGCTGAGATTTGTTTGCACATTCATGTTCCTTGTATTTTTAGGAACATTTTGGTATGAAGAAATTGTCGTCCCGTCGCCGGAATCGCAATCTCCGCCGCTGAAAAAGCCATTATCGCCGGTAAGGATTTTCAGAAAGTTTTCCGGCGAGTTACTGCATTTTCCGGTCAGTCGAGCATGTTTTTGGAGTCTAGGGAGTATGAGAATCATGTTGTTGTGTTGTTTGGGGGTCAGGGATGGCCAGAGTCGGCCTGCCAGAGGCGAGAAGCGCGGTTGTTCCATTGTCGTCGCTTTCTCTCTCTCTTCGTTAATATATATGTATATATATGTATAATTTAAAAAAAATGTTTACGTAAATAAATATATATATATATATATATATATTATTATCATCATTATTATGATTGATTATTTTAAAACTTTAGTTAATTAATTTATTTAATTAATTATTATGGTTTGTTATTAACTCATTTAATATCTTTGGACCTGGTTCAATTATCTATTTAATTATGTCAATTTGATGTACGACATTTCAGATATATATATCGTTATTGTGAATTATGTAATCAAATTAGGTACTTAATTGAGCGAAATTATTTTGAATTTATTTATGCATCGTGGATTATAAGTTGAGCCGTTTAGTGTATAAAAGTGAGTTTGTTTAGTTAATTTGTTAACCAAGGAAGGTTAACATGGGGGAACGTGAGTAATCGAGTTATGTCAGTCAAACCTATCAATCATAGGACTTGAGTATGTTATGACATCAGCTATGGGCTGATATATCCATCTGATTATGGATACTTGTAATGATAATTGAAGGGATATCAGCTGAGGAGCTTGAAAGCTAGACTTCTACATCCATAGGTCTACACATCTGTAAGCATATACAAAAGGTGGGGACTACTTTATGTAATCATGTATGTTGTTTTGAGCTGTGAGCTCCGTTTTTCTAAAAAATATGAAAATGGTTTTGTTTTTAAAGTTGAATCTATGCCAAAAGTTTTGTGTGTTATATTCTGTCCTCTGGTAAATCGTGGATTTCCAGATAGGTATGTTAAGTGAGAATCGATCCAGGTATGAATGATATCTGCGCTAGTTCTCTTTAACTTCGGGATATTATGATCCCTTATGTTTGCAAACAATATGAAATGAAATGTTAGGGTTCCTCAGCAGCAGGGCTGATACCCCAGGGTGTAATAAGGTGGTAAATTGATCGTTGTCTCATTGCTGTGTGATCTGAGACATTGTGCACATATAGATGACAGTAGTCAGAGTGGTTCGCCCATTCCCAGTTGTTCATCGTGATTTGAAAGTAGGCCAGCTTTCAATCACAAAATGGTAAACAGATATAACATCACACACGTGAAATTGCTGCAGCAAGAAAATGTTTTGAATGATCACGGTTTGATTTCAATAAAACCCCGTGATGCATTTGTATGGCATAGTATTCATATATAAATGTATTGTTTTTGGGAATTATCTCCACAGGGTACGAAAGTACTCAGCCCCTGGTATTATTTCTAAAATACACAAGTTAAAGCGAGGATGAAGGATGCGGTGGTGTGAGAAGCAGTGTAGCAGGTCATCAGATAAAGCCAGATCCTGAGATATGCATCTTCATATGCATATCTCCATCAAGTAATTCTTCGCTGCAACGAACCTCTGATACAATATCCTTCCCAAAATGTTGTGTAACCTCTTTTGCAAACAATCTCTGTTATGATTTTAAATGATTTTATAAGATTATGGGCTATTTTGCTTCCGCCCATTTTGATGAATGAAAACGATCTTTTTTCCTAAATGATCGGTTGTTTTTCTTATTATTATTTGTAAGTCTTCCGCTGAGATAAATTTATCTTTAATCACCTGTAACGCACCCGAAATATCGGGAAGGCCAGTAGGGGGCGTTACACGAAATAAGCTTCAGATATGTGTAGATAAGTATGAATCGTTTCAAATGCTTCCTGGTGAAAATGTTAAATCAATGGAAGCTAGATTCAATGCTATTATCTGCGAGCTGAAAAACTTGGGGAGAACTTATGAGGTTGCAGATATGAATGCAAAAATTCTCTCCAAGATCCCCAAAGAAGACTGGTTCGTCAAAACCACCAGCTTGAAGGAGAGAGATCTCTCCAAGATGACGACCAAGGATGTGTTCGCCCAACTTCAAGCCCATGAATGAGATATCCAAATGGCGAACAGGAACGAAGCAGTGCGGAATGTCAGCACACATCCAGAAGAAGATGCTGTGTTTTTCGCAAAAAGAGAGTTCAAGAGAAGGCCTCAAAAGCCTTACCAAGCTGACAGATCATCCGGACAGACGTCTACATCAAAGTCAGCACCGACACCTTCCTACCAAAAGAAGGAGGAAGAGAGCTCAATAGAAGAGCTTGAGGAGCAGATGAGGAAGCTGACAAGACTTCTCGAGAAAGCCAAAGCCAAAAAGGAGGGTTCATATGCCAGTGAACTAAAGTTCAGTGAGAGACCTCCCAAAGCATGTTTTGAGTACAACTCTCCAGACCACCTCAAGTATGAGTGCCCACTAGTTTCCAAGGAGAAAAGGGAGTGCTTGAAGAGGGTGTTCGAGATGAAAGCTTCAAAAGCAGTTGCAAAGGCCATGCTCTCCAGAACTGAGGTGTCAGACATCTTAGACAATGATGATGGCTATTACACATCAGGCGATGAGGCCGTGGAGGAAGCCTTCCTGGTGCTGATGGTCAAGCTTGGAGAAGAGGAAGAAGCTGAAACTGAGTCGTAAATTCCGGTACACATCTCTAACTCAGTTTCTATTCCTATAGCATGCATAGAAGAGGATTCTGAATCTTAATGCTCAGATTCAGAAGATGTTTCCCTCGAAGCCTTAAATAGAGAATTTTCAAATTTTTATGAACTGAAAAATATTTTGGCCGGCGAAAATGGTTCACTGAAATGTAAAGTTTCAGAACTGACTAAGGAGATCCAAGGATTGAAGTCAGTAAGTGATGAGTTTGGCAAACTAAGAGAAGAGCATTCTACCTTACTTGATCTTTTAAATCTCTTTCTGAAGAATGCGAAACTCAAAAACTGAAAATTGCTAGTGATCAAAAACTTATCTGTTCACTTTACTCTAGCACTAGCAAAGTTTCAGAAGCCTTAAGTCTACAAAGAGATCCATCTGATAGAACTGGACTAGGCTTTTCAGAAAATAGTTTGAGCAATAATACATCATCTTCTGAAACTAGAAATATTTCGAATCATCACTTTAAGAAGAATTCTAGTTTAGAAGTTAAGCTGTTAGGCAAAGGAGTAGTCAGTATGGACAAAAACTCATTAGCGGCTAATTAGGACAGAAGGGGACAGTCAGTTTTGAATCTGACTTCAGTACCCAGGTTTAGAAAGTTTTCGACTTACAAGTCAAACAAACCTGAGATGAAGCCCATTGTGCCTAGGAAGTGGACAAAGCAGAATGTTCCTAATACAAGGAAACCCACTTCAACAGCTAAAATTAAACTTTATAGAAAGTCAGTTTCATTTCCGGATTCTAGAAATCTGAGGTTCCCTACTCATAACTCGTATGAGAAGAGAACTTATCCATGTAGGAAGAACACCTATACGAGGTCTGAGTCCAATCACTTTTCTATCTCTAGGACTAGGAAGAATTTACACTCCGGACTAGGTTTTTGAGAACCATACCGAAACTTAGTTTCAAGAAAGTCAATTCCTAGGAATCCGACCTCAAGAGACTCAGTTTTCGGCAAGGTTTCACACACTCACTCTTTTCCTTCAAACATGCATAGAAATTGCATCAATTATCTGAAAATGAAGAGAAAGGGAGAAGAAATTGTGAATCCTAGGTATAAGGTGAAGCAAGTATGGATTCCCAAAGGATGGATCCATCAGACTAACCCTGCAGGACCCGCAGAAACACGGGTACCTTCTGTCTAACCTTATTTATTTTGCAGGTGAAAATTCACCAAGGTCACTCAAAAAGAAGAAAAGAGCATGGATTTTGGACAGTGGATGTTCAGCTCATATGACTGGTGAAAGCAATCTCCTCTCAAAACTGAAGATGTTAAGAGGACCACTGGTCAGTTTTGGAGATGACTCAAAAGGAAGAGTAATAGACAAAGGATGCTTAGAGTGCAATAGAGTCACCATCAATAACTTATCCTTAGTCACCAACCTCAATTATAATATGATGAGTATCAGTCAGCTTATCCAATCTGGATATGAGGTGATTTTTGCCGAAAGAGATTGCTGGATCAATGACAAAGACTCCAAGGAGATTATACTGAAAGGTGTGAAGAAAGGAAGTTTCTACTATGTAGACTGGGAGAGTGCGAAGCCTGACACGTGTCTTGTCGCAACAAGCTCATCCCAAGAAGGAGTCAAATGGCTATGGCATAAAAGACTTAGCCATTTGAATTTTCAATCAATCAGACATCTAGCCAAACACAAGCTTGTGGAAGGTCTACCACAAGTCAGCTTCAAGAAGGAAGAAGGAGTATGTCGAGCGTGCAAGAATGGAAAGCAAACCAGAGCATCATTCAAGAATCAAACTATCACAGCAAGCACAGATAGGATCCTCGAGCTACTTCACATGGATCTATTTGGACCAGTCAAGCCGCCTACCATTAGAGGAAAAATGTTCACTCTCGTTGTAGTAGATGACTACTCAAGATACACTTGGGTAAGGCTTCTTAAGAGTAAGGATGAAGTGAAGCTTCAACTTCCAGAGCTCATCCTTCAAGTGCAAAACAACAAAGGAGTCACCGTCAAAAGAATCAGATCTAACAACGGGACTGAGTTTTGCAACAGTCCTCTGATGGACTTCTGTGCTGATGCTGGCATTGCTCATGAGAAGTCAGCTCCAAGGACGCCCCAGTAAAATGGTCTTGCCGAACGAAGAAACAGAACACTCAAGGAGGCAGTCAGGACTATGCTTGCTGAAGCTGACTTAAAAGAAGGCTACTGGGGAGAAGCTCTGATGACGGCGTGCTATACTCAGAACAGAAGTGCCATCAACAGTCACCATCACAAAACTCTGTATGAAGTCTTCAACGGTCGTAAGCCTTCTATAGCTCATCTTCATGCTTTTGGTTCTCCATGTTACATCTATAACAATGGAAAGTCTAAACTGAATACTTTCAGTCCCAAGGCGGATGAAGGTGTGTTCCTCGGATATGGACACCAGTCATACAAGGGATACAGAGTACTCAACAAGACCACCAGACTTGTGGAAGTAACATGCTCTGTTGTTTTTGATGAGTCTATATTAGTGCACAGGACCTTAAAGGATCTGGAACTTGGTGATTATGAGGTCAAAAACGGTTGTGAGGAACTCAGTTCTGAAAAGAAAGATTCAACTCAAGTTTCTCAGGCCAGACCAGTGAATGATCATCTAAGTAAGCCAGAAAATGAGGTCGGTGATGCGATTGACCCTGCTGAGGCCTTTGGTTCACTAACGATTAGCGCAGGCATCAATCAAGGGGGAACTTCAGGAGATCAAAATAGAGCTCAGTTTGAAGGCCTGACTGAAACAGAGGTGCCTACTCAAACTGACTTGCTAAGTGATGAAGACGCTCATCCTGAAGATATTCAACCGGTGTTGCGTCAAGAAGACCAAGGAACGCAGTCTGAGGAAATCAGCACTGGAGAAGAAGACTCCAGCCACAGTGACTTAGTTCAAATACCAGTATTAGGAGCAGACGGTACTGAGTATTCTGGAGAATTTGTTCAGCCTATTGAAGTTACCCAGCTCCAGAAGCAGAAATGGTTAAGGAACCATCCCGAGGAAGCTGTGCTGGACAATGTTGCCAATCCAGTTCGCACGCGACAAGGAAGCGCACTGCTTACCTGCTTTATATCTCAGGAATCAGAGCCTACAAAAATTGGAGATGCTCTGAAATCAACTGACTGGATCAACGCCATGCAAGAGGAGCTTGCTGAGTTCAAAAGAAATGAAGTTTGGTACTTGGTGGATCGACCAGCTCATCAGTCAGTTATCGGCACCAAATGGGTCTTCAAGAACAAGAGAGACGAAACAGGGAATATAGTAAGGAATAAAGCAAGGCTGGTAGCAAAATCAATATGAGGGGATCGACTTCAACGAGACTTTTGCTCTGGTGGCCAGACTCAAAGCTATTTATCTATTCCTTGCTCATGCCACCCACAACAATTTCACAGTTTTCCAGATGGATGTGAAAAGTGTCTTTCTGAATGGGGAGCTCAAAGAAGAAGTATATGTGGAACAGCCCCCTGGATTTGAAGAAGGAAATCAAGTTTACAAACTGAGGAAGGCTCTCTATGGGTTGAAGCAGGCACCCAGAGCTTGGTATGAGACGCTGTCTCAGTTTCTCCTCAAGAATGGTTTCCGTAAAGGCAAAATCGACACAACGCTGTTCAGAATTAAAGATGAATCGGACATCCTTCTAGTACAAATCTATGTCGATGACATTATATTCGGATGCAGAAACTTGAAGATGTGTGAAAAGTTTGCCCAACTGATGCAAAGTAACTTTCAGATGAGCATGATGGGCAAACTGACTTACTTCTTGGGTCTTCAAGTCATTCAATCCGAAGGAGGAATCTTCATCAATCAGAAGAAATACACCAAGGACTTGATCAGCAAGTTTTGTTCGGAGAAGACCAAGCCCCTGAGGATTCCGATGAGCCCAAGCTCTCAAATCAATCTTGATGAAGAAGGCGAAGCTGTCAATCCAACCATGTACAGAGGCATTATTGGATCACTCATATACTTAACTGCAAGTAGGCCAGATATTTCCTACTCAGTTGGAGTGTGTGCTAGGTTTCAAGCCAACCCGAAGAAGTCACAGATGGAGGCTGCCAGAAGAATAGTCAAATACCTAAAAGGGACAGAGTCACTAGGTATTTGGTACCCAAAATCTAACGAGCTTACTCTCAATGCTTACTCAGATTCAGATTTTGGAGGATGCAGAATCGACAGAAAGAGCACAAGTGGAACATGTCAGTTCCTAGGTCACAAGCTTGTAAGTTAGTTCAGCAAGAAGCAGCACTCAGTCGCCACGTCGACAACCGAAGTTGAGTATGTTGTTGCAGCAAGCTGTTGTGCTCAAGTGCTTTGGATCAAACAGCAATTACTCGACTATGATGTCGAAACTGGGTGCGTACCAATCTATTGTGATAATAGCAGTGCAATGTGCATCACAAATAACCCAATTCATCATTCCAGAGCTAAGCACATTAACATAAGGCATCACTTCATCAGAGATAATGTCGAGAAGAAGGATGTGTCCGTAGAGTATATCCGAACTGAAGACCAACTAGCAGACATCTTCACCAAACCACTCCCAGAGACCAGATTCAAGGAGCTCTGCATCAAACTTGGTCTATTGGAGGTTGACGAGACTCTTATTGAAGAAGAGTGATGCTAACAAAACTGAGTTCAAACTCTCAGTTTTCCAAAAACTTGGTGTGTTATTCAGTATGGATCCCAAGACATAACCAAGAATAGAAGAAATCATCTTCTAAGGCATCCAAAGAAGCAGGAACTTACTTCCACTAAGTTTCGAACAGATCTAAAGAAGAAACCAAGTTCTGGTTTTCACACTTGAAGAACTCTGAAGGACGGATGCGGAATTAAACTGAGTTCCAACTCTCAGTTTAGCAACTGACTCTTAGTCAGTATGGAAATTTGAAAGGCGGGATTTCGAATTTCAAAGGCGATCGCAGTGGTTACATCGCTATTAATGTGTATCTTGCATAGATGAATCAGGATTTGACACGTGGATAACGGTCCTTACCACATCGCTCCAGTCAAATCTCCAGCGCGCATCGCGAGGGAACATATCCTAATCATCGCCGAATATCAAGAAATCAAAAGGCCACACGGTACACCTACTCCTTTTAAATGACCATTCTCTCTGCTATAAATAGGGTTCATTTGTTTCCTTTGTGAAACACTTTTCTCCTTTCTCCACTGTCGAACCCTTCCTTCCAAGTTTATACTTCGTCTTCAACCAAAAATTTTCTTAGATCTGGCAAAAATGGTGATAGAGCCAAAGCCACCAGACATAACCTCACAACCCCTTTTGGGTGCGGTCAAAGAGGGGGAAAAGAAGTATGGGAGGTGCAGAAGACATCAGAAAATGCAGCGTGAGTGAGCCAAAAGGCTGTAGAATGAGCAGAAGAAATTAGAAGATCTCTTCAACCGTTGTCGTCTCCTTCTACAAGTCGTATACCTCACGACTGCTCAGGGGTGACATGCCAGCAACGGGGCATGGTCACTTAAGAGTACTTCTTGGCTACGTCTCTTATCTCGTAAAGAAGAGACTAGCGAATGAAGATGAAGCCAGGAGGTGGGAGGAAGAATCTTTGATCTTTCCCTCCCGCAAAGTGCTAAGCAGCACTACCTCCTCACAAGCTGCTGAAAGTCGGCATGAGGGAATTCTTGAAAAGCTGATCAGAAAATCAAATCAGCTTCCCTCATTGTGCGGACTACAGCAGCAGCCAGTTTGAAGAACATGAAGACAGGAAGCAGCCTAGTATAGTTCTTGTAATAGTTCTGTAATAGGTTTCTTTTTAGTTAGTTTATCCCTGTATTGTAATGAAAATATTAAAGGATAAACTGACTTGTTGATGACAATCTCTTTTTGTCCAACAAAGGTCTTCGTTCTTCATAAGCTGAAATTACACAATCCAGTGAAATTAGCAGGCTTCTTACTCTCTACTACTTAAGATTAAAACTGCTCTAAACTGACTTGAAAATCAATCGAGCAATATCTCTCCAAATCTATAAGGAGAAGATCTTAAGTAGAAAGCTGACTTTGAGGGGGAACTTTTCTGAGTTTATGTGACTATTTGTCAAATCTGTAAAAACTCTAAAGTTATCCACACCTCATCAGCTTAGGTTAAGGATAGCTTTGACCATACCAAAAAGGGGGAAATTGTTAGGATTTTTGTTAGAGAAATCCTTCCTTACTTTTTGTGTTTTGGTGGGTCAAAGATTGTAAGCCATCTTAGCCAGTTTTTCTCAATTTCTAGAGTTCTAAATTGTAATCCTTGTATAGGATCGATAAAGTTGTAATAGAACTTAGGTTGAAGACCGAGCAAAGGAGAATGCTCGAGAACTGACTACCAGCACGCCTTGAAACTTGGTTTCCACCAAGTATAGCCTTAACCCAAAACTGAGTTGGAGCACTCAGCATAAGGGTCTACCATACTGACAAGGAGAAGTCAGTATAAGGGCTTACCCGTACTGACAAGAAGAAGTCAGTATAATGGTTTTCCAAACTGACCAGGAGAAATCAGTATGAGGGCGTTTTCCATACTGATTGTGGACAGTCAGTATGAGGGTCTACCATACTGCATACTGACTATGGGAAGGCAGTATGAGTGCTAAGCTATACTGACCTTGGATAGTCAGTATAAGAGCCTCTACCTTTAAAGCAAGAGCCATTCGAAAGTATTCGAGGCTCAGTCAGACTTAGGCATATTCATGCCCAAGTGGAAAGTCAGTACGAGGTTATCCAAAACTTGGATTACTCAGACTGAAACATAGTCTGACATAAAGTTAGTGTATGGTACACTAATGCAGCAGAGCATAGCAGAAAAGCAGACCTAAGGCATGGGCTACGATTGGACAACATCATCCACGAGTCTAACATCTGGATTTATGTTTCTAACGGATAGAAATTCAAAATGCCAAAGGAAAACCCCTATATAAAGGTCTGCCCTTCAACCTTAAACGGTTACGAAATCAAGTTATTACTCCGTGCTATCTTCTCCTAGAACGAGGCTGAAGCTTTAAAGCTGAAGCTCTTCTTTGGTGAATATATCTTTCCAAGATATATTCATAGCAGTCAGTTTCCTAGTCTGGGATTCTGATTCTCACGGGCGTATGCCAACAACTTCAGTTCTGGAAAGAATAGTAAACATCCAACCACCGGGAAGAAGGCTGCGGGGTGTCGTCCTCACTTCAACCTGAAGACTAAGTCCACAAGGAGTTCCTAGGCGAGTGCCACGGCTTACCAAAGGATGGAGACGCCGACGGGTTGTGTATAGATCGTAAGGAGGCTTGTACTAACTTAGTGAATTATCCAGACCTTGGGTTTGAAGAGTGGATGTAGGATATTGAGATCCGAACCACTATAAATCTTGTGTGTTCTTTACTGCTTTATTTACTTACTTGCTCTTTTTTTCATTTCACAAACTGACTATTAAAACCTTCAATATTTATCCAAGTATTGAAGTGTATACTCTGTGAAACTGACTTAACAAGAACAGACCTTAAGCTTAAGTCTTATACACACAAACTGACTTTACTCTGTTTATGTGAACAAGTGCAAATACATTAATTTTTGCTTCCGCTGCACGTATTTGTACTCTGATTTCGGGACCAACAACTTCAAACTTAATCAAGTTCTAATTATGGTTGTTTCAAATGTATTATGTATCTATATATTCGGAGAGAATTAATTTAAATATAAATTCTTAGAAAACAAAAATTGGGGTTAGTTTAAATAAAAAGTATTTGATTCATTTTTAATAAATTTAAGTTGATTTGCTACGTGTAATTCTACTAAATTCATAAATTTTATTAAATCAATTAATCAATGTAAAATCATTAATTTAAAATATCAAGTAGGCTATTATAATTGATTTGGTCAATAATTATCCAAACTTAAAATGAATTTGATACTATAAATCAAGGATTAATGCATGATTTTACAGATTAAGTAAATAAAATGCATAGATGGATTATTTTGTAAGTGTGAAATTAATAAAAGGACAAGGTAGGAGAAGGAAATAAATTAAGGGTCGCATAATACTAAGTGGAGAATAATGAAATAGATGGAGTAAAAAATACTCCCTCTGTCCCGTTGAAGTAGTCTCATTTCCCATTTTCGTTTGTCCCATAAAATAGTCTCATTTTCCTAAAATGGCAAACTTTTTCACACTTACCAATAAAATATTAATTTCACTACTCTCACAACCCTTAATCTCCGTGCCGAAAAGAAATGGGACTACTCTAATGGGACGGAGGGAGTAATAGAATTAAAACTTAAATTGATGTTATGGTAGTTATTGAAGAAAAAATGACATTCATTCTATGACACAAATGGTGAAGTATTGTGTCGGAAAAAAACATGAATTCAAAACATATAAAAATAATAAATATTTAAGTAAATTGTAATGGAATATGATCAATAATTATCTAAACGATATCACGTGAAGGCCAATGTAGTTGAGATGATTGGTTGAACATCTTAAATTGTGTCTATCAAGAATAAAAACCAACACCATTTTATTATATTTTTATTTGAAAGATTGATTGTAAATCTTCAATACATCAGAGTGTAGCAAATTAAGTTGTGCATCAAGCAATTTGTGATACATATTTAATATATAAAAAGCATGTAACATGTATTAATGCATGTAGTTAATTATCTATCTAAAGATGTATCAAAAAATTTGAAACATGAGTTATTGTAGTTATTTTTGGTTTTCAAAGAAAAGGGGGATAGAAAGATAAGTGAAAGGTTGAAGGTTTAAGATTTTCAAGAAATGGAATATTGAAAGTTATCACATATTAATATTATAAATTATAAATTTAAACTCATCCACATCAAGAAAATAATATATAAATGTTATTTTGAATTAGAATCTAATATGATGCATATAATATGAAATTTGACAAATTGATCAAAGTTTATAAACATAATGTCAATTTAATGAAACACATGTACACTACAATACTCATTTTGGCTATTACACGTGACAAAAATCATCATTTTTATAAACACATCCAAGAATTATACACGGTAAGATTAATATGTCATTTTCAGCAGTACTTTAAAAAAAATATTAAATTTTTAAATCTAAAATGTTTAGTGCGACCCGAGTGAGATCTGTGTGAAACTTAAGTGACACCTGGATGAGAATCTGGTGAAACTTAGGTGAGACCGAAATTAAAAATAAAATACTTAAATATTTATTTTAGGTAATGATTTCAAAATCATAATAAAAATTATTGTTTTGAAATCTCTTAAACACATTGTCATGCAAGAAAAATGTATCATTATATAATTTTTGAACGTATTTGTAAAATTGGATATTTTTATAATATATTTTAAAAATGGATACTTTTATAATTACCACTTTTCAAAATCTACATTATTTGTATATAAATAGAACAATATATAATGTTGGCATTGGGGCATGCCCCTGTGCTGCTGTAAGGTTACGGCCTGTACTCGATTTGCATTTATGCATATATTTTTTTACATTAAATATAAATAATTAAACTTCCCACGCATCGCGTGGGTGCCATACTAGTTATTTTATGAACTTTCACCGTACATAAACATAAATTGTCATTAGTAAAATAATATTTTTTTGCTTTTTAAACATAGAAACAAAAATCAAACCTTTGAATCATGAAATATATATTCATAGATCATTGTTTCTTTCTTGTTTTTGATGATTGACAATTCGTACACTCAAATTATTCGAAAGCCATGTATAAGAATAGCTGCAAATCAAGTTCCACAGCCTGGGTCCGTACAAGGACCTTCAAAACGAAAATGTAGTAAACTTAAAATCATTTCCTCCAAGCACAAACACATGGAAATAAGTGTAGGGAGAGATTTGAGTTGAATGAATCGAATGTGAAAATTGTTAAGTTCCCACGAACTGTGGTGGGAGACAAGTAGTTATCGAAGGCAATGGGGTTGCAAGGGGGAGGTTTTTTTCTTTTATTCTTCTCTTTTGTAAATTAGCAACTTGTAAGCCGGCTATTGATCGAGTTTTGTATATCATGTTTTCTGTACACATTTTATTTTTTGGAGATGAATGAAAAAACATATAGAAAAATTTTCAAAGCTTTCTCTCTTGTGATGAAATTTACCCTCCTTGTGAGAGAGATTTAGTAAAGATATCTGCCAGCAGGTCGTCAGTTTGGATGAATTTGATCAAGATATCTCTCTTCTCAACATGGTCACGGATGAAATGATGTTTAATGTTGACGTGCTTTGTCTTAGAATGGTGAATTGGATTCTTCATTATACACATCGCACAATGGCCAATGTGGCATTACGACAGTTGTGGCAATTCTCAAATCTCAACGACACAATATTTCAATTGACATGTATGTTCGGATTTGGATGTTTATATGCCGCCACTTATTTTATCTCCGATCATTTACATTATAAAAGATATTTATATTACTGAGACTTCATAGAATGGTTTACAAAAATATATATAATATGATATTTTTAAATGAAAACCACTATTTCTTTGGAAAAATATTAAACAAATTAATTAAGCGTGATAAACTACTACAAACATAAGTACATTTAATATGCTTAATATCTTTTTCAATAATCAAAATCTAAAAATCTCGTGCAACAAACGTGTAAATTACTAGTATAATCATTATATATATTAAAACAAAACCATACACTATAAATGGAAAGAATTAATTACATTAATTAGTTATTAATTGAACTAATTAGTTAATCAATCATAAATTGAAAATATTTTATAATTGTACATACAATATTTGAAGAAGTGAACATGTAATTACAACTCAAATAAAATGTATGTTGATTTAGGTAATAATTTACACTAAATTTATAATTTTTATGAAATTATACAATCGAATTATTCATAAACTGAAACAATCAATTTGAACATAAATAATTATAAATGATTTTTTGTTTGAATGCATAATTTCTTCTTAATTATGGAAATAATACATAAAAAACCATCATATATACATTAAGTATAAATCAATTAATTAATATTTTTAATTAATAATTTTGATTATTAACTAATAAGTATCAAAGAGTGATATGTTTTTTTTAATAATTAAAGAAATAATAATTGCAAAGATTTATGATAAAGATTATTTTCATTTTTTAAATAAAATATTAAAATTAAATAATGTAATATAAGTTGATGGTACAATATATTGAATTTAGAATTTTTTTAATGAACAAAATATGGCAATATATTTAAGATTTCTTTATCAATTTATTATATTTAAAAATTAATTAAAATTTAGAACATTTTTGCCATGAATATCTTAGATAGCTATATATATAGTCTATAACAAGTTTTTAAAAAATAATTACATACTTAAGTATTTAAAAAAACTACGGAAGTATTTTTTAGAAAATAGCATGCCTCCAAGATTAAGCAACATACTATGATATCTCCTCCAATAACTTTCTAAGAATCAATATATTATTATACACATTCACATAATGAAACACAATTACATATGTTTTGAGAAATTGAATATTATAAATAAAAATCAAGGAATTAATTCTATTTATAATTAAGAAAGATTTCCATAAATAACATTCTCAAATCAAGAGCTTTAATAAAAATCTAATGTTTTTAAAGCAAACACTAGAATATGAACCACAACTCAGGAAACAAGTTCAATCTTTGACAGCATTTTAGTGATAGTTGTAGTGAAAAGATGAATCATGACTTCTAATTGTTTCGAATAAAATATTTTTTTGATGATCATAAGAGAAACAATGATGCTAGCATAATAATAAAAAAAATAATAATAAATATGATAGTACAACATCAAATTGAGCATCTTTAAGGTTAATAATTTGATCAGATTTATTATTTTGAGAGTACAATTGGACATTGGAAAGAGAAGTTTGGGAAGAAAAATAAAAAACATATAAAAAACAATAAAGAAACAAATGTGCAAGTGTAAATTTTACGAGTTCATATATCTCAAATTTATATAGTGTTCATAAGAACACCTTCGTATCGAAGAACAAGGCCAAATGTTTAAAAATTAATTCAAAATTATTTTGAGATAAATTGAAATAATTCGTCAGCGCTGTTTAAAAAATCAATAATTGTATGAATAAATTTTGAGATAAAACCTTAAGTAACATATTTTGCTATCTCAAAACCTTAAATAGCCACTTTTATATTAATATGTAAAGAATAGCCATATTTACTATATTACCCCCTCTTTATCCATTATATTAAGAGAAATAAGGAAAACTTCAAAATTAAAATAAAGAAAGGTAGATTTGATCCAAATGCAGGAATGAAATCTCAAATGGGAGAACCAAATCAAAAACAACTATGCCGACTTTGGTAATCGCAAACCACGTATACTCAAATTTACCTCATACCTCTAAAATCACCCATCATGAAATAAATATTTTCATGAAAAATAAACTTTATTTAACAAATATTTTATTGATGACAAACAATAATTCAAATCACAATTATGAAATAAATCCTTTATTTAATTGCAAATGCATAATTGCAATTATAAGTATTTAATTTCATTAATTTTCATAATATAATTTCAGTAAACATTAATTCAAATCTCAAATAATAAAATAAATCGTAAATATTTATTCTTTTACCGAAATATTTATTATTTTAATATTTAATCTATTTAATATATGTAAACTCAAAAGAAAATTCAATGTATGATGATTGCAATAATCATGGGAAATTTTGTAAATCCCAAAAGTATTTCTGTTGTAGGGGTTTATTGGAAACTTTACACAAATTTGGCCAATCCATGAATGCATAAGATAATACTAGCTATTTAGGGTTTTTAGATAATGAAAATGGCTATTTTGATATATCTACACATAAATTTATGTTATAGTTAGTTTGACATCGATATGAATATGTTATAGTTAATTTGACATCGATATTTTCTTCATATGAGAAGGGGAAAATGAAAGTGTAAAGCTTATATATATTAAAGATGATAAATTTAATTTCGAAAAACCTGAAGTTCAAATTTTTAATTAATATATAATCCAATATCATATTTCGGTAACAAAATAAATACGATTATAAAAGTAAATTATTAAAAGTTATTAACTATAAAATATATTCAACTATTACACCTAAGGTGGCAACAAAAACAGTAAGATCGATCACAACTAAGTTAATTCGGATAGTGAGATCGATTACACCTAAGGTGGCAACAAAAACGGTAAAAATTTATTATGTTACAATTTGAGTTGGCCCATTAGATATATTGCCCGGCCAATTTGCTTGCACATCCAAACCCAAATTATTAGTTTCAGCCCACTTTACTTTATATATATATATATATATAATTTATTTTCGGGGCATTATTCGAGAGTCTATTTTTTTCAGTTCCAAAAAGTAGTAAGTTGATAAGATAGTTGAGTTCTGTGATTCTTGTCTGTAATATTCTTTATATTAAAAAAATATATATATATATATATATACATATATATATATATACACAAGAATGGGTTAGTATGATTAATCGAATATGTAGTAAAGACTCTCTAAGAGGTAAGTATAATTCTCAAATTCAAACGATCGGTAAGATTTTATTTATTAATTAAATAATTAATCATTTAATACCAAATATGACAAGATATCAAATATATATATTTATTTAAAAATGATTTATTGAAAACAACACATTGCACATCACACAAAAGCTACTCAACTATATTCTTTTATTCAGGAAAATTTAATTTCGAAAAGCCTGAAGTTTACTTTTAAATAATATAATTCAATACCATAGGTAATCTTATTCTTACACAGTTCTAATTTATTTTCTTCATATTTAGGTAACAAAATAAAATAAATTTTATTAATATATATACAAGTAATTTGTTGGATAGTGAGATCGATTACACCTATGGGGGCATCATAAACAAATAAAATCTATGACATATTACAAAGATTCAAAATCCATAATTAAAATTTTCACCAAACCCATAGCACAATAATGAGATGGAAACAAAAACTTTTACGAGAGTAGATAGAATCCCTAATATAGAAAAATTACATTCAAAATATAATCCCAAATCAATTATACATAAATTATGAAATCTTAAATAACATTAAAATAACTCAATAGAAAACAACACTACTCGCACACTTATCATATAATAAAATACTATTGCCTCAATATCACAACTAATATGATAAAATACTATTGCCTCAATATCACAACTAATAGTCCACATGCAAGATATATACAAAATATACTATGTCTACTATTACAAAGATAGAATCCCTAATATAAAAAAAATTACATTCGTAGATACAATCTATGACATATTACAAAAATAGAATCCCTAATATAAAAAAATTACTTAAATCAATAATACATAAATCATGAAACCGTACATAGCATTAAGAAAATTCAGTAGAAAACAACACTACTCTAAAGCTATAATATTATAAAACAACACAAATCTCATACTAACATATCACAACCTAAACTCAAAATACAAAATATATAAAGAGTCAACATGCAAGATATAGTTCTAAGTCTACTATACGGCCATGTATTCGATAGTTCAATTCATTAAAATTCTCAATATCAAACTATATGTACTTATTAAACCTACATCCTAAAGTATGGGATCACAACACCATAAGATTAACAACATAGAAAAATAACACCACCATGAATATAAAATCAAAAACATAACTAGCCAGCTGCAAGATTTAAAGCATCAACACATATGTTTATCTAGCAGCAATGATAAAATCGTATGTCTAGTAGCATGGATGAATGCATGTTTATCTAGTCTGTAAATTGTGCAGTGTTACTAGCAACATAGTAAGACTTACACAGGTGGCTGCCAAGTGCAATTGGCAGCAATGTGGCCTCTGCGTCCACACCTGTAGCAGCGAAGTGGATTCCGATATGGATCAGGATTTGGTGCACCAGCCAACTCCACAACCCAGCCATTAACTCCTTGGACAATCCGAACAGCATTGGCAGCAGCGTCTTCAGAGAGATATTCGACAAAAGCATATGGCCTATAATGGTTCTTCACAGTTATCCTAAAATAAAATAAAAACATAAAATAAGATTAAATAATAACATAAAAATAGATTTGTTTAATAAATTGATAAATAAAAAAATTTAAAGCTAAAACTCACCTCTCAATCTCACCAATACCTTCGAACTCTCTTCGAAGGTCCGCAGCAGTCACCTCATGCGAAATACTGCCTACAAACACAGTTTTAGACATACTAGGACAATCACTGCGAACATGCAAAACAGAGGAGATGAGAGAGAGAAACGATTAGTGGATGAT
>JAPKLW010001160.1:215119-228115 GCA_026898455.1 Plectranthus barbatus | reverse complement strand
ACATGCAAAACAGAGGAGATGAGAGAGAGAAACGATTAGTGGATGATCTCAGAAAATATCTACAGAAGAAAACAGAGGACAATCACTGCGAACATGCAAAACAGAGGAGATGGAATGAGGAGAAGAGAGAAAATATCTACAGAAGAAAATAGAGGAAAATTGAGCTTGGAACAGCATACCTTATCGCAAAGCAGAAATGAATTTGTTCTGCAACAGAGAGATGTAGTGAGAAAGAGAAGTAGGGGAGAGATGGAAAGAAGAAAATGATAAGTGAAGAAAAATGGAATCGGATGAAGAAGGAGAGAGTGCATACCTGTTGGATTGATCAAGTTGTTTGTGTGATTCTGATTTCTTACATTATATATATATATATATATATATATGTAAGGGCGCGCACTTCATTTTAAACAAAATAAATAGTTGATGTAATAAAAGTGAAATGAACTAGATAAAAAATACTTACACATGAGCTAAAATTATATAGAATAACATATGTTACAGATTAATCATTGCTTAAACTATCAGAAATTAAAACTGAAGAGATGATTGTAAGAAAATATTTATATATCTTAAGTTAAACGAATAATCAAGGTAACAAAAAGAGCATTTTCTATGAATTTATTAATAAGGGCTTAAAGTATACGGATCGGGCCGGGGAGGCCCGGCATGAATAGCACGCCGCTCTTCACCTCATATTTGTGAGAGTGCCTCCGCCTACGTCAAGAAAAGCTCCTCAGCAGATCACGTGCTCCAGCCCGATGAGGCACTGCCGGAACTCATCGATCTGGTGGGCGCAGAAGTGGTGCGACTCAACTTGCCTCGTCGTGGCCGTAGATATGGAAACTGATCGATCAACGTATATGAAATTTACTGGAGAAAAATTAAAGGAATTTATTGCAAAAATTGAAGAAGAGTAATAAGGGATAGCTTACGCGCAGAGGTGCTGGTGGATTTTTTTGATAGGGCTTAAGCCTTCAATGGTGGCGGTGGCCGTCTCGAGAAGCGCCGTCGAGGTCTGAGTGGGGCTCGCCGGAATCTGTGGGTGAGTTGAAACTTTCACTCACGGGCTCCAGCTCGATGAGACACTGCCGGAACTCATCGTTTTGGTGGGCGCAGAAATGGTGCGCCGCCACCTGCCTCGTCATGTCGTGACCGTAGAGATGGAATCTGATCGATCAACATATATATAAAAATTTATTTAAGAAGAAATTAAACGAATTATTGGAAATAGGCTAACGCGTACTGATGGATTTTTTTTGATTGGGCCGAAGCCTGGCGGTGGCTTTCTCGAGTTTGAGTGGGCACGCCGGGATCTGTGGGTGAGTTGAAACGTTTGGGTGTGCCTTCTCACTCTCTGAGGTGTTTTTTTGGCCGAGTTTGGATCGAAAAACTGATGGGAGTTGGGTTTAAGTAAAGGTGGGGTGATGTCACGTGCACTGCCACGTTACAGACACGTGGGTACAATTGTAGGACACGTGGAGTATGAGTAAGCATGCACCTTGAATCTTTTGGAGTTTCATTTATTCCTCTTGATATAATTTTTTAATTTATTTTGTTTTTTAATTAATATTATAGAAAGGACATCAGTGTATATATAAACTTAAAATCTTTTATGATCATGTTGACCGCCCAACTTATGAAGTCCGAATAAACGGTTGTGTAAGAAAGAAGAATGAATCGGTCCAGTAAAAGCAACTCAAAGTAGTTCGATTCAAAGAGCAGGTAAAGGCAGTTCGACAAGGAGTGGTCCGACCAGAGGGAGCTCGACTCCCGATGGGAGGTATTAATGCAACGGATAAATCAAACGAACTGTCTAACGGTCGAAAAGGGCTGAATAAATGAAGGAGTAAAGATCGCGGGCACCAGGAGAACGGTCAGAAACGCACGCGGAAGACCAGGGATGCATTTATGGCTACCTTGCGGAAAAATGGAAAACGTCCGAAGGTCGAATAGGCCTATAAATACCCCTTATGTACTCATTTTTTCACATCCGAGCTGATAGATACAAAGAAATCATTTTATATTTGTATTTTCTGGTAAATTGCGTACGGTAATCGACAATTTTAGTGGAAGTTCGAACTGTTCTTCGTCTGTTTTCAAACTCTTCAAAGGCAATTCAGGCATCAATCTCGAAATTCGGTTTGATTTACGTAACTTTATTTTATTTAATTTGTCTCCGCAAATTTTTCTCTTTTATTATAGTACAAGTTCCTAGGGTCCCTCAACTCGACAAAAATCACCCTCAACAATTATGTTTGAGAATTTATGTTTGAGAATGTGATATGAACTATCATTTTTTTATGTCATTAATTGTTAGTTTTTATTAAGATTGTCTCGTACTTTGCCTATAAGAGCCGCTACTAGTTTTTTTTAATTTCTCAAATAGATTGTAGCTAAAAATAGAAGATTTTTTACGTTTTGACTTTGCTAGTTAAGGTCGTGTTTCAAACCGTTAAACCGGCCGAACCAAACCGTTTTATTTGGTCTAGTTTGAAATATTAATTTGGCCGGTTTGGTTTGAGAATTTTTCAAACCGTATTATTTGGTTTGGTCCATATTTCAACCCTCAAACCGGCCAAACCAGACCGTGTACACCCCTACAATCTATGTTTATGTATGGTGAAAGTTCATAAAACAATTTTGCGAATGTTCATAAACGATAATGTTCTATAATTAAAAAGAAAAATATTATTTTGTTTCTTTATTTAAAAAGCAAAATATTATTTTGCGAATGTTTATATTTATGTATGGTTAAAGCCATTTTGTTTCAAGGGAGAAGGTGAGTTTTTTCATATCAAATGAGAAACGATGGGTATAATATTTTTTAGGTTTAAAAAGTTTATGTTATGTGATTGAAAAAGTTTATGTTATGTGGTGTAAGCGTGGAAGTTATTGACATTTGAGAAATTTATTTGTGGTGTTCCTTTCCGTAAAAAAAAAATTAAAAAAAAATTGTAAATAATGTGTGTTGGATTTTGTTGTTTAATTTCACTTTGAAAATGTGACTGCAATATATATAAACAAATTCTTATGCTTCAATGTTAATTTTATAAAAATAAATCTATATGTATGTCGATCTTCCCTCAAATTCATCAAATCATTTTAAGTTTGCTTTTCATATCATAATTCTTAAAATTAGATACATGTAAATATTTAATGGCACGATGGTGTAAATCTAATTTTACTATGTCGTAATTGTATTTTTACATATGAGGTAAAGGAGAGAACAAGGGAAAGAAAGATAACAAGAAGGACAAATGTTTAAGTGTGGCAAGAAGGGACACTGGAAAGTAAATTGTCCAAGTTCGGTAACTAAGGGACACGGTACGTCATCTTTTGCATTGGTTGTTGAAACATGTTTAGTATCGGTTTTCTACTCCTTAGTGGGTAGTGGTAACTGAGGTCACTAATCGTGTTTGCTACACTTTGCAGGGAATCAAGCTTGAGGCTTGAAGATGGCGGGATTACCATCTCCAAGATTGATGCTGAAAGTTGCTACTTCAGCTGATGGAGATTTTACTTTGAGTTTATGTTGAAAACTCTGTTTTAATTCAAGTTTCTGAAGAGATGTATTTTTGGTTTTGATAAACATATTTTTCATCTATTGTAATGGATTATCAGTTATTCGATAGAGTTTATCTATCATGAATGAATAACAGTATTTTCTATTATAGATGATTATCTCTTCATTACTTGATTACATAAACTATCAGTGTTCTAAGGTATAATTTAAAAGAATCTCTACAGAGATAGGTTACATCAGTTTAAGTAGTTTTAAGTAATTCATGGAATTATGGATTCGTTCCAGGTATTCCTAAGAATGGTACTTATGACAACTACTTAGAGGTATAAGATGGTAACCAGGCCTTTTAATAGGCGATTGTATCTCTATAGGTTATTTCGTGTTTGCTCTGGTTTGTGGTTTGAGTCTACTTCCGCAGTTGCCTTAACAGGCATTGATACTGTAATCATTTAAGATTTGGATATGTTTATCTAGTTCACTACAAGTCTTAGTCTCTTGCTTTAATCAAGAGCGTTCAAGACTAAGGTAGAGAATAAGTTAAACAAGACCGCAAAATCATTATGGTTCATTCATAATGGTGTATCTTAAGTGATGTGCTTTTACAGTATCTGTCAGAGCAAAGGGATTGCATCCCAGTTAACTACACCTATTATTCCTCGATTGGGATAGTGTAGGTAAAACGAAATAAGATTCTTTAAAAGTTTATCAGTTATGCCAAGCTTTGCCAAATTTTCGTTTTTGGGAAGAGCGCCAAAAGCAGTTGTGTATTTGCTTAAGCTAGTGTCTTCTAAATCAGTTCTAAATACCCTAGCAGACCTTGACTCTGTCAAAAGGGCAATGATGGGTAATTCGGCTGTTAAGCTGATATAGGAAACTGATTTGCTGGAAGAAAGGTTTAAGCTAGTACTGCTTTGTGGGCTATTCCAGGTAAACGAAAAAGATGGTTGCATTGTATGTCCTAGATACAAGCAAGTTGTATGGGATGCAACCATGAATCCAAATGTGAGATTGTTCTCTAATGTATTAGAGAAGACAATTAAAATCCATCAGGAAATACCCTGTGGCATATTGAGCATACCTTGGAAGGTATGGTACCAATTGCACGGTCACCTGTGTAAGGTGGTAAACCACAAATTAATGCACCATTAACTGACAACATAAAAGGAGCATTGTTGCAGTGGGAGGTTGCCTTAACAGGCTTAGTGGTACTAGTTCGTGGAAACGGGCTCTGGACTTGTTCCCAGCTTAACGAACAACATTGTACTCATCCCTTAAAGCGCAACAAAGCTGTTAAGACAAACGATGCGGCTTAATGACGTCAAGTCATGGGTTCAGAAATGAATCAGTAAATGTTATGGTCGTGTATCGGGATCAGTGATTGCCAAATAGCTTTCCAGCTATAAGTAACTGATTGATATACAAGAAAAGAAATGCTCGAATGGTAACCTAGTATATTCGAATATCTAGGTTAGTGAGTAAGGTATGTTTCACAACAGGACTTTCTCACTGGTTGCAACTGTTAAACCCATTCGAATTCTTTTAATCATAACAGCACGTATGAATCTAAATATCTGGAAGATAGATGACGTCATCCGTATTTTATAAGCGGGTACCTTGATAAAAGGTGACGACATCTGTTTGCAACAACCAGATAAGTTATGTGCAAAGCATCATGTCTGGAAGCCAAGGTAGTTCAAGTATGAACTTAAAGGAGCTTCTAGGTCATGTAACAGACATTTCGATATTGTCTATCGAGAATGATAGTTTCATGTACCAGTTATGTGTCAGCAGAAGCGTGGTTTTCCTTGCACATTATGTAGATGGTATTTTCACATTCGGAAACGGTGTGGGGATATCGTCAGGCATAAAGGATGGTTATCCGAACAGTTTCAGAAGTAGGACTTATGAGATTCTGGAACGTCTTTTGAATTAAAGTCTTGTGTTGACACAAGAAAAGGATGTTCAGGTATCTCAAGTCGCTTAAATTGATTCTGTGGTGAGTCGTTCATAGCAAGAAAGATTGTTGTCTTTCTATAGTGCAGATGAACGAGCTCAGATATCTGCAATGCGATAAGCATATTAGACAGATATCAGTTCAACTCTGGATAGGCACATTAGTTAATGAATGAGCCTTGTGAGTTGAATGGCATCGGATATCCAGGAGGATCATAAGGAAAGAAAATCGACCTCTAACTATGTGTTGGCCTTGGAGGAGGAGTTATAGGAATCAAACACAGAAATGTATTGCGGATTCCGGTATGAAGGCTGTGGTTTTGTCAGCTTCATTAGCTTCGCAAGAAGCAGTATAGCTCCGATGCCATCCTCTAGAGGTGTGTGTTCTGAGTTTGCCTAATTAAATCACAAGGAATTGTGATTATGTTGGTGCAATGACAAACTCAAGAGAACCCAAGACTCACAATGTGGTGAAACACATAGGATGTGTGGTATCACATCATACGAGAAATCGTGACAAGAGGTAACGTGAATGCAGTGGGAGTGATTGACAGTATAGACACACTTAATACTTTGGTAAAGCAATGGTATTATGCTTTAAGTATAAGTGGGAGATTGTTGGGATTATATACTGAAAGCATATATGATTAAGTGTTTCGTACACTGGTCTTCATGTATGTTGCCGCAACAATGCTCGCTGTCTGATAGAACAAACATACAACGAACCATAATATCCTATTATCTCGCCTATAGGGATGATCATATGGTGTGTAGGAGATCACAGAGGATCATATGAATCGTTTGACCTAGCGAGATATAAACAATATCACAGCTGAGACGGTCCCTGGATAGGCTGTCGGTCTAAGCTGCAGCACATCGGTTCATAAGTGGGCTTATCCTAGCTACTTGATGTGTCGGTACATTGTTATGTATTGATGGGATCAACAGTGGGATGTGCCATTCACATTGACATACGAATGAGCCAGATCCCTAACATACTTCCTATGATCTTAAACCTAACTGAAGGATAAGGGGCACACACAGATTGACCACACTTTGATTTACTAGAGTGGCGGGTCTTTCATGTACTCTAATACTTGTATTTTGGGTGTTGGCAATTTGTGTGTGGCCTGCTTAGTCTGGATGTTTTGGTAAGCATATCCGTTTCAGGATGGTGACATTCCCTGAGGAGCTCACAAGGTTCATTATGCTAAACCCTGCAGGTTGAATTACTTAATTCAGGCATAAGTGAAAAGGAGTGAGTGGTGTAACTCAGGAAATAAGAGATTAATTAATTGTGGCTAATTGTCATAGGCCAAATTAATTAATGAATGTCTAAAGCCTTAAATATGTGGATCATGTTAGTTTGGTGCAACCCGTTCCTAATAACGTGGTAATAAAGGGGCGAGTCAGCATTGTTACCGTGGTGAAGGTTAAAACAATGTTTTATTAATTAATTATGTTCTGGGTTGAACAAGGAAGGATTAATTAATAAAGAGGGCCCACTTTATTATTTGCATCTGATCCCTGGTCTGGCCCATTAACTGCTCAGAGCCCATTAGGGTTAGGGTTTCTCAAAACCCTAACACTATAAATAGTCCTTCTCTCTATCAGATCATTAATGAAGGTTGTTGAAACTAGGGTTTCAGTATAATATTGAGAGAGTGGGCGACGGCTATCTGTAGGGAGAAACTGATCGATTTCTCCAGATCTCAGATCCAACTTGGTAGACAATCCTCACCAGATTTCCAAGGAGCAAGGGAACAGATCAGAAGATCAGATCTGTAGGAACAACCCCTCCATCGCCGGCGTCCATCATTCAGATTCAGATCTGAGTTTATTTCATCGTTGTTATTCTCCGATCTGTCCTGTAGATCAAACGGTGAAATCAGGTATTCTCTAGATCCATCCTATGCAATTAATTTTGTAGGAGCATGCATAGGATTCGCATGGTTTATTTAATTAAAATTTATTCCTGGTATCCTAAGAACGACCGTTGGCAAGAAATTCATAATGGCAACTCGTGTTGTCCATCGTAGACTCAAACCCTACAGAAATAGTTTCCCACCTCGTTCTCGACTTTTGGCTAGATATCTTTAGCTAGAATGAGCTTGAACAATCCTTGCTTTCAATCTCCTACAATCAAATAGGGTTCTCGAGTCAGTACGATATATCTAGGACGATACATCTTAATCGTAAATAAACAGGACTCGAAAGAACTAGGATAGAATGACAACTTATAATATGTTGAGCCTCTGTGTCGACCGACAGGGCTCTGTGTCGGTCGACACACCCTGGGTCGACACATGTTAGGATCGGTCGACTTGCTCAGGTCGACATAGTCGATATCGACCATCCATGTCGATCGACTCACTTCCCGTCGATCGACAGGTTCGGCTCGACACACGCCTCTTCGACCAGCCTCCCTGTCGATCGACACACATCCTGTCGATCGACAGGATCGACCCGACCTCACCCCCTTCGACCAACATCCCTGTCGATCGACAGGAGTCGTCTTCTTCTCGGGTTCGTCGGAGCTGAACCTGCAACTCGCGAAATCTCGCGATTTCTTCGACCGATGATACATGCAAACACATAATCGGACTCTCCGGACTACAAGGACTTCAAATATGCTAACTAGACACGAAAATAAGACAAAATCCGGAGACATAAATTACCTCGCCGGAAGTCCTCCGTTCGCGGCGGCGGTTGGCGTTTTCTGGCGTCCAAACCAAGCTTTCCCAACGTGCGAATGCTCCTTTCACTGTGGGGAACTCGAATTTAGCAACCATTTTCCGATTAACCAGCCGGAACACGAGTTATTGAATTTAAAACTCACCCTACTTTCAACCGACGATAACTCTCTCAATACTCGACCTCTCGAGTCCCACAAGTAGCCAAAACGAAGCCCTCGCTGAGAGCTATCAGCTGGTGGTGACGGCTTGCTGGTCGGTCGCCGGAATCGGCCGGAAATCGTCTGGGAAGGTGGCTGAACGGGTTTGGGTTTGGGAGGGGGAGTCTCTCACTCTAACTCTCTCTCTCTAAGATTATAGCATAAGGTGAAAAAATGTTATAACATAAGGTTTCCACTATTTATACCCTTGTATAATTATGATTTCTCCACTCATAATATATGTAATTATACATATACAACATTATACATGTATCCATGTATATTCATTTCAAAATAATTCCACCTTATTTCTCCAAAATCCATAAGTTATGATATTTTCCACAATTATACACCCAATAATTCTTGATATTTTCATCAAGATCATAGAATAATTAAGCTCAATCACAATACTTAATTCTCCAATTCTACTCACATAATCTCAAGTGTTCCTCAATTAAATAGGAAATTCCTCTTTATAAAATAAAAATCCTTACAAGGCTTAATTAAGTTTGGGGTATTACATCATCCTATTTACACATTAAATTCAACTTATAATAAAAATGATGAAACATTATTTATAATAAAGAAATATATTATTTCATTAAATTCGTCTCACAATAAAAATGATGAGACTTCTCAAACTTATTTAAAGGTTGCCGAGATCTCGAGTAAAAAATTATGTGGGTTGCACTAGCTAATTGATTTGATATTTCATATAAATATTAAAAGATCGTGTTTGAGTGTGGGTTATATGGTTCTAAATCAACATTCGAAAGATAACAATTTTAATTTAAAAAATGTTATTTTTTCAATGCCAATTCATTTTTTTTTTTTTTTTGAATTCACAAATTCGAACCAACCTTTTTAAATTATTTCTTGTTATTTTATTATTATATTATTGTTTGTTAAAAGTATTGCTATAATGATCGTATTTATTATTATAAGGAGACCAAAATCTATTTTTTAATATATTCAGATTTTTCAGTTTTAAAATATATAAATTTTTTGATTAAATGTGTCGAATTAGTCGAGATCTCGAATAAATATTAACGCTAGCCGAGATCTCGAATAAAAAAATAATATTAAAAAATTATGTTTGAATATGGATTAAAATTATGTTTATTCGAGATTGGTTAGATAATGTAAGTGGTGTTGCTTAGTTTGGGTTAGTTAATGGTGTCACTTTGGTTTGGACCTTTTAATTGCCTGGCCCGGCTTCTCCTAACCCAGCTCCTAGCCCAACTCTTTTGGATGTGTTTATGAATTGGTTGTGTGGTTTGGGTTTTCGGTTCAGGTATGTGCGGTTGGGGGCAGTTACTCTCTATTCTCATTATATAAACTGTGTGACCCGGTTTCACTCCTAATGAGTGGAATCTAACCCTAATTTCTCCGCCACTCTCTCTCTCTTTCTAGAACTCTGTTGTCTGAGAGTGTGTTTTTCGGTGAGCCTTAGCGTGGTTGAGAGCCCTGAACCCTAAGTCTACCCCCTATACATCCCGTCTTTGGCCGGAGGAGGGTTGGGACTCGCACACAGGTGAGTCTGAGCCAATAATCAAGCCCCGATGATAAAGGCTTTTACACACTTAAAAAAGTGAAAATTTTAAATTAATAGCGAAATAGAGAGTTTTAATTTTGGTATAGAAATATATCAATATTAGACTCTATTTATAGAGAAAAAAAACATAGATTTTGATATAATTTTTATTACTTATTATACATAATATTAATTATATAACTTTATTATCTATATTATTTAATCATTCAATTACCAAATGACAACAAATAATTGGATGATTCACCATGACTCCCAAAAAGTGAAAAGTCAGAGAGCCAAAGTCATGCTCTACCACCCCATATTTATATTTTTTTATTTTTTTTATTATGTATTTTTTATTTTGTCTTTTCCTATGACTTTCCCCAAAAGTCATGAGTGGTAGTCTAAGCCTAGTAAAAACACCAAACGTTTGGTATTTGAATTAAGTCATCAATATTAATTTCTAATGCATTAAGGCTTTTCTTGATTTTAATTACTATATGCATAACAATTCAATTCTTTATTTTAATGGCCTTATAAGTATTTAAATTATCAGTACTATTATGTAGATTAAAAAAATAAAACTTGAATTTTGAAATTTCCTATGGCACCATCTAATGACTATTCTATAGCAACCTTCTAATCATTGAAAAAACCATTTCACTCTACATCTGTACTTACATTATTACGAAAGAATTTAAACTTTACAATTAAAGTACGATTAATTTGAGGGTACGAATTGCCAGCCATCGAAAATAAGCAAGAAACAATGATCTTGAAAAGTATATTTCATTGTTCAAAGATTGATTTTTTTTGTTTCTATATTTAGAAAACAAAATATTATTTTACCAATAACAATCTATGTTTATGTATGGTGAAAGTTCATAAAACAATTTTGGCGAATGTTCTATATTTAAAAAGAAAAATATTATTTTGTTTCTATATTTAAAAAAGCAAAATATTATTTTGCGAATGTTTATGTTTATATATGGTTAAAGCCATTTTGTTTCGAGGGAGAAGGTGAGTTTTTTTTATATCAAATGAGAAACGAGGGGTATAATATTTTTTAGATTGAAAGAGTTTATGTTATGTGATTGAAAAAGTTTATGTTATGTGGTGTAAGCGTGGAAGTTATTGACATTTGAGAAATTTATTTGTGGTGTTAAATTCCGTTAAAAAAAATTGTAAATAATGTGTGTTAGATTTTGTTGTTTAATTTCACTTTGAAAATGTGACTGCAATATATATAAACAAATTCTTATGCTTCAATGTTAATTTTATATAAAAATAAATCTATATGTACGTCGATCTTCCCTCAAATTCATCAAATCATTTTAAGTTTGCTTTTCATATCATAATTCTTAAAATTAGATACATGTAAATATTTAATGGCACGATGGTGTAAATCTAATTTTATCTAATTTTACTATATCGTAATTTTATTTTTTTTGTAAATGATTTTATTTTTATTATATTTTTATTTTATTTTATCTCTTATGTATTTATTTAATTCTTAACAAATCCACAAATTGTACATATCATGTGTTAGGTAAAATTGACAATAATCAAAATTGAAGAGTGACGACGATAATTTTTTTTCTTGTAAAAATTTTATTATATTCTATTTTTATTCTAGGCTGATATTTTATTTAATTATGTATATTTTTTTGTTACATGAAAACTCAAAAAAATCCTCCATAACATTTATTTCTTTATCTGTCTTCTTCTCGGCTAAATGGAAAAATGAGCTACACTTGAAATCACCACCTGACATCTCTTGCTTGATTGAAAGACAACCCAAAACTGATAATATAATTAGTTAATTAATTAATACTATATATATATATATATATATATATAGAGGAGAGATCATGTAAAAAAAAATCCCCATGTGAGAAAAAAGAATGAATCATGTCCATCAGATCTAAAAAAATCAATGGTTGATATTGAATCAAGCAACAACTAAAGCACAATCAAGCAACATTGCAATCAAGCAACGACCTGAATACAATCAAGCAATGTCGTGAATGCAATCAAGCATCTTTCTCACTTTCTCACGTTAAGAGTTTTCTCACTGGATCCGCTCCCTATATATATATATATATATATATATATATATATATATATATATATATGTAATTAGGAACAAAGAGTTACAAACTAGCTATTATATCCTACGAATATATGCCAAATACAAAACGAAAACTCTGGCAACCGTCTCCGCCGGCTTGCAGTCCACCTCCCTCAGCACCGTCTGCAGCTTCTGCCCTCCACCATTGGCCATTGGGTGTATCCCGTGTTTCGGCCCCTCTAGGGGCGGATATAGAGCTCGAGTATTGTAGGGGCTGGATCGTAATTTTGTGGGATCGATATCATATAATTTTATATTTTTTTAAAAAAATACACATATATAAAAAAAATTTTGAAACGCCGTGGGGGCGGCTAACCCCGTGAGCCTTCACGTAGAGCCGCCCCTGGCCCCTCCATGTACGCCCTATACTCCCTCTCTTTCGCAAACGAAACGGTGTACCACTTCTCAACATTTACATACATTAATACATTATACATGATCTAAAAGCTCATTTAGTAACTAGCAAATCAATGTAGAAGATAATGAATACCTTGAGCTAGGATGTCGTAGAGATGGCCGTCGCGGGTGAGCGCCATCATCACCTGAGGGATACTAAGAGGGAGAGTGTTGCCTCTATCCACCTGTCATGGATCACTTTGTCATAGGTTTTGGTAACCTTGTAAAGATCATGCCGCTCGATCGGGCCGGGGAGGCCCGGCATGAAGAGCACGCCGCTCTTCACCTCTTATTCGTGGGAGTGCTAGAATTTCTTCTCGTTGTCGGGCAGCATCAAGAAAAGCTCCTCCGAGATCACGTACTCCAGCCCGATGAGGTGGTCGTCCTCGTCGGGCCGGTCGTAGATGAGGCACCGTTTATGTTATAATAGTCAAAGGAGAAATATGGAAAGAATAGAACAATTCTTGAGATGACAAGAAGCATGCTCAAAAGCAAGAAACTACCAAATGAGTTGTGGGCTTGTTGGGAAATCTGGCTAAGTTTCCCTTCTCCAGTTGATAGCTTAG
>JAPKLW010001160.1:174756-200119 GCA_026898455.1 Plectranthus barbatus | reverse complement strand
TACGTAATTTCCGCTGCCAAAGTATACCCTGATATCCGGGACCAACAGGGCTAAAGCAGTCTCATGCGCGGTTTATCTATCAAAACGATCTCCAACAAAGAGTCTATGGGAAAATACACCACTAGAAGATTGGAGTGGTTGGAGGCCCGATGTTTCTCATGTAAGAGTATTTGGAAGCATTGTTCACGCATATATGCTGGATGACAAGCGTAACAAACTCGGTAATAAAAGCAAGTACATCTTTATCGGTTATGATGTCAACTCCAAAGACTATAAGCTCTACAATCTTAATACAAGAAAGACAATAATAAGTCGGAATGTTGTCTTCGAAGAAGAATGAGAATGAGATTGGAGATCGAATAACGAAGGATATAACTGTTTCCATAAATTGAAGAAGACAAAGTGGAGAAACAAGTAGACGAGCCTACTACCTCACCAAGAACACCAACCGCAAATTCTCAAGGGGACGAAAGCTCAAGTGAAAAAGTTACATGCTTCAGAAGCCTACAAAAGATTTATGAGGTGTCTGAAAATCAAGATAATCTGACCCTATTTTGTCTCTTTGCGGATTGCGAGCCTGTGAACTTCCAAGAAGCTTTTAAAGAAAAGACTTAGAGAGATGTCATGGATGAAGAAATCAAGGCGATAAAGAAGAACGACACTTGAGAGTTAGCCTCACTTCCAAAAGGTCACAAGGCTAAAGATGGCAAGTGGGTGTACAAAGAAAAGAAGAATTCAAATGGACAAGTTGAGAGATTAAAGGCAAGATTAGTAGCAAAGGCTACAGTCAAAGAACTGACATGAACTATGACAAGGTATTTGTTGGTCCACGATTATTCCTAACAGTATTCGCTCCAGTTGCTCGATTAGAAACTGTTAGACTAATCATTTCTCTTGCAGCTCAGAACAAGTGGAGAATACATCAAATGGATGTCAAATCAACACTCTTAAATGGGTATGAATGAAGAAATCTACATTGAGCAACCGCAAAGCTACGAAGTCAAAGTCTTAAGGTTGAAGAAGACACTTTATGGGTTGAAACAAGCTCCAAGAGCTTGGAATGCTCGAACTGATAAATATTTCCAAGATATTATAAAGTGTCCATATGAGCATGCACTCTATAATAATGATTCAAGATGGTGATATACTGATTGTGTGCTTCTATATAGATGACTTAATCTTCACAGATAGCAATCTAAGAATGTTCGAGGACTTCAAGAAGGAAATGATGAAGGAGTTCAAGATGATAGACATTGAATTAATGTCATACTACCTCGGCATTGCAGTGAAGCAAGATGACTAGGTATTTTTATCGCTCAAGAAGGATATGCCAAGGAGGTGCTCAAGAAGTTCAAGATGGATGATTTGAACCCATTCTCTATACCAATGGAGTGCGGAAGCCAGATGTCAAAGATCGATGAAGGAGAAAGAATGGATCCAACACTCTTTAAAAGCTTCATTGGAAGCTTGAGGTACTTAACATGCACGAGGCCTGACATCCTATATGCAATAGGAGTTGTTAGTCAATACATGAAGAATTCGGCAACAACACATATAAAAGCAACTAAGAGGATTCTTCGCTTTATCAAATGTACTATAAATTATGGCCTACACTACTCTATTTCTGACGATTACAAGCTTTTTGGATATAACGATAGCAATTGGAGTGGAGATACAAATTGCGATGGAGATACAAATGATCGCAATAGCACAAGTGGCTTTGTGTTTTACATGGGAGATACCGCCTTCACTTGGATGTCAAAGGAGCAACTTGTTGTCACTCTTTCGACATGCGAGACGAAGTATGTAGCCGCTACCTCATATGTGTGCCATGCAATCTAGCTAATAAATTTACTAAAGGAGTTAAGTCTTCCACAAAAAGAGTCAACTAAGATTTGCATGGACAACAAGTCTGCAATAGCCTTAGCCAAGAACCCAGTTTTTACAATCGAAACAAGCATATTGACTCACACTATCATTTCATTCTATAGTGTGTGATGAAGAAGGGTGTGCAAGTGGAGTATGTGAAGACCTATGATCAATTAGCCGGTATATTCACCAACCCACTCAAGAAATATATCTTCGTGAATCTGAGGAGCTTGATTGGAGTATCAAGAAATCAAGTTTAATGGAGGATGTTGAAATATTAAACTTGATTTATGATGTTTGGGCTAAATTATTATAGTTAATTAGTATAAGTCCATATTGTATTAGCCAAGTTCTAGAATCATACTCTAGAGAAATCAATAGAGCTTTCTAAAAATTGGATGAGGATTACCTAAATATAGAATATTATAGATAGTGAATTATAGCCATAGATTAAAGTAGGAGCGACAAAATCCTAGCCATTTGTTACTGTTATAAATAGGTGTTGTAATCTCACATTTGTATAAATAAAAAAAAAAAAAAACCCTTCTCCATATATAAAGTAACTCTCATTTCTCAAACTTATCATATTATCTCCCAAATTTTTAAATTAACTCTCCACTATCAAATCTTCTAATTTTCACTAGGATGTTGATTAATTACCCTCACTCTTTGTATATGAGTTCTTAGCCTAGTTTTAATTTCATATGTGATCTATATCCATTTTAAATAAAGGAATTAGCCTATTTTCTGAACCAACACATTTGTATCAAATATTTTTATGAAGCAGCAAGGATACATATACTAAAAACCTTAAACAAGACAACTCACACACTATCAAAGGATCACAACACATTTGTATCAAATATTTTTATGAAGCAGCAAGGATACTATTTCGTTTATCTAGTTAACAGAATGTGGGATGCTTATCAAATACCAGAGACAGTATTTATGTTTTTATATGCAGAGACAGTATTAATGTTTTTATGTGTAGAGACAATATATATGTTTTTATGTGCAGAGAAAGTATCTATGTCTTTAGGAGCGAATAGCAATGGTTTAATAGAACTAGAGAAAAACTTACCCCTGGCGCTTCAAAGGGCATCTGGCATAGAGGTGGTCAGCTTTTCCACACTTATAGCAGCGTGGAGGATAACAGTATGGATGTGAAGACCGTTTAGTAGCAAGCTCCACAATCCAACCGTTAACTCCACGATTGGATCGAACCGCATCTGCAGCAGCATATTCGATGTATGCAAATGGACGAGCTTTCACCTTCACACTCAACCTAAAAAAATTAAAACAGTAAAATTAGATTAAAAACTAACATGAAATAGAGATGTTGAATAAAATGATAAAATAAAAAATTAAATCTAAATTATTTTTTAATTTTGCCAAATGGATCGAAGAGAGTTCGAATCTCTCCTTGTAGTACGACAACAGTGACATTAGGCGGAAGATTCCCAACATAGACAGTTTTCGTCGACATACTCTGCGAAGAGAGAAAATCGATTAGATTTAGAGCTACAAATTATCTAAGAAGAGAGAAAAAATCTTAGACATACCCTGTGATGAGAGAAAAATGATTCGATGAAATTGCGAATCTTATAGTAAATGAAAAGTGCAAATCTTCTGCAAAAGAGAGAGAGAGAAGTAGAGAGAATGTGAAGTTGGGGAAGAAAATGCAAACAGAGAAATCGTGTGAAGAGAGAGAGATCTTACCAGAGAAAATGGAAATGATAAAGTGATCGTTCGCGAATTTGATTTCTTACATGTTATATATATATATATATATATATATATATATATATATATATATATATAGGTATAGAACTGGCGCACACATTTTTTTTATAAACAAAATGATTAATTAATGTAATAAAATGAATTTGACTAGGCAAAAAAATACTGAAATATAAGCTAAAATTATAAATTTAGTTTTTAAAATATATTGGAATAAGAAATGTTGAATTTAAAAATTAACAAAATCGAAAAAATTAACTTTGCCCTCTGTTATATCTCAAAATTTAAAGAATAATTATGAATTTATTTAAAGGGATTAAAATATACCTGTTAAGGATCGGGCCTCCCCCGGCATGAATAGCACCGTCAAGAAAAGCTCATCCGCGTAGAAGTGGTGCAGCTCCACTTGCATCCTCATGTCGTGGCCTGATACTGATCGAATATCGGAAATCGATTAAATCGAGAAGAAATTGATAAAATTTAGTGGAAAAATGGAAGAAGATTAACATGAGATACCGTAGGCCCAGAGGTGGTGGTGGTCGGAATCTGTGGGTGAGTTGAAGACCCACTGCTCCAACTTGACGGGGAGCTGTCGGAATCATGGTGCGCCGTCGTGGCCGAAAAAATTGATGGAACGAATGGTAATCGGGAAATTATTTAAATAGGGCAACTCATGGACTTTTTTTGATTGGGCCTTTGAAGTGGGTAGGGTAAGTTGAAAATTTGGTGGACTTTTTTTTTTATTGGGCTCCAGAAGTGGGTAGTTGAAAATTTAGGTTTCTTCTCGCTCCTCTATCTGATGTGTTTTTAGGTCGAGATTATATAAAAAATTATTATTAAAACTCAATTAAATTCTTGATATTAATGTGCAAGTTGTAAACATTAAATTAATCTCAACAATTTTCTATACACCAACCCTTCAGTTTTACTTTTGCAATTTTCAAAATCAATTGCAATAATTATGCACCCCTTCAGTTTTACTTTTGTAATTTTCAAAATCAATTGTAATAATTATGCACGTCATTCTAAGCCTAATAAGAACACCAAACCTTTGGTATTTGAATTAAGTCAACAATATTAATTTCTACTGCATTAAGGCTTTTCTCGATTTTTGTAGATTAAAAAATAAAATTTGAATTTTGAAAATTTCCTATTGCACCATCTATTCTATAGCAACCTTCTAATCATTCAAAAAAACTATTTCACTCTACATTTTTGTACTTACATAATTACGAAAAAAAATTAAACTCTACATTAAAGTTTAATAACCATTATAATTCATAATTCATTATTATAAGTTATTTTATTATATATGCATATTAGTTAGGAGGATGATTTATTTCATTATGGAATGTACTTAATCTAATATTTTATCATATATTAGGTAATTTTCTCTATAAATGGTTATTACATAATCATTGCAATTTGTATATTTAAATATATTCTATAAAGAATTTCTAAAAATAATCACAAAAAATGTAGAAAGTAATTATTACGATAGTTATTATGCTTATAGAAAACTTCCAAGAATAATCATTAAAAAAAATATAAATTATTATTATTATGGTTACACAATTAATTTATTATGCAATAATAATTTGGTATTGAAGAATTCAAACAATGATGATTATGCTAAAACACAAGTACTTACAAAAAAGCAATCACGCATGAAAAGAGGTTAGATTATGGAAGGAATTTAATGTATTGATATTATATCACGGCGAAAATTATGTGTTAATACAAATCATACCAAATTAATCAATAAATTCGTGTAAATGGTCCATGAGTGTGTTGGTATTCTTAATAATCTCATTTTCTTTTTTTTGTTTATGAAGTTTTCATCTAACTCAAGTTATTTTTAGCATTGGTTATTTTTCTAATTAATTTTAACTCATCGATGTGAACCATTCTCGAGGAAAAAAAGAAATCACGATATCCTTTTATTTGATTGAATACTAATGACTCGCAATGTGCAATATAGTTATAAAGCCTTATTAAGTATACAATCAAGCAATTTATTTGTGCTAATCAAGTTATAATATGTTTCCCACTAAATTATTTTTTATTTTTTTTATGTGTGTGTGTTTTTTCGAATAAAAAAAAGACCGAACGCCTTCGAGTTATTGGCTCGTCCAACCCGGCAGCATTCATGAGTCGCTCGTTCCTCCCTTTTATAGGTTCTATGGACCGATGCCTGCTGCTTCATTTGGGAGAAAAGAATCATAGATATGCCGGTCATTAGAAGGAAGAACGGCCATAAAAAGATCCCTCGTGTAAGACCCCAAAAGAGAACCTGCGACCCCAGCTCTTTTTGACCACTTCTCCGCCTTGGACCTAAATGGCGCCCCTGAGCCTGCATGTTTAGCTGCTCTATACGATGTCTCTTTGCGCAGGATTCGGATCTTATTTATAAACAATATTCTAAGAAAAGATATTAATAGATATCGGTAGTTGTCCGGTCGTACCCAAACAATAATATTCCAGAGGAAAATGCACCTAAGATCAAATATTTTACTCAAAGGAATTGACGGGGGCCTGCACAAGCGGTGGAGCATGTGGTATTAACTGGAAAGATGGATGACAAAAAAATAATGGAATACAATTTTTGCAATTTAAGTAATTATAAATCTTATAATTTTCTCGATTTAATTTAACTTTGGAACTTCGAGTTGGCTAAACCAAGCCAAAATCTATGTTAGGGTAAAACTATTACGGGCCGAAAAATATTTTGACCAAATAACTTGAGAACCGAATAAGGCTAAGACCAACAATTGGCAGACAAATATGAGTAATTTTTTAGTAATACTTTTTAATCATAATTATATTACAAAAATATACTCCTAATATTTAAGATCAGTGATAGAATCCAGAAAATTTCTATGAGGGGGGCTGATTTTTTTTTTTTTTTGGCTTCCACTCGACTTCAATCCATTCGTATCATATTTTTTTCTTATTTTTATCCATTTTTCTTATTTACGAGGGGGGCTCGTCCAGAAAATTTCGAATCACAATACTATAAAAACGGAAAAAAAATCTGGCTAGGGGGGCTGGAGCCCCCAGCCTTAATGTAGATCCGTCTTTGTTTAAGATCATGTTTTTCAAATTATGTTTCAAATGATATAAATGTATTTAGTTAATTAGTATTTAATAAATAATAAGTTAAGATTTATTTAACCATAAAGTAAAAATATTTATAAAATAAAATATATGTTTTTAATATTTAAATTGGTGAATATATGAGGTTATATACATGCTTTGATTTTTTTTATATAAAGAAAACAAATACTCCGTACCCTCTTTCTATTATTTGGAAGATTGCAAGAGTGAAAGAAATATTTAATAATATAAAGTTCTTATGAATAATTAAAAATTATAAATAATTTGTAAATTTATTATCATGACATGTAGTTTGAAAATCAAAAGATTAGGGCTGGATCGAGATTTTTTAGCTTGAAAAAATTTCATTCCAAATAAATAACCCGTAACTCGATAGTGCTAACCCAAAATATTATGGGCTAGCTCGATTGACATTAAAGCATAGAATTTTGATATTTCATTTCCTTATATTCACAAATAAAATATAATGATATAATTTAAAAATAAAATATTAATAAAAAATATATACACCCTGCACGATACGCGGGAAGCAAACTAGTAATGAATGATAGTAAACTCATAATATATCTATATATATATATATATATAAGTCAAAATTTGTGCTAGACGATCTCACAATTATGCTTTGTGAGATATTCTGATCAGAATAAATTTTATATTGAGCACATATCTATCCAACAGGCTAACACAAAACTTTTTATGCAAATGTTAAATAATAAAAACTATTTTAAGATGTATTTTATATTTATATTAAATTTCATGAACATTTTTACTTATAATTATAATGTTAAGATAGGGCCTTACTTATGTTTTTGCACATGACCTCCAAATCATAGGGCCAAACCCTGCATCAGTGCATCTATTGTTATTCTGTAGTCGACGCCGCACGTGTTGTAAAAAATAGGTATGGATTTCATTGTTTCATTAGAATAAGTATTAAATTAACTAAGAATGTCAAGAACAAATTAAAGATATATTTCAAAGAAAAGATTATTTCGGCAGGTTTATTATCTCCTACTCAGACATTCAAATATAACTACTATAATATAATCATGGCATTTTGTAGGTTCAATATATGTATAAGAAATTCTGTTTATCGAGTACATAATTTACCATCATTATTAATTTAAGAGACTAGGATCGGCTAGAAATAAAATAGAGTGATTAATAATTAGTATATACGGCTTGGATGATAATTGGGTATTAACGAATAAATACAAATATATTTGGTATGTAGTAATAGTTATATGGTATCGTTCCTTTCTAGATATCTCAATTATAAGAATTTTATAAATAAAAATCTTTAGATTAATGATCTCAAAATTAATACTCTCATCTCAACTCCTATACACAAAATAATAATAATAATAATAAAACTTACAAATTTTTTTGTACATAAAAATAATGAATTACAGATGCATTATTCGGCTGATATTAAATTATCACGAACCCTAGATTCTAAGGTGGTGATAATATTAATTATAAGTAAATATAATAATTAATTAGGCATAGTTTGTCCAATTTCTATATTTTTTATTTCAGTATTTCATGCAACCACATATTTATTTGAAAAGGGAAAATATATACATACGTGTGGATAGTGAGGAATATTTAATTTCATTCGTTCTTATTCCCAACTTATTTATCTTTTACGATACAAAAAAAAAAAGGAATTTTATATATGTCGATTAATCTATTAATCATTCTATTAAAAAAAAATTGCAAATTCATGTTACGTAGGCATGCGTTGTTTGTGGATTTGTGAGTGATGTGTCTATATACGACTATATATAATTAAATTAACACAACCATTTCAGAATGAAAATAAAACAAGAAATTGATTTTATTACAAACTCATCGAATAATATATGTAGACATTCAGGATAATATTTCACAAGAAACAACGAACGGGTGTAAATCTAAAAATATAAAATATAAGACACTTACTAGTGGACAAGAGCAACACTATAAAAATCACCTAAAGATTTATACATTGTTAAATTCTCAGGATGTGTCTTAATTATTACATTAATTATGTTGTAATTACACCATCATTAATCAATTTTGTGGATTAATTTCTCATTCACCGTTATTCAAGTTTGAAAAAAAAATATAGTTTTATAATATTTAATAACGAAATAAAAATAAATAATCATGAAAGTTTTATGCAATCATCAAATTAAAATTGCTTATCCAATTCGTTGGACAACATATAATATATAGAGGCAGTAAAAGAAACCGGCAAATTCTTGTAAAACAAAGAGAATTCTAACTAAAATAGAACACTAATGAATCAAATTAATAACCTTATAATTCAAAATTAAATAATAAATTTAAGATTATCATCATAAGCTCCAACATGAAGCTCAACAAGCATAGGAGCATTCTCCACAACAATCTTCACTTCTCTCCCTCCTGGCCCATAGTACTTCAAACAAACAAGACTCGCAACATCGCGAATCTCCACGGATTAGAGGCTCGTGCAACACCTTATTTCCAGGAGTTTCAGCGACGGAAGAGGCCCGATCACCCTCAGAGTCACCAGCTTTGATGACTGAGAAACGGACAAGCCTTCGAGCCAAGGGAAGTTGCGCAAGAAGAACTGAAGGGCTTCGAGCGATATTCTTCTGAGTTGCTCCAAATGCATCGATGAGTAGTGCTGCTGCAAAATCGTGTATGGGAAAGAACAAGACTCCTTATGACTCAGACGCCCGCGGCCTTCACTGCTCAAGTTCAACTCCAGTGTCTGAACCTTTCTCTCTAGAGCATATCTAACCCATTCATGCATCACTCCTTCTTCTTCAGCTTTGCTCAAATACAACGACGTCACTTGAAACTCATCCATGACTGAGTCCTTACGTGATGCAATCACGTAATTCACCCATTTCACATAATTTTCTCTTTCCTCACCCTCCAACTTTGTGCCATCGAAAACAAGCCTTCCTGTGAATTGTCCACAATACAAAATATTTATTAATAAATACGAATTTATACACTAAAATTAGTAACATTATTGTTGAGTGCGATAGCATTTCTTCTTTAATTTTTTGCAACGGTTGGAACTATTGGTTATGCAACTGACTTTTACCAATTACCAAGAGACGCGAGCAGTTATTTATCATCTTTTATATATATAGTGTACATAAAAATAACCAACAAATAAAGAAATTATCTTGTACATATTGTATTTGTTCTCATCAACAACAATGGCGGATCCAAGTGGGGGTTGGGGTGGGCTCCAGCCCCCCTTAGTCGGTAATCATCCGATTTTTTTTTTTTTTTTATGTGATAGCCCCTTGTAAAGAAGAAGAATGAGTTAAAAAGGAAGGGAAAATAGTAGTAGCATTTTTAATCACCTAAAAATCTAGTGGAGCCCCAACGAAATTTTTCTAGATTCGTCACTGATCGACAACACAATTAACCTCCTCTTAAATTCTCGTTCCTACAAACTATTCTCGGCATAACAATTGCTATATAAAAACTCTAAAATTGTATCACATAAAAACACCATAACATCATTCTATTATTGAAAATTTAAAGAAATTCGGTTAGGAGCCCCTACCGGAATCTGCCCACAAGTATCTCCATCGTCGAGAAAGTATGCTGCTCGCAATTGTTCCTTGAATGTCAAGTGAGACAGTATAATTCTCAACAATTCATCGGGAAGCATGCTCATTCGATACATCGAACTCTCTTCTTTTCTACACTGCAAATTCCAACACAGGTTCACCATCTACCATGATTAGTGGGAAGGAATATATATATATATATATATAAGCAATAACGAACGAGTCCTAATTGATGTCTTAACCTTTCTCTCTAGGGTATATCTAACTCATTCATGCATCACTCCTCTTCGGCTTTGCTCAAATACATGACAATTTAAACTCATTCACCCATTTCATATAATTTCCCAGAAATTATATGAAATTATAACAAACACACACATCATAAAATCAGAATCCACCGACGGAAATGGAATTATAATCTAGGTTAATAATGGAAAATAGTGATAAATGCAAATAAATTTTCAGAAAGCAGATCGAAAACATCAAAAAGTCGAAATTGATCGATGACTGGTTTAGAATCCAATAACCTAGAAAACTCTCAAAGCTCTTAAAGAATTGTGTGATGTTTAAGTTAGGCTTCGTACAATTCTTGACATCAGAATTGATGCTCTCACTGAGTTGTGTGCTTCTTATACCTAGTGTGAAAGCTTTCTTCATGCAGCAAATTGCCCATTTCTCCTTTATAGCATAAGTATGCTTCAACCATTTGTTATCCTGAACATTATATTGTGCCAACAAAATCTTCCATGCCTCTTCAAAGTGGACTTCATCATCAAAGCTATACATACACCTCTTAAAATCTGTCAAGAAACATGATCCTTCTTTCATCAAGTTCCCTAGGTGCTTGATGCCATTTTGCATTAAATGTCATGTGCATAATCCATGGAATGTTTCAGGCATCACCTCATGCAATGCATTAGCCATAGCTTGATCTTGGTCAGTGAAGACCGTAAAAGGTTTTTTCTGCTTGTGTGCCTCCAAAAATGTTTCAAATAACCACTTGAATGATGCTGCAGTCTCATCATACAAAAGTGCAACACCAAAAATCACAGTTGTTCTGTGATGATTAAAACCAAAGAAGATAGCCAATGGTCTGTGGGCATGATTGGTACAATACGTTGTATCCAATGATACAACACCACCAAAATACTCATAGTCGATCAACATTCTTGCATCAGCCCAAAAAAACATTAGTAATATGTTCTTCCATATCCATTTGATTAGCATGATAGAAGGAAGGATTCTTGGATAGTTATTGTTGAAAGTACCCCATTAAGCAGCCAACTTCCCCATATATCATACTCCTCTGTCTCTTGGATCGAAGAGAATTTTTAGCATCTAACATTGTGTAACCAAGACTATCTCTTCCCCCTGTCTGTCTTATCATCAAATTATAATTTAATTTTTGTTTGAGTCCCGCATCCTCTGCCAGATCAATCTCATGTGCCTGAATTTTCGTAACTTCATGTTGGGAAGACAACATATGTATTGTCTCAGTGAGATGTATAGGGTGATTATATTCTTCGATAAACTCATTGACTTTATACTTCCCATTCACATAGGTGACTCCCAATCTTACTTTACAGTTTGTCCTAGTCTCAAGTCGAGGATTCATGGTCAAAGAATCTCTTTTGTCTCCTGTTCGAACACCCTCTTTGCAACAAACATATTTGTATGATGTTATAAGACCACTCTTCTTATTTCGGTTACAATAATGCTTTCTCACTCCGAAACCCAAATTTTCTCCATATTGAACCCAAAATCTCCAAGCATCATCTAAACTATCAAACTCCCTACCGATCATCGGCTTGAATTCAACATTTGAAGTAAAATCCATTGATAACACCTAAGACATCAAATACAAGAAATAAAAAATAAGAAATGTTGAGCCTCGAAATATCGGCCTTTGAGCATTCTGAACCGAACTCCTATTTTCAATCCTCCTGGAGAGCTCGGTTGACAAGTTCGACGAACATGCTCCAATCGGTTTGACGAACAAGAGTCCGTTCGACGAAAGCTTACAACCCAGTTCGACGAACAAGGGTTGATCTTCGATGGGGACTGCAACGGGTGCTGTATTTTCCTCTTGGACGATGAAGAGTCAGTCTTTTTAAATTAATCAGTAAAAAAGGGAAAAGCTACAACCCAGAAAGGTGTTAAATCGCTTTCGGCACTTCTTCCATAATCTTTTTAAATTTATTTTCATTTTCGTGGTGCAACTGTTAAAGAAGATGAAACAACATTCCAAATCGAGCTAAGAACAGGATGGATTTTGGTGCAAGTTTTCTGTGTTCATTCAATGGAGTCTTTCAGTACAAGCCCCAGCTAAAATACAGTAGGAAACCTTTACAAAAATGACTCGTGTCCCTACTCTAACTGAAAGAGAAAAGAAACAAAAAATACAAAGGGAAGAAGTATGAGCTTCGTATACAAGAGCCCAGACAAGAAGAAAAATAAAGAGTGAAATTTATTAATACCTATTTTATTATATATATATTATGAAAATATTCAAAACATTATATACATTCAAAAAATATCCACTGCACTATTTTGATACTTTTTCTGAAAACTGTTATAATTTTTTTTAAAAAAAATGAAATTGATTGAAACTTTTTTATTAAAATATATTTTTGTTGAGGAGAGAGAAGGTTGGTGTGGGGTCTTTGTCGGACAATGACACAGACCCGACACCGACCACAATCAAAAAATTGGAAAAAAAAATATTTTAAAATTTTTTTAATTGTGGCCAATGTCGGGTCTGTGTCATGACTCGACACAGACCCGAACACCGACCATAATTAAAATAAAATTAAAAAAATCATCAAAGAGAGTCGGTGGTCGGTGCAACCCGCCACTGACCCACTGCCCCCCTTCAAATTTTCCCCCACCGACCTACCATTCCCCTCACTCACTTGCCTTCGTTCCCCTAACGACCCACTCCCCCAACTAATTATATTATATATAATATTATATATATCTATATTTTATTTTTATATTTAAACTTACAAATTATTAAAAAATTTGGTGATGTGATTGTTGGTGATAATTTATTATCATAACAAAAAAAAAAAATCTCAAATGTCAAAAAAATTAAAAATGAGTATTTCTTGAATGTGTTTAATGTTTTAAGTATTTTCATAATATATTTAGTGGTTTTGGGTATTTAAAATATTTTTCACAAAAATAAAATAATGATATAGCCCGAACAAAACTAAAAGAAAAACCGACTCCATTGTCATCTGTGACCATCTTCTTCACAAGCTTTGGAAGCCTGCTGGTGGAATCTCAACAACAACTCCCAAAATCGTTCCAAGTAATTAATTTTCGATATTAAAATTTAAATTATGTGAGTTCTGAAAAATTGTTTCTACCTTCAATATAATTATTTGAGTTTAAATTTTGATAATCATTGTTGTGGGTTTTTTTATGGTTAATAAATCATTTAAGGAAGCTACCGCTTTCTAGAAGTAACTAGCATTCTACCCGTGCGTTGCACGAAAATATTTAATATATTTATAATTTAAAATTATGTATATAATCGAATATTTATATATTTTTGAAAATAGTCTTTCTTTTCCTTAATTATTTTTATTTAATTAGTTCATTAATTAATGGATAAGTAAAAAAATAATATACAACATTTTGTAATTTTTTTCAAATATATTACTAAAAAATATATTAATTATTAATTTATTTTAAATTTATAATAAAAGTGAAAACCCAACTCGAAAAGGTTAACGTGGCTTGCAGATGAGTCGATGACCATAGAACGAAAACTTGTATGTAAAATTTGGCATTACAATAATTTATTTTATAAAATGATAATTGGTATAAACAAATTAAGATGTATAAGCTGAAATAATTTATATATTTTTCATATAAATATATGTGTTTCATTAATAAGGTATTATTTCTTTTTTCTTAAGTAAATAATGTATTATCTCTTACTATTTATAATAAAATTGAACATGCTGGGAAAATTGAAGTGATTCATTCCTTGAAAGATAAGTATATCAAATGTGAAGGATAAGAGCCACATTCTTCAAAATATGCAGATAATAGAAACATTTAGATAGAATATTTGACAATAGATTTACCTATTTTATACTCTTTCCCTCCCATGTCAATTGTCTCATTTATTTTCGGTACGAGAATTAATGGTTGTGAATATAAAATTAATTAGAGAAATTAATATTTTATTATTGAGTATGAAAAATTTATCATTTTTATAAAGGAAACAATTTAGTTGGGATGTTCAATTTAAGAATTTGACCTATTCTACTAGGACGAAATGAGTAGGAATTTGATATTTAAATTTTTAATTAAAATAAATAGCAAGTTAGATATAGGTCGTTCAAGTTTATTTAATTTGATAATGCGTTGGAATATTCTGTATATTCTGTATTGTTTCATTTTACACCTCTACTCTCAACCCTTCTACTGGGCCCTCCATTAATTTCTTTATCGAAATCGAATTTTGAAGAGATAGTAGCATTTGTGCAACTTGACAACTATCATATATCATACAACTTGATCCTCTTTATAATTAGGACCTCCAAATTTGGCAATCTGAATTTAAACCACATTTATATTTATATATATACAATTAAAAGGAGGACCCTAACAATTTTTTTTTCCTAAACTTCCTAAAATTACTTTTTAATAATTAAGGAAAAAATTGATGTAGTTGAATAAAATTTCCGACAACAATTAAACAATAAATGGGAAACAAATAAATTAGTTCAACATAGGTAGTTGGATGTATAAATAATAATACTTAATAAAGTTACCTCAAAATATGTTGGGAAACTAAATATGATTAAAACTATTTGAGTAAAAGTTAGGATTCTGATGAAGGGAATTAGGGCTTCTCGACCTACCCAGTTTAGATCCGGCTCGGATACTTACAATTTATGGCCCCTTTCCACTAGTCCGACCCAAATATATATCGAAATTGGGCAAATTATTTCTCGGATCATTCAGAAATATTTTAATTTAAATTTCCAAAAATGCAAATATTAAAATTATTATTTGAGTGAGTCAATATAAATAAGTATCACTGTTGCACATTAAATGGGCCAAATTAAACTAGTCAATAAATTACATTGCGTAAAAAGTGTTAAAATTAAAAATCCAAATTTTACGATCTTAAAAAAAAAAAAAATCAAATATCAACTTCTATAATCATACTCCAAATAAATGTATAGAGTTTTCTATAAAATTAGGAAAGAAAGATAATCTATAGAAGTAATTAGAGCGTTTAGATTGAAGTGGTCTTGGTCACATTCTAGCCATCGATAATTATTGTAAATAGGTGATATACTGTTAGGAAATTTATTAATAATTTCCGTATTTTATTATTTCAAAAGTATACTCAAGTTATCTTTAGTATTATTTCTAGATAGATTGTTTCAGCATAGTCGAAAAATATAAAGTCATGTATAGGATTAATATCGAGTTATAAGCTGGAGCTAATCTAACAACTAGACTGACCAATTAGTCTAAATTACGCAAAATGACTCAACAGACTAATGTTCTCGCGGAACGCACAAGTCTGGGAATATAAGAGTCTGGCTGATAAGTTTGGCTTTCGCCAAGTACGGGCCTTACCAGTATGGTTTACTCGGTACAACAAACTTACCAACATATGGACCAAGTATACACTGATGGATGATGTCACCAGCATGGACTTGCAAGTATGATGGCACCAACATGGACTTCCTAATCTAGATCCCAGCGTATAGAGAAAGAAGAATCGATTGAGGAACGTACTGACGAAGTACAAACTTTAAAGAATGAAGATGCCTTAAAATCTGCAAGCACGTGAAACAAGGTTTGACATTGGTGGTTGACTAACTCCCCCCCTCCCCGGGTCAGTTTGAATGGCTTTAACATGTTTACCAAACTGAGTGTGAGCATAATTGGCAAAGGTTCAACAATGGAAGGAATCTTAGATTTATAATTCGACATGAAAGTGTAGCTACAACTGCTTAAATCATCTACAATGGTGAGAAATAATTGATAACCATCAAAAGATTTAACCTTATAATATACTATATATCACACTTTGTATTGTGGAACTTATCAATAAATATCTGGTCAATAAATATAATATTTTATTGGCAAAAAAGGGTATGAGGTGGTGAGGCATTTTAGAATTTGAATGGAATATGGATTTGTGCACATAGAATTATATATGTTCGGAATGGTTAATTTTGTTGGGATTGTTTCACTGCAGTTCGAATGAAATATTTGTTTGTATATAGAGAATTATGTTTGGAATTGTCATTTCTGTCGCAAATAAAATGATGTATTTCTAAAATGTACGTATCATTTATTAGATATAAATACATAATTTTGTATTCCAATTAAAGTTCTAAAAATAGGAGTTATTCCCGATCGGAACGATGAGAAAATGCACAAACAAATGTGTGAGTCGTGCATGTCTATATAAATTAAATTATCATTTTATAAGATTTACAAAATAATAATGTATTTGCTAGGCCAACTGTTTAATTACAGAGTTGAACATTTTTTGTATTGATTAATTATAAAATTGTAATTACTATTAAAATAGTGTCCTGGACATTCTTGCGGATGCATAAAATAGTATTGTATGTATATATGTATTTTCAAAGAGTAAAGGAATATCTTAATCAACAGTGGGTCCATATATATATTCGTAAAATTAGATTATTTTGAAATCCAAATGATAAATAATCAACAGTTTATAATGTTGAACAAGTTTAGTATTGGTAATCACATTCATAAATTATTGAAGACGTTTAATTAAGATTTGACTAATGAATGGTTTAGGTAATTGTAAGTTAGTACTCCCTCAGTCTCGTTCGAATTGTTACATTTACTAAATCTGGTGTTCCAACCGATTCGTCATATTTTTTAAAATGACAATTTTTTCCTACTCAACAATAAAATATCAATTCAAAAAGAAATGTAATAATTCTGATGGAACGACGTGGTATTAATTATTAATTATGACTTTTTATGTTACATTATATCATGTTTATTAATTCGACGTGGGATCATATTTAGATCTTGTACATTAATAATAATAAATAAGATTGAAAGATGAGTTTACAACATGAATAAGGTCACAAAGTGAAAAGGTTTAAAATGCAATTAAGACAACTGCATGAGATAATCGCTCTTAATTTTAAAAAAAAATCATTTGGATATATTTTCTTTAGTTAAAAGAAGGCATCATTTATCATTTAATTAATATATTGTTTCATGGTGTAAGTATTAGAGGTGATACAATATAATGAGATATAATGTCAATATTTATGACACCAAAAAAAAAGAAAAAAATTAAGCTTGAGGAAAGAATTAAGAAATTGTTTAAACGGCGATCCATGTCGACGGCGGCAGTGACCCCTTTCATCTTCGGCCGATGACGGAGTTCAAGAATTATCTTTGCGAGCCACGAAGAAAGTCAACTCATTACCACCGTCACCACCGTGTAAACCACGGGTAATCAGAGCTCCAATGGCGACGGCGGAGACGAGGAAGCTGAGGATTAACGTTGTTTTGGTGTGCAAGAAAACAGCCACAAAGAAGGAAGCGTCGTGATAGTAGTTCATGGCGGATAGAAAGTAGCGGGCGAGGAGGAGGAAGGCGAGGGGAGGAGGAGGCTGAGGAAGGTGCTGGCAACAATCCGGCCAACCTCTTTCACGGCTGCGGCGGCGCCGCGCCGAAGGCTCGAAACCATTTTGGGAGTTGGGATTGGGATTTTAATAAATTCGTTTATATATAAAACAGAAAATATTAATTCAAGATTGTGAAATGGAAAGTTGATGCGTGAAGATCAAATGAATGCAATTCGTTGACTATTTCTGGATTTTATTATTTAATTATTTTATTTTATGATGAATATGAAGAGATCATATTAATGAAATCTATGACAACTCTGTCGTATAATTTGTCTGTAATAAATACAGATTATAGTTTTTCTTTTCTTTTCATAAATAAATTACATTAACTAATAATTTTCACAGTTAATCTATCGTCGGTCATAAGTAAAGTGCTTTAGTATTACATTCATATAATATCAGTCAAATTAAGTTTAATAGAGTCCAATTTGCCACATAAACTTTACTATTATTCCCTCCGTCCCGTTTCATTAGTTTCATTTTCCATTTTCGTATGTTCCGCAAAATTAATCTCATTTCTTCAATTAGAAAAAAAAATCCTTCTTAAATTAATAAAATATTTTATTATTATGTCCGGTCAAAATGAGACTAATTATCCCTGACGGAGAGAGTAATAATTTAAAACGTCAATGTAATGTGTTAAGATTCAATTTCAATTTGTTAAATGAGGCTCTCAAAACATTAATGAAAAACAACAAGTAACAATAAACAAATGAAGAAACAATGAAAACAAGATAAATAAAGAGACAATAAAACGGGGTAAGTAACCATACCGGAGAAATGCAGGATCTTCATCCAATGTTACAACAACATACAACAAACAGTTTGTTATCTCTCTCAGTTCGTTAATCAGTCCGTTTTCGTTTCCCGCCCTCTCAGTTATGATATTGAGTCTTCGTTCATAACTTCATTTAATTTCTGCGTTAATTTTCTTCCCCATTCTCTCTCCACAGCTTCGAATTTCTCTCAGCTTTCTTTCACTTGGTTGCAGGTATGTTATTGAGTCTTCCTTCATAACTAGTTTTAATTTTCGCGATAATATTCTTCCCCCTCTCTCCACAGTTTCGAATTTCTCCCAGCTCTCTCTACTTGGTTGCAGGTATGTTATTGAGTCTTCCTTCATAACTTGTTTTAATTTCCGCGATAATATTCTTTCCCCTCTCTCCACAGTTTCGAATTTCTCCATGCTCTCTCTACTTGGTTGTGGGTATGTTATTGAGTCTTCGTTCATAACTTGTTTTAATTTCTGCGATAATATTGTTCCCCCTCTCTCCACAGTCTCGGATTTCTCCCACCTCTCTCACTTGCTGCACGTATGATATTGAGTCTTCCTTCATAACTTGTTTTAATTTCCGCGATAATATTCTTCCTTCTCTCTCCACAGTCTCGAATTTCTCCCACCTCTCTCACTTGGTTGCACGTATGATATTGAGTCTTCATTCATAATTCTTATTTTAATTTCCGCGATAATATTGTTCCCCCTCTCTCCACAGTCTCGAATTTCTGCCACTTCTCTCACTTAGTTGCACGTATGATATTGAGTCTTCATTCATAATTCTTGTTTTAATTTCCACGATAATTTTCTTCCCTCTTTCCACTGTCTCAAATAAATTCATATCTCAAGATAGAAGAAATTTGTGTCGTATATTAAACTCTCTTAATTAAATATTTGTTTGTCTGTATTGTACAGAATGTGGAGAATGAAAGTTTTTGTGGGCAATATATCGCAGCACGTTACCGAAGAGGAACTCCTTAGGGAATTCCAAGAATTTGGTGTGATCACTGTTACGAATATTGAGAAAACATGATAGAAGAGAGTATGTGCAGTAAAATATTTTTTGGAATTATATTTTTTATTCATCCCAGAAAATAATTACAGCCACACACACACACACATATATATATATATATATATATATATATATATATATATATACATGATTAGCAAAAATATCAAGGTGACCATAGCTCAACTTGTGACACGTTGCAAACTGAATATTCCTTTGCTCCGATGGCAACTGAGCTCACTTCGTGGTTTCCGTATATTCAATTCTCTTAATTAAATAGCTCCCTTTCTATATATACAGAATGAAAAAACTATTCATTAGAAGTATCTCACCTGAAGTTACTGAAGATGATTTGAGAAGAGAGTTTGAAGGCTACGGTTCAATCAAGAAGTGAGATTAATTTTGTCTACATTTTCAAGTGTATTAGTAAACTAACTTATTTCTACAATTTATAGGACAAAACTTAAGTGTAAGCATAGACCGTACGCCTTCGTGGAATTCCATGATGAAGAGTCGGCGGTCGCTGCTCTAACCGTACGCCTTATATTTTAGTATTTTTTTTGCCTAGTCAATTTCAATTTATTACATTAATTAATCATTTTGTTTAAAATAAAAATGCGCGCCCTTCAAGTTCTATATATATATATATATATATATATATATCATGTAAGAAATCAAATTCTCGCACGATCACTTTATCGTTTCCATTTCCTCTGGTAAGTTCTCTCTCTTCAGACGATTCCTCTGTTTGCATTTTCTTCCCCAACTTCACATTATCACTACATCTCTCTCATTTGAAGAAGATTTTCATTTTTGATTTACTATAAGATTTGTTCTCTCTTCTCTGATAATTCGTACCTCTAATTGTTTTTCTCTCTTCGCCGAGTATGTCTAAGATTTTTTCTCTCTTCTCTGATAATTCGGTTTGTACTAATCGTGGTGTTAATGGTTGGATTGTGGAGCTTGCTGGAAAACCGACTCCACATCCTTACCGTTATCCTCCACGCTGCTATAAATGTGGAGAAGCTGGCCACATCTATGCCAATTGCCCTTGGAAGCGCCCAGGGTAAGTTTTTCTCTGCTTCTATTAAACCATTGCTATTCACTACCTAAAGACATAGATACTGTCACTGCACATAAAAACATAGATACTGTCTCTGGTATTTGATAAGCATCACACATTCTGAAAACTTGATAAACGAACTTATCCTTGCTGCTACATAAAAATGTTGGATACAAATGTGTTGTGATCTTTTGATTTTTTGCTGCTAGCTCGTGCACTGTTTGTATATTTTGTTTATATCATGTATGTGGAGTGCTTGTTCTAATATTGAATATTATATCTTAATCTTGTTTTTTATTACATGTTAGTATTAGTTTTTTATTGTTTTACAATGAGATTAAGTTGTGTTAGTTATATTTTTTTATTATATGATAATGTTGGAAATTAGAAGGGTTTATGGTGGAGAAGTATTTAGGAATTAAGGAGGGAATAGGAGAAGTTTAGGAAAGGAGGGCTACTTTGTATTTGGAAAATGTTTTTGATTTTGATTGATTACTTAGTATACAACCCCTATTTATAGTAGTTTAAAACCGTTAAAAATTTGCCATGTCATTTCTAGTCTAATGGCTATAAGTGATGTTCTAGAGAACTCTATATAAATATCATATTCTAGATATTTCTAATCGAATATACAGGTGACTTCTAGAATGGTCTACTTAATGGATCTACTCTTTGGGCCTAAGCTTTATAAAGTATTTAATTTCTAATAAGGCCCAAATCAATTTTATATTTCAACACCCCCTCTTAAACTTGATTTCCTGATACTCCAATTAGGCTCCTCAGCTTCACAAAGACATCTTTCTTGAGTGGTTTAGTGAAGATGTGAGCTACTTGATCATGGGTCTTCACATACTCTAACTCGACATCTTTCTTCATCACGCACTCCCGAATAAGATGACAGCGTGTGTCTATATGTTTGCTTCGATCATGGAAAACCAGATTCTTGGCTAAAGCTATGGCAGACCTGTTGTTCACGCAAATCTTTATTGGCTCCTCTTGTGGATAACTTAACTCCTTTAGTAAGTTTCTGAGCCAGATTGCATGGCACACGCATGAGGTAGCAGCTATGTACTCCACCTCACATGTTGAAAGAGTGACAATAGGTTGTTTCTTTGACATCCAAGTGAAGACTACCTCCCATGTAGAACACAAAACACTTGTGCTCTTGCGATCGTTTATATCTCCACTCCAATCGCTACTGCTATATCCAACAAGCTTGTAATCTTCAGAAATAGAGTAGTGTAGGCCATAGTTTATTGTACCTTTGATATAACGAAGAATCCTCTTAGCTGCTTTTATATGAGATGTTGTCGGATTTTCCATGTACCGACTAACAACTCCTACTGCATATAGGATGTCAGGCCTCGTGCATGTTAAGTACCTCAAGCTTCCAATGATGCTTTTAAAGAGTGTTGGATCCACTATTTCTCCTTCCTCATTCTTCGATAGCTTGATTCCACTTTCCATCGGTGTAGCAGCTGGGTTTGAGTCATCTATCTTGAACTTCTTCAATACCTCCTTGGCATACCCTTCTTGAGTAATAAGTATTCATTTATCATCTTGCTTCACTTCAATGCCAAGGTCGTAGGACATGAGTCCAATATCTGTCATATCGAACTACTTCGTCATTTCCTTCTTAAAGTCCTCAAACATTATTGAATTGCTACCTGTGAAGATTAGATCGTCTACATACAGGCATACGATAAATATATCTCCATTTTGATTCTTAATGTAGAGCGCGTGTTCATAAGGACACTTGATAAAACCCCTCTCTTGGAAGTACTTGTCGATTCTAGCATTCCAATCTCTCGGGACTTGTTTTAACCCATATAGAACCTTCTTTAACCTTAAGACTTTGTCTTCTTCTCCCTTGACTTCGTAGCCTTGTGGTTGCTCAATATAGACTTCTTCGTTTAATATTCCGTTTAAGAAAGCTGATTTGACATCCATTTGATTTATTATCCACTTGTTTTGAGTTGCAAGAGAGATGATTAGTCTAACAGTTTCTAATCGAGTAACCAGAACGAATACCTCGTCATAATCGATACCAGCTTTTTGATTGTAACCCTTTGCTACCAATCTTGCCTTGTATCTCTCAACTTCTCCAATTGAATTCTTCTTAGCTTTGTACACCCACTTGACACCTATAGCCTTGTGACCTTTTGGAAGTGAGACTAACTCCCAAGTGTCATTTTTCTTTATTGCCTTGATTTCTTCATCCATGGCATCTCTCCAAGTCTTTTCTTTCACAGCTTCTTCGAAGTTCATAGGCTCACAATCCAGAAATAGACAGAATAGGGTGAGATTATCTTAATTTTCAGTTACCTCGTAAAGCTCTTGTAGGCTTCTGAAGCGTGGAACCCTTTCACTTGAGCTTTTGTCCTCGGAAGTAATTGCAGTCGGTGTACTTAGTGGGGGGGTATTAGGCTCCTCCACTTGTTGCTCCACTTTATCTTCTTCAATTTGAGGAAAGAAGCTATATCCTTCATTCTTCGTTCTCCAATCCCATTTTGCTTCTTCTTCAAAGATAACATTCTGGCTTATTGTTGTCTTTCTTGTATTAGGATTGTAGAGCTTGTAGCTTTTGGAGTTGACATCATATCCAATGAAGATGTACTTCTCGCTTTTATAATCGAGTTTGCTTCGTTTATCATCCAACACATTTGCGTGAGCAATGCTTCTGAACACTCTTAAATGAGAAACATCGGGCGTCCGACCACTCCAAGCTTCTTGTGGTGTCTTTCCTCATAGACTCTTTGTTGGGGATCAGTTTATTAGATATACCGCGCATGAGACTGCTTCAGCCCACAACTCCTTTGGAAGCTTCTTACTCTTGAGCATGCTTCTCACCATCTTAAGAATCGTTCTATTCTTTCTCTCCGCTACTCCATTTTGTTGGGGTGTCCTTGGTACCGTCAACTGTCTTCGAATGTCGTCGTCTTCACAATACTATAAGAACTCTTTTGAGGTAAATTCTCCTCCACGATCAGATCTCATGGCCTTGATCATAAGACCACTTTCCTTCTCCACACAGGCTTTAAACTTTTTGAAGTTTTCAAACACTTCCGATTTCTCCTTCAAAAAGTATACTCATGTTTTTCTTGAAAAATCATCAATAGAGAGAAGGAAATATTTACTCTTACCAAGTGAACTTGGCTTGATAGGTCCACACACATCTATGTGTATGAGTTCCAACGGCGTTCTAGCTCTTGATCTTGACTCATTCGGGAAACTGGTCTTGAATTGCTTGCCAAGTAGGGATCCTTCACACACTTGATTCAGGTGATTGATGTGAGGCAATCCTCGAACCATCTTCTTTTGGAGAATACTTCAAACAAACAAGACTCACAACATCTCGAATCTCCGCGGATTTGAGGCTCATGCAACACCTTATTTTGAGGAGTTTTAACGATGAAAGAGGCCCGGTGACCCTTAGAGTCACCAGCTCTCTTGACTGAGAAACAGACAAGCCTTCGAGAAGAGGACAGTTGCATAAGAAGAACTCAAGGGCTTCGCCACTCACAATCACAGCTTCAAGCGGTATTCTTTTGAGTTGCTCGAAATGAATCGATGATGAGTGCTGCAAAATCCTATATGGGAATGAACAAGACTCCCGCGACCTTCGCTGCTCGGGTTCAACTCCAGTGTCTGAACCTTTCTCTCTAGAGCATATCTAACCCATTCATGTATCACTCCTTCCTCTTCAGCTTTGCTCAAATACAACGACGTCACTTGAAACTCATCCACGACTGAGTCCTTACGTGATGCGATCACGTAATTCACCCATTTCACATAATTTTCTCTTTCCTCACCCTCCAACTTTGTGCCATCGAAAACAAGCCTTCCTGTGAATTGTCCACAATACAAAATATTTATTAATAAATATAAATTTATACACTAAAATTAGTATCATTATTGCTGAGTGCGATAGCATTTCTTCTTTAATTTTTTGCAACGGTTGGAACTATTGGTTATGCAACTGACTTTTACCAATTACCAAGAGACGCGAGCAGTTATTTATCATCTTTTATATATATATTGTACATAAAAATAACCAACAAATAAAGAAATTATCTTGTACATATTGTATTTGTTCTCATCAACAACAATGGCAGATCCAAGTGGGGGTTGGGGTGGGCTCCAGCCCCCCTTAGTCGGTAATCATCCGATTTTATTTTTTTATGTGATAGCCCCTTGTAAAGAAGAAGAATTAGTTAAAAAGGAAGGGAAAATAGTAGTAGCATTTTAATCACCTAAAAATCTGGTGGAGCTCCAACGAAATTTTTCTAGATTCGTCACTGATCAATAACACAATTAACCTCCTCTTAAATTCTCGTTCCTACAAACTATTCTCGGCATAACAATTGCTATATAAAAACTCTAAAATTGTATCACATAAAAACACCATAACATCATTCTATTATTGAAAATGTAAAGAAATTCGGTTAGGAGCCCCTACCGGAATCTGCCCACAAGTATCTCCATCGTCGAGAAAGTATGTTGCTCGCAATTGTTCCTTGAATGTCAAGTGAGACAGTATAATTCTCA
>JAPKLW010001160.1:134307-164756 GCA_026898455.1 Plectranthus barbatus | reverse complement strand
GAACAACTTTATTTTGTTCACACAATTAAAGGAGTAATTTTCTACAAGTATTTCTTAAATATATAATATTTTGGGTATTTTTATAATATACAATAATGAAAATGAGTATTAATAAATTTAAACTCACACTTAATGTACCCGAGAAATCTCGAACTCATAATTTTTTTATCACATGTTAGGAGTGAGCAACGAGCAGTTCAGTTTGAAATCCGAATTGAACCTGCAAAACTGTGAACGCGCAAATTTTTAAAATTCATCCCGAATCGCTCGATTCAAAATATGTAGACCGCACCGAATCATCGGTTTCAATTTGATTTTGGTTTAAACAAAAAAAAGTATCAAAAAAATATCAAAATCACAATAAAAAAGCAACATTTAAGAGGGGCTGAGGGATTGACTAAGAGCTACGAGGCTGCAAGCTGGCGACTGACGAGCAGCGTGAGACGACAAGGACGGCAAGTCAAGACATAAAGAGCGACGTGCGTGAGGGGCTGAGTAGGGGTGAGGGATTGAGCAAGGGTCGAGACAGATTGGGCGGCGTGAGTGAAGTGAGGGGCTAAGGCCAGAGGGTGAGCGATTGAGTGAGGGAGTCTGGAGTAGGGTTTCGTTGGGTAAGTACTAACTTGAGTTTGTAACTTTGTATTTTGCATTTTGTAAAATATAAAAATTGTAATTTATTTAGATATATAATAATATAAATAAATACAAAATATTTAAAAATTTATATATGTATATCGATTGTGGTTTGGTTATAACCGAACCCAAATTGAACCAAACTGATAACCCAATTTTTTTCTAAAATCCAACCCGAATCAAAACTGCATGTATTTTCAAACTGACCTAAATTTGACGGTTCGATTCGGATTGACGGTTTATGTTTGGTTTTACTCACCCCTATCACAGGTATTGTACTTTCATAACTACACGGAAGTAGTGGACAAATAATAGATTTTTATAGATGACTATTGTTGATTCAGTTTTATTTATCATAAACAGATTTTTAGCATTAATGAATCTCTTTCTAAATATAATATTACATTAAAATGACCAACAACAAAGTTTTTATGAAATTTAATTGTATTAAAAAGAATTTTCAAAGAGAAGTTATTCTATCCATCTATTTATTATGCATAATTTAAGTTGTAATACTAATATAAAAGTTAGATTCTGGTACATTTAAGCTTCAATCTCAATTTTATATATGCATGTGCTAATGATAACATTCTAACATTTCATTATCTAAAGTTAATACAACTCTTTTCAAAATATCTATTTTACAATATATTTGACTACAAGAAGAAATTGTTATAATTTTATTTTAAGTAATAAACTATAATATAATTTAGTGAAATTAGTATATATTTATTATCAATAAATTACTAATAGCAATATATACGATGCGCGGGAGGAAACTAGTAATAACATAAACCACACGTGGATGAACGAGGGAATAATTAATACTAATTTACAATTGCCTAAACCATTCATTAGTTGCATCTTAGACGTCTTCAATAATTTATTATGAACGTGATTACCATTCTTAAACTTGTTCAACATTATAAATTTTTGATTAATTTTTCATTTGGATCTCAAAAAATATAATTTTACGAATATATATATATATATATGGACCCACTGTTGATTAAGACATCCCTTTACTCTTTGTATATACATACTTACAATACTATTGGACACTATTTTAATAGTAGTTATAATTTTATAATCAAATACAAAAATGTTCCACTCTATAATTAAACAGCTGTACTAGCCAACACATTATTATCTTGTAAATGTTATAACATGATATAATTTAATGTATATACACATGCACGATTCACACATTTGTTTAATTTGTTCATTTTCTCATCGTTCCGATCGGTAATAAAACCTATTTTCAGAACTTAAATTGGAATACAAAATTATATATCTAGTAAATGATACATTTTAGAAATACATCATTTTATTAATTTGCAACATAAATGACAATTCCGAACATAATTCTCTATACACAAATAAATATTCCATTCGAACTTACACTCAAGCTAGAGCCAATGCTAAATGACAGGAGGCCATGCAAGAGGAGCTTGCAACTCTTGAAAAAAAATGGCACTTGGTATATTACATGCTTTAACTCCAGGTAAGTAGGCTGTGGGTTGCAAATGGATTTACAAAATAAAACACAAGGTTGATGGAGGCATTGAGAGGTACAAAGCTAGATTCGTGGCTAAGGGATTTACACATATTTAGGGGCGAAGATTACACAAAAATCTTCTCTCCGGTTGCTCATAGCCATTATTTGAAGAAGAAATTAAACTCAAAATGTTTGTATAAATCTGTGTAAAATAAGAATTTCTCAACCCTTGTTATAATTTTTTTCTCCTATTTATAAGGGTTCAATATCTATTACAAGAGTATCCTGGAATCATGGAGATAATTCATTCCTTCTATATTAGGATTGAATTGTGCCACATCTACCTCTCATAGCGATATTCCCGCAATCTTTGCTAGTTGGCTATTAAACTTGAATTGTATAATTGACACTTGAATTGGCTAATCATTCGGGTGTTGACCGGGTCGATCACTTACTCAAATGGCGATCGAGTCGATTACTTGTACTAGGAATCGAATAGCGGTCGAACCACTGTCCAACTGTCAGTTGAGTATTTTGACTGGTATTCACCAAGAATTTATTACATTAATTTCTTGGACACAATAGATGTCAACATCATCTGGAGGTGAATAATGATTTTTTAAATGACACATTGGGTGATGAATATTTATGTTACCACCACCTGGTTATGAGAAAGCTAGGCTGGCGAGATTTGCAAACTTCAAAGGTCTCTTTATGACTTGAAAGTTGAAACAAGATATCTTCCGGGAATGGAGCTATCTTAGTCAGCAAACGATATCTTTTTAAGTCAGACTAAATATCTTAGTCGACACCTGCTCCATTTTTTCTGACTTTGACAGCGGCGACTCATTTTTTTGTCAGAACGACAGTATTTATCAGTTTGAGGAATCTCGGACTTGTTGTCCTAGGTAACAAAACTTGGAGTTTCGTGCTTGCAGACTTTAAGACATCTCTAATCTTTAAAGTCTGTAATTCGTCAGTACGTTCGTCAACCGATTCTTCTTGTCTCTAAACGCTGGGACATAGACTAGGAAGTCTGTGTTGGTGCCGTCATAATTGCAACTCCATGCTGGTGACGTCATCCATCAATGTATACTTGGTCCCTATGTTAGTAAGTTTGTTGTACCGAGTAAACCATACTAGTGAGACCCATACTTGGCGAAAGTCAAACTTATCAGCCAGACCCTTATATTCTCAGACTTGTGCGTTCCGCGAGAACATTAGTCTATTGAGTCTTTTTGCGTAATCTAGACTGATTGACCAGTATAGTCTTCAGATTAGCTCTAGCTTACAGCTCAATATTGATCATATTCAGGACTTTACATTTTTCGACTATGCTGAAACTATCTATCTAGAAACAATACTAAAGATAACTTGATAGTATACTTTGACCCATCAAAACAAAATAATAAAATAAGAAAATTACTAACAAATTTCCTAACAGTAAATCACCTAACAATGGCTAGAATGTACCAAAACTAGGGGTGTTCGCGGTTTGGCAGAAACCGGCCAAACCGTATTTATTTGGCCGGTTTGGCCAGTTTAAATTGTAATTTTTAACCCGGCATTTTGAGAATTTTGAAACCGGATAAAACCAGTTCGGTTCCAGTTTGGTGTGCCAAACCGGCCATTTCGGTCAGATCGGCCGGATGCATACATGTATACATTTATTTAAAGATAATTAAACATATGTTTCTAGCTTAGTTGGTTAGCATGCTGGTTGTTAACCTGAATAACCAAAGGTTTGATCCCGTTTCACTACGTTCAGATTTTATATATTTATTATAAGTAACTGTATGTTTTTATCAAAATCATAATAACATATCATATGTTTTTCTAATTCTGTTATTTTTAATTTGTGCTAAGAAAACTTAATTTTTTTTTGTTTAAATTTCAGATTGGTTAGTGTGGACCAGGGTTCGATCCCCTTTCACTACATTCAGAATATATATATTTATTATAAATAATTATATGTTTTTATCAAAAATCAAAATCATAATAGCATATTATATGTTTTTCTAATTCTTTTATTTTTTATTTGTGCTAAGAATGCTTAATTTTTTTTGTTTAAATTTCAGATTGGTTAGTGTGGACTTTTATTATTTATATTTTGTGGTTTAGAACTTATGATTATTGGTATGTTGTGATTTAAATTGTTAAAATGAAGTGCAATTTTTGTTTTGGAATATATATTATAGTGCATGAAATTTAACACATGTTACATTTTAAACCGCAAAACCGGCCAGACCGAACCGTTTTTATTCGGCTTGACCGGTTTGGTTTGGTTAATTATTTGGCGGGTTTGGTTTGGAAAATTTTCAAACCGTACCTATTGGTTTGACCGAGATTTTCCTCCAAAACCGACCAAACCGGATCGCGAACACCCCTAACCAAAACCACTTCGATCTAAACGCTCTAATTAGTTCTATAGATTATTTTTTATCCTAATTTTATAGAAAACTCTATACATTTATTTGGAGTATGATTATAGAAGTTGATATTTGATTTGGTTTTTTTTTTTTTTTTAAGATCGTAAATTTTGGATTTTTAGTTTTAACACTTTTTACACAATGTAATTTATTGACTAGTTTTAATTTGGCTCATTTAATGTGCAACAGTGATACTTATTTATATTGACTCACTCAAAAAATAATTTTAATATTTGCATTTTTGTAAATTTAAATTAAAATATTTCTGAATGATCCGAGAAATATTTGGCCCAATATCGATAGATATTTGGGTCGGACTAGTGGAAAGGGGCCATAAATTGTAAGTATTCGAGCCGGATCTAAACTGGGTACTATTTATTTTATCCAAATTAATCTCATCTCGAAAAGCCCTAATTCCCTTCATCAGAATCCTAATTTTTTCGCAAATAGTTTTAATCAACAATTGAGATTTCACTTAATGATACCGAAATATTTGAAAAGATAATATATATTGTTGCCCAATACAAATTTAGTTTCCCATCATTTTTTTATGTAACTTTATTAAGTATTATTATTTATACATCCAACTATGTTGAACTAATTTATTTGTTTCCTCATTTATTGTTTAATTGTTTTCGGAAATTTTATTCAATCATATCAATTTTTTTCCTTAATTATTATAAAGTAATTTTAGGAAGTTTACTATGAGTGGGAAAAAAAATATTGTTAGGGTCCTCCTTTTAATTGTATATATATAGATATATATTTCATTAATATTGTATCACCATATATTAAATAAATGATGCTAAAGGAAATATATTGCACAAATGCTACTATCTCTTCAAAATTCGATTTCGATATAGAAACTAATGGAGGCCCCAGTAGAAAGGGTTGAGAGTAGAGGTGTAAAATGAAACAATACAAAATATACACGCATTATCAAATTAAATAAACTTGAACGACCTATATCTAACTTGCTATTTATTTTAATTAAAAAATGTAAATAGCAAATTCCTACTTCTTTTTTCCCAGTAGAATAGGTCATATTCTTCAATTGAACATCCCAATTAAATTGTTTCCTTTATAAAAATGATAAATTTTTCATACTCAATAGTAAAATATTAATTCCTCTAATTAACTTTATATTCACAACCATTAAAAATAAATGAGATAATTAGCATGGGAGGGAGGGAGTATAAAATAGGTAAATCTATTGTCAAATATTCTATCTAAATGTTTCTATTATCTGCATATTTTGAAGAATGTGGCTTTTATCCTTCACATTTGATATACTTATCTTTCAAGGAATGAATCATTTCAATTTTCCCAGCATGTTCAATTTTATTATAAATAGTAAGAGATAATACATTATTTACTTAAGAAAAAAGAAATAATACCTTATTAATGAAACACATATTTATATGAAAAATATATAAATTATTTCAGCTTATACATCTTAATTTGTTTATACCAATTATCATTTTATAAAATAAATTATTGTAATACGAAATTTTACAGTTTTCTTTCTATGGTCATCAACTCATCTGCGAGCCACGTCAACCTTTTTGAGTCGGGATTTTCACTTTTATTATAAATTTTAAATAAATTAAAATTAATATATATTTTAGTAATATATTTGAAAAAAATTACAAAATGTTGTATATTATTTTTTTACTTATCCATTAATTAATGAACTAATTAAATAAAAAAATATCCAAGAAAAAGAAAGACTATTTTCAAAAATATATTAATATTCGATTATATACATAATTTTAAGTGTTAGATTTTAGGATCATTAATAATAAAAAAAATAAAATAAATATTAGGATCAATACTCTGTTCACACTCATTATCTACTAAAAGAAACTCGAAAAGAAACACTAGCTTTGTTTTCGACACGCTAGCAACAATTTTATTATTAAGAAAAATATATTCTCCACAATTGGAAAATAATTAGTGCAGTAAAAAATGTGAGAAATGATGCCAAATAAATATGATATCCATATCTAATGTGATTCTTATTGAAAAGGGGCATATATTTTATATATTTTCACGAATCAAATTATTTTGTCTATGAAAAAGTCATAATTAATAATATAAAATTAGTAGCAAGATTAGTTTGGTCGGTCGTTTAGTAAAAGAATGTAATACTTAATTAGCTGCATTTATCAAGATTCTATGGCCTAATTGTAGATTTATAGGTAGATGCGAGGGAAATAATTAGATGCAATACTTGATTTCGATTTTGATCTCCAAAAAATGGTAAGTGGAGAATCTTAATGGTGGATGATTAATTAAAGACAAAATCTTTGAATTGATTTAAGATATTATTATTAGATAACTTTTAATTTATTTATAATTGCTCAATATGTCTGACGTGTCACTTTATTTAAATAAAATTATTGGCCAGTCGATCAAACCACCTTTATATATTTAAAACAAATTAACACTTTATAAATAAAGTTTAATTATATTTTGAAAATCTTATAATTAGAAAAAAAACCACGGGTATACTTCTTCCCTCTGTGGTTTTTGTTTCTTTTCTCTTAGGGATACACTTCCTTACTGTATTTTAGCTGGGGCTTGTACTGAAAAACTCCATTTGAATGAATACAGAAAACTTGCATGTTGTTTCATCATTATAGAAAGAAGTGCGAAAGCGATTTAACACGTTCTGGCTTCCCTTCTCTCTCAACAGCAGGCCCCTCTCTCTCTTTCAACAGCAGGAAGGAGCAAAAGTACCAGCAATAATTGATCAAGGCAGCTGGATTGGTGAGGAGAATAAATACTTTGTCCATTCCATTATATATTCATATGAGCTTGTAATAATACATTTCAGTAGCAGATCTTCCTCACACACGAAGAATTCAGGTTTACACTTGCTCTCACCATGTTAATATCTGTCAAGTTTTCTTTCATTTCTACCTTTGATGAATTTCACGATTTTCACTCGCTATCACAATTTCTAACAGGATAATTTGCAGCAATGGCTTGGGTGTTTGTTGGAGGTTTGGATATTAATATCACCGAAGAGAGACTTCTTCAGGAATTCAACGAGTTTGGGCCTGTCGAGTAAGAATTATGAATTTACTAAGTGAATATTTGATTATGATTTATTAAGGTAGTAATATTTTTCAACGCAGGGTGAGAATTAAGAGGGGCAAAAACACATTTGCTAACCTGCGATTCCCATTTGGTCAAGCCGCTGAAAATGCCATTGCCGCGGTTAATGGCAGAAACGGGTGGAATGTTGCAGCTGGACACCCCCGTAAAACTGGATTCCAACCCCCACCCCCCCCCACCTAACAACCAGTAAACTATGATATTTGTAGACCTTTGATCTGTCAAAACTAATTGAATAGGTAAACTATTATGTCTAGACCTTTAAATCTGTGGAGAATCATCTAGTACTGTGTGTCTTTACTATGATATGTGTGGAGCTTTGATTTGTTGAATTTGTGTAGAGTTTTGACGTGCGTTGGATGGCTCTTTATTATGAGAACTCTTGTTGAAATCTGTGTAGTTTCTTTATTATGATATGTGTAGAGCTGCCTATCTTGTTTGACTCGTTGAATTTGTTTCTTGGGAGTTTAATTCTCTAGACACTCTCTGAGGTTCGTGTTGTCTTCTCTGAGGCTACACTCATCTGCTTCCTCCTTGTTGATGTGACTCATATATCAACAAGGAAGGGGCAGGCAGATGCCTGCGGAGCTGAGAAAGCGAAGCGAGTGGCGAGCAAAGCGGAGCGGAGCAGGCATCTGTCCCGTGTTTGCCGCGGATAAATTAGTAGGCCGGGTATAAATACTTGATGTATTTGTGTATTCGCCGTTGTTCTTAATAATAAAGATCGAACTGCTTCTCCGCCGTGGACGTAGGCACATTGCCGAACCACGTAAATCTTGTGTTGTTTGAATTCTCGTTTATAATTCGTATGCTATTATTGTCATCGTTCACAACACTCATCGATCAGCTGCAGCATGATTTTCGTCTTCTCATCAAGCAACAAATTGTTGGACACATCTCTAATTTCATGTATGGTTCTTCAAGCTTCATTTCATCCTCATTTTCTGTGCTTCGCGGTTTGCTGCCTCCTTGAGCCAGTGTCCAATCATAAAACTTGCTTTTCTAATAAATTTTTGAAATGAAAATTTAATGCTTGAATCTTGCCATCGATAATCATACACCACCTATTTTTCACATAATTATAATTTATATGATTGCATTTACATGTTTTTTTAAGATTTTTGCATTTGTATGTTACAAAATATGAAAATATGCATCTTCTAAAATTTAATTATTTTAATCTATGGTTTAGGAGATGCCCCACCCAAAAATAGCGTACTGAGTTTAATAGTATGCTTATAAAGGGACTTTTATTCAGGAAAAAGTAAACGAAAATGTACGTATCAATTATATTATCATGGAAATTATATGCAAATATATTACAAACTATTATAATTTTCTCTAATATATTACAAACTATTATAATTTTCTCAAATATATTACAAACTATATATATTCCTAAATAAATGTTCAAAAAATTAAATTTGTTATAAATTTATGACATAAAAATATTTATTTATATTTTAAATATTTAAATAAATATATAATTATAGTTAAAAAATATTTAAATACAAATTCTTGACAAATTAAAAAAATGAAAAAACACTTATTTTAATTTTCCTATTCTTTTGCTATCGTCTCACACCTCGTCGAACTAAAAATTATTGTTATTTACGAAAATGTTTAATTTTTTTATTCACTGAAGTGAGACGATTTTAAATACTTAAATAAATATATAATTATAGTTAAAATATTTAAATACAAATTCTTGACAATTTTAAAAAAATGAAAAAAATACTTATTTTATTTTTCCTATTCTTTTGCTATCGTCTCACACCTCGTCGAACTAAAAATTATTATTATTCACAAAAATATTTAATTTTTTATTCGCTGAAGTGAGAAACGATAGCAAAAGTACTAGGAAATTAAAATGAATATTTTTTTTCGTTTTTTATTTTTTTAAATTTGTCAAGAATTTTTATTTAAATATTTTTATGAAAAACTATATGTTATTTTAAAATATTTAAAATTATATAAAGTAAATAAATATGTTTTGTCATAAATTCAAAATAAATTTGATAATTTGAGCATTTGTTTAGAAACATAATTTATAATATAATTAAGAAAATTATAGTAGTGTGTTATTTGTACGATGACGCGTAATTTTAAGTGCTGACATTTTTTTGTCCGTCAAGTCACGTCATTTTTTTTTTGTCGCCAGAAAGTTGCTCCCATTATAAATTTGAAACAAAATTGATAATTTGTAATATATATTAAAATGATATGATCCTCGTTGATAGAATAAAAATTGTAGCCTAAGAATAAGAGTTGATATGGCGCGAAAATGACTTGAACAGAAAACTTGAACGAAACAACGATGGATGAAAATTCAACACTTCTAATTTGACTATTCAAAGACGAATCTCATATACACCCCAAGAAGTTAAAGAACTATAAATACATAACTGACGAAATTAATAGGAATCTCATATAATTTTATAATCAATACAAAAAAATGTTCCACTGTAATTAAATAGCTTGCCTAGCCAATACATTATTATTTTGTAAACCTTATAACATTATATATTTTGATTTATATAGACATGCATGATTCACACATTTGTTTGTGCATTGTCTCATTGTTCCGATCGAGATTATTGAATCCTATTTCATATTGTACATAAAGAATTTCAATTGAAATATACAATTATGTATTTTTATTGAGTAAATGACACTAATAGAAATTCGATCTATCCCAACAATATCTGATGTTATTAATTAATAGTTATACTGACACATATAATTATCCTCACAATCATATACCTTGTTGTCCCAAAAGGTGTCACCGTAAGTGACATAATTAAGTGTCATTATAATCCTACATCTTATCACACATATCACAAAAATACATCTAAAATAATAAGATTCGATGTGAGCATAAATCATTAACTTCACACATTTCTCTGTTGAGAAAATAAACCTAAATTAACAAATTTCATTGTTGGTAAAACTATTTTGCTAATAAACAGTGTCACAAAAGACCATTTTCATCAAATATACATTTTATATATTTTTTACAATCTAAACATTAATAAGCAGAAAAATCAATTCAATAAATAGCTTTCAAATGACATTTGCTAAAAATATATTTAATACAAATTCAAGTAAATTGACTAGTTCTTCGTAAAATTACAAAAGTACTCATTTTCAAAAATAAAAGATAGCAAACAATTCCAAAATCTTTAAAAAAGACTAGTCCGAATCAAGCGCTCATCACTGTCAATCGCATCTTTTATTTCCAGCTCAACCTAGTTCGACTCCAACTGACATCCATGAACAAAAGAGAACAAGAATAAAAAATGTTATTTAGATGTTATAGAATTGAATATACTACTAATAAATAATAAATATGAAGAAATCGATACATGCGGAACGTTGAAGGAATCGTCAAGGAAAACTGAGGCCTATTGCTTAGCTGAAGGAGAAATATCCATTTAAAAACAAGCAAAAAAATATTTTGAGATGTTATAATATTGGCAGTAAGAAAACTAACCCCTTTCCAACACAAAAAAATAGAGTATTGTGGGACATTGACTTTTGACTACTGACTCATTTGCTATGAAACTTAAAATAGCAAATAAAAAGATTTTTAAGAATAAAGTACAAAAACGATAAGGAAGACATGAAGTCACTGCATAATAGTAACATAATAAAGAATCTACCATTTGAGTGAAAGGTAGAACCAAGGTGTGTAGAGATTTGATATCAGTTATTATTGAATTGCAACATCTTAACATTAAATTCACCAAATTCTATAACTCCATTCCAATATGTAATTTGGAGTATGATTATAGAAGCTGATATATGATTTGGTTTTTTTTTTAAGATCGTAAAATTTGGATTTTTAATTTTAACACTTTTTACACAATGTAATTTATTGACTAGTTTAATTTGGCCCATTTAATGTGCAACAGTGATACTTATTTATATTGACTCACTCAAATAATAATTTTAATTTTTGCATTTTTTAAAATTTAAATTAAAATATTTCTGAATGATCCGAGATATAATTGGCCCAATATCGATATATATTTGGGTCGGACTAGTGGAAAGGGGCCATAAATTGTAAGTATTCGAGCCGGATCTAAACTGGGTAGGTCGAGAAGCCCTAATTCCCTTCATCAGAATCCTAGTTTTTACGCAAATAGTTTTAATCACTAATTGAGATTTCACTTAATGATACCGAAATATTTGAAAAAATCGTATATATTGTTGCCCAATACATATTTAGTTTCCCATCATATTTTGATGTAACTTTATTAAGTATTATTATTTATACATCCAACTACATATGTTGAACTCATTTATTTGTTTACTCATTTATTGTTTAATTGTTTTCGGAAATTTTTTTCAATCATATCAATTTTTTTCACTAATTATTATAAAGTAATTATTATAAATTTTTACATAACAAAAAAATTATGTAATTAAGTAAAAACCAGTTCATAGTAATAATAAAGTATATATAAAAAATCAAAATTAATCTCATTATCTATAAACATGTAAAGTCTTAATACAAAAATAAAAAGACTTTTTGGAGCATCTTGTATCTCAATCCCCTCACACCATGTTCTTCAATCATTTCAAGCCCCCCTTCTTCTTAACTTGCCGATAAAAGAAATTGTATCATAAAATATCATATCGTCCTATTACTAAACCGAAATAGATCCTCAATTGTATGTATCCACACTTTTTCAGTGTAATTAAAACTTTTAATAATATTTATATTTTACTGTATAAAAATCTGATCATAATGATATGTGTTCATAAACATCCAAACTTGTATATATTCTAAATAAATAAATATATATACTGACAAAATTTAGTAATGATCTACTTTTATTTTTTTACTTAAATAAATATAATAAACATGAAATATCTATATAATATATTAAATAGAATACTACTATTGTAACGGTTCCATCAATTGTTTATCAATTATCTAAACGTGGGAATAGAAACATTATTTAATAAAAATGTACTGATAACAACATGGACAACCGTAGGTAATAAAAAATATGTATTGATCAATTGCATTTAATAAATTAACATTTCATATTTAATATATTTAATCTTTATTACATGGATATGTTATCTAAATATGGCCAAAACATAAAATATATTCCAAAATAAACTTTTTTCCAAAACATTTTAACATGGATAAATTATTTAAATTATTTTGAATAGAAAATGGCTTTATAATATATATGACATCATAAGTAGTATTTTTATTTGATGAAATTAATTTCCAGCAAGTACAATCAAGTACAATCAATTTTATGTTGATGGAAAAGATTTCGATTTTAGATTTGTATAGTTTATGAAAATTTGATTATTTAATTAAAAAAACTGTATTTGTATCGGATTTAGAAAAAAAATTCATAGTTTTTAGTATAAATGTAGTTTTGACCTTTAAATATGTAAAAATATTTATTTATTTGAAAAATATAAAACATCATGTACAATAATAGTAAAAGAAAGAAGTTTGTATTATAAGCAAGAAATAGTTAAATTATTCAAATCAATAAAGTTTTATCAATATTTACTGTTAATTTACCAATCATATTGTTTGCCATTATATGAATCTCTCTTTCGAAGCATCCACCAAGGGTGGAATTTGTTAAATCTGATACAATTCATTTGTAAAGAATAGAAAATAGGGTAGAAGCCATAGGTTTTCATTGATTGCTTTGTAAAGTACATACAACTATTTATACAAGTGGAACGAATATTCTAGATGAATCAGAAACTAACTAACTGAATATAGGAAAAATATCTTCATTCTGTTTGCATGCATGTGCATGTGAACTTCTTCTAGAAACTTTACGTTGCATGATCTGTTGTAACAACTTTGCTAAGTTGCTGTGCTTCCGTACTCCGTATCTTCATGCTTGCCCACAATATTAAACCTTAACATCCCCCCCTCAAGCTGCACTTCCCAGAGTTGCAGCTTGGACAACAATTTGTGAAAAATATGAACGGGTACTGCCTTAGTGAATATATCGGCCAATTGAGCAGTAGAGGCAACATGAACGGGAGCAATGAGTCCGCCCTTGAAAGCTGTTCGTACAACATGACAATCGATCTCTATATGCTTGGTGCGCTCGTGAAAAATCGGGTTTTCGGCTATATGAATGGCAGCCTTATTATCACAGCATAAAGAAATGGGTAAGCGAGGCAGACAACCTAGATCCCGTAGCATAAAAGAAAGCCATTGTAACTCATGTACTGTCGCGGCCATGGCTCGGTATTCGGCTTCCGCAGTAGAGCATGCTACAGTCGGCTGCTTCTTGGACTTCCAAGATATAATACAATCACCCAAAAATATACAATAACCTGATAACGAACGACGAGAGGTCTTGCAAGCGCCCCAGTCAGAGTCGCAGTAAGCCCGTAAATCAAGAGAGGAGGAAGATGTATATAGGATCCCTCGAGAAGGACAAGTAGAGAGATAGCGCATGACATGTATAGCAGCCTGCCAATGAGTCTGTCGTGGGCTATGAACATGTTGGCTAAGCTGCTGAACCGCATAGGTTAAGTCTGGCCTGGTATAGTTGAGATACAGTAATCGACCAACTAAGCGGCGGTATTGTTCAGGGTGATCAAGAAGAGGAGATGAGTTATCATCATCAGCAAGAAATCGGAAGCCCGGAGGAAATGGAGTCGATGCAGGAGTAGAATCCAACATGCCAACATCCTTCAAAATGTCCGTGGCATATTTCGATTGAGAAATAAAAATACCATCGGGAGAACGAGTGAATTCCATCCCCAGAAAATATCGCACCGGACCAAGATCTTTAATGGTGAATAATGTGTGAAGATGCTGTTTAACTGCCTCAATAAGAGAGAGATCAGAACCGGTGATTAAAACGTCATCAACGTAGACAGTGAGAAAGATGAGAGCGGCGTCAGTAATAAGAAGAAATAAGCAATGATCATGTTCCGATTGCTTGAAACCATACAGAAGCAACTTGGAAGTGAGCTCAGAATTCCATTCGCGAGACGCTTGTTTAAGCCCATAAAGAGATTTGCGGAGGCGACAAACCTGACCCGGTTTAGCCTTTGTATATCCAGGAGGTGGGAGCATGTATATGTCATCTGATAAATTGCCATGAAGGAAGGCATTGTTGACATCTTTCTGGTGAAGAGGCCATCCTTTAGAAGCTGCAAAAGCAACCAGCAAACGTACAGTAACAATTTTGGTTACGGGTGAGAAAACATCATTAAAATCCTCCCCTTCAACTTGTGTAAAACCTTTGGCGACGAGCCTCGCTTTATAGCGTTCGATAGAGCCGTCGGAGTTACATTTGATTTTATATACCCACTTACATCCCACAACACGCTTTCCTTCAGGTAAAGAAGTGAGTTCCCACGTGTGATTCTTTTCAAGGGCCTCCAATTCGGCTAACATAGCCTCCTGCCATTTAATGTTAGTCCTTGCTTGATTATAAGTATTAGGCTCTTGAAAAGTAGATAATAAAGCAAAAGAGTCAGTCAATGTACTAGCCATGGGACAAGTAAGTATATGCGATGAATCAATGCATGAGAGTGTGGTAGTATAATCTTTGAGCCAAGCGGGAGGGTGATGCGATCTGGTGCTATGTCGAACAGCAGGTTGAGAGGGTGGATTGTTGTTAGATTGAGAAAGAGTAGGATGGATATTGGGCAGTGGAGAAGGTGATAATTGTGGTGGTGGTGACAGTGGAGAATTAGCATCAGAATCTGTAGAAGAATGAGAAGTATCAGTAGCAGAATTAGGAAGAGGATCATCATGTGTATAAGATAGTGGTAAATGTGTAGTTGATGTAGACAAGGCTGAAACAGATGGAAATATATGTTCAAAAAACCGAACATCTCTTGAGATGATGACTTTGTTTAACTCAGGAACAAACACCTTATAACCTTTCTGAGAAGTAGGGTAACCAAGAAAAATCCCAGCATAAGATCTACTATCAAATTTGTCAATGGTAGGTGATTTGATTAAAGCATAGGCTGAGCAACCGAATACTTTAAGACTAGAGTAATCAGGCATGTGATTATGAAGGATGGAATAAGGGCATTTCCAATCTAGTATGGGAGAGGGAAGTCTGTTGATAATGTAAGTGGCTGTGAGAACGGCATCCCCCCAAAATTGTTTAGGCAATTTAGATTGGAGAAGTAGGGCTCGGGCTACCTGAATGAGATGCCTATGCTTCCTCTCAACTACCCCATTTTGTTGAGGAGTATATGGGCAAGACTTGTGATGAAGAATACCAAGCTCAGAAAAAAGATTTAGGCAGCTAGAGTTGATGAATTCGGAGCCGTTATCAGTCCTAACAATTTTAACCGCAAGATGATATTGAGTATGGACAAATTGAAGAAAGGATTTGATGGTGGAGCTGACCTGTGATTTGTGAGAAAGCAACAGAGTCCAGGTGCATCTGCTATAGTCATCAACTATAGTTAGAAAGAATCTAGATCCAGTTCTAGAAGTAATATGAAATGGTCCCCAAAGGTCGATATGTATTAAATCGAAACAGGCTTTGGTATGTATGGAACTGTGAGTGAAAGGCACCCGATGATGTTTGGCTTTAATACAGATATCACAATCATGAGTAAAACTGGAAGAAAGAGCAGAGATATTGGATTTAATATGAACTAGGACTTTATTAGATGGGTGGCCCAATCTGGAATGCCACAATGATACATCAATGGGAGGATTACAAACTGTATGAGCTGAATGAGACAGTAAATGTGATGCGTATTTATGCTGAGAGGCTTGTATTGCTGAAGAAGTGAATGATTTAGGAGTAAGGATGTAAAGGTTCTTGACCAACAATCCAGCAGCTATAATAGAACGAGTATTAAGGTCCTGCAATAGACAACATGAATCAAAGAACTTGAAGCTGATATTAGAGTCTCGACATGCTTTGCCAACAGAGATTAGATTAAATTTAAAAGAGGGTACATAGAGGACAGAGAATAGTGTAAGGAAAGGTGAAAGATTTGAAGTACCAGTGTGGGTAACATGTTGGATACTGCCATCCGGTAGATAGACTGGGATAGGGTGTTGTATGAATTGTGGTGTGAGCAAAAGATTTAGACTAGTACACATATGACTCTTGGCTCCAGTATCCACAATCCAAGATCCCAATTCAAGATATTTATCAAGCATAGAACTAAAACATGCAGTAAGAGATGTACCTGCAAACTCAGGAAGGAATGCCACATTTACGGCTTCAGCATCAGTTGCAGCGGAAGGGTTAGTGATAGGTATGTTATCATCAATATCCAAAGGTGAATGAGACACCCTAGCAGCTACAGAAGGTCTTCTCTTCTTGGATGGATCTATCCAATCAGGATATCCCACCAACTTAAAACATCGGTCAACTGTGTGACCTGTGCGTTTGCAGTGAGAGCACACGAGGGATGAAGAATCACGGCGTTGAAGCGGGCGAAAACGATTAGAATCACGAGCCCAATGTGTATTGTGCTTTGCATGCATGGCAACATTGTCCGAGCTTATGTGAAAATTATCAGAGATCTGCCTGTTTTGCTCCGCCTTCAACATCATAGAATAAACTTTGGTTATGTTCGGTAACGGTTCCTGTAACAGAACTTGATTCTTCTCGGCTGAAAAGGATTCATTGAGGCCGAGCAGAAACTCCATAGTTCGATCCTCCATCCTAATCGCATCAAAAACAGCCGATGCATCCATTAACGCAGCACGAACTCCGGAAATGAAATCAGCAGATTTACCGGTATATTTCTGAACAATGCTTCCACAATCTAACCCAGGTCGAAGAGCTTCTAACTGGTCCGTAAGATCCTTAAGTTTGCCATAGAACGTTGTAACACCAAAATTCTCTTGCCTTGCATTAGCAACTTCTCGTTTGAGCTGATAAAGAAGTGAGAGGTTCGTAACATTGTAACGTTCTTCAAGTTCTCTCCACAAAACTGATGCAGAACTCACATATGCAAATTGGTGAACCAAATCTTTTGAAATTGAAGATTTAAGCCAAGATAATACCATGCTATCGACTTTGCGCAACCGACGGAAATATTTAGATGTTGAAGCTGGACAAACACAGGATCCATCAGCGATCCCGAGCTTATCTTTTGAAACAAGCGCCGTAACTGCCTCAATACGCCACATTCGATAATTGGCATCCGTCAACGGAAAGGAAACAAGAGCTACACCGGGATGGTCAGATCCATGAAGGAACAGTTGTTCCTCGTAGAAAGCATCTGCTTCACTAACAGTAGCAGGAGCAGCCATGGCGAGAGAAAAAAAACGAATCAGAAAGAAGTCGAGAGAGAAAATCTTCTGGCGGATGATACCATGTTAAATCTGATACAATTCATTTGTAAAGAATAGAAAATAGGGTAGAAGCCATAGGTTTTCATTGATTGCTTTGTAAAGTACATACAACTATTTATACAAGTGGAACGAATATTCTAGATGAATCAGAAACTAACTAACTGAATATAGGAAAAATATCTTCATTCTGTTTGCATGCACGTGCATGTGAACTTCTTCTAGAAACTTTACGTTGCATGATCTGTTGTAACAACTTTGCTAAGTTGGTGTGCTTCCGTACTCCGTATCTTCATGCTTGCCCACAATATTAAACCTTAACAGAATTGAACCGAAGAGATAGATGAATGAGCGAAAAATAAAAAAAAAATTGAATAATGAAACTTTTGAGAAAAGTTAAATACTTTTGACTGTTGTAGAAAAGAAAAGTTAGAGCTGGTGGGTGGAAAAAATGTTTGGGAAAATGTGAAAATACAAGGGTTCGAGAGTAGGGGTGAAAAATGAAACAGTACAAAATATATTAAAATTATGTAAGGCACAATCGCACAGACACACGGGAAATTTTGTATAAGAAATTCCAACGCGTTATCAAATTAAATAAACTTGAACGACCTATAACTAACTTGCTATTTATACGATGACGTGTACAATAATAATAAAAATATTTATTATAGTTAGTTTGTACTCCCTCCGTCCTGGTCAAATTGTCCACATTTGACAGGGCACAATAACCAATGCATGTAAGTGGTAGTGGGAGTTAGTGGGATGAATATTTTATTAATGAGTGTAGAGAATTTGCTATTTTAGGAAAGTGGACTAATATTGTGGGACATACGAAAAAGGAAATATGGACAATTTATTTGGAACAGAGGGAGTAATAAATATGTAAAAATATTTATTTATTTAAAAAATATAAAACATCATGTACAATAATAGTAAAAGAAAGAAGTTTGTATCATAAGCAAGAAATAGTCACTACAAAAAAATTGCAAATTTGCGACGGATTCGCGACCAAAAAAATGGTTGCAATTTAGCGACGGATTAACAACGGAATTGCGACGGAATAAAATTTTAAATTTAAAGACCGAACTGCGACCAAAAATTTCGTTGCTAAATTTTGCTACCAAAAATTTGGTCGCTAAATTTTGCTACCAAAAATTTGGTCGCGAATCCGTCGCTAATTTCTTTCTTTTCTTATTTTTATATTTTTTAGTGCGTATGATGTATGAGATTATTATTTAGTTCAGTGGTAACGTGCCCATTACGCGTGCGGGAGGTCCTGAGTTCGAACCTCCTTGAACGCAGGGCACAAAATTTAAGTAAAAAAATTGCGACGGATTTGCGACCAAAATGTTTAGTCGCAAAAGTTTGCGACCAAAAATTTGGTTGCAAATCCGTAGCGATAATTTGCGACGGAAAAAAATTTTGGTCGCATTTTGGTCGCAAATCCGTCGCAAAATAGCAGTTAGCGACGGATTTGCAACCAATTTTGTGATCGCAAAATGATGAATTTTTGATAATGAGTTAAATTATTCAAATCAATAAAGTTTTATCAATATTTACTGTTAATTTACCAACCCTATTGTTTACCATTGTATGAATCTCACTTTCGAAGCATCCAACAAGGGTGGATTTGAACCTAAGAGAGAGATAAATGAGCGAAAAAATAAAAAATAAAAAAATTGAATAATGAAACTTTTGAGAAAAGTTAAGTATTTTGACTGCTGTGAAAAAAGAAAAGTGAGAGATGGTGGGTGGAAAAAATGTTTGAAAATTGTGAAAATAGAACTGTTGGAGAGTAGGGGTGAAAAATGAAACAGTACAAAATATACTAAAATTATGTAATGGGGAAAATAATGATCACTTGTATTATTATGCACAATATGATAGTGGAAGATGAACGAGAAACATAGCAATATTATTATGATCCCACTGAATTTCTCAGGGATATACCCATAGGAGTAGATCCAGATAATGTTGAATCAACTAATTACTCTACACAACGCATTTCAAGTCTGTCTGCGTATATGATTAATAGAGATCAACTTCGTAATAGAGAAGCTCATCGTGCCCTTCAAAATGACTTGATTGAACACATATGGAATAAATTTGGAGCTCAAAATTTAATATGTAATTTGCATTTCTTTTGTAATTGTGATCTAATATTTCGTGCATTTATTTGTAATTTATTTTACTTATTTATATTCCAAGTCTTGTAATTTCTGTTTCGCTGTTAATCTAAATTTCTCACTTATTTAAGTGTGCAATAGTGTATTTTTATCACAATTATAAATTTAAAATATAAATTATAAATAAACATATATATATATATAGATATATTTGTTAATTATTTTAAACTTAATAAAAATTGATATTGATAATATATATTGAAAAGTAAAGTAAAAAAGAAAATATAATTTAAGTTGGGTTTAGGTTATTGATGAGAGTAGAGATTGTTGGTCCCGATTTTCAGAGTATAAACGTTAGCAGCGGAAGTAATTATAAAGTAAATGTTTTCTTGCACGCTGGTTACACAGCTGACTGGGACCTGCCAGCTGGTTTATCAAGACTTAGAATATTTAGCCTTGTTTGCACAGTTATATATCAGTTTCAGAATATACTCCAACACTTGAGTGCTGGGTTTAAAATATGAATGAAAAGCAGAAAGCTGATAAATAACAAAAGGATTTTATAGTGGTTCGATCAATCGATCTACGTCCACTCTCCAGTCGAAGCACTCGAAATTCCACTAAGAGCAATCGATTACAGGTGTCCTACGATCTATCTCTAGCTGGTGAATGCCTTGTCCACCAGTTCACTAGATCAACCGCTCCCGGTCCTGGTTTCCTCTTCAACTCTTCTCAGCTGGCGGAGTGCGAGCACGTCACTTCAACCTCCTCAGCTAACTGGGTGTTTTAGTTCTCCCAAGAACGTAACTCTCACTACGGTAAGGTACGCCCGTAATAACTCAAGTGCTGGGAAGCACAGGAACTGCTGTGAACTCTCTCGGAAGAGAAAGAACACCAAAATGAGATCTTTAACTTACAAGCGTAAAGCTTGAAGTCTCGTGTTTGATAAATCAACACACGGAAAGCTTATGGAAAGCCTCGAAAGTTCTGTAAGTGTTTTTGCTTGTTCGTGCGTAAGAATTTTCGGGAAGAGAGAGAGAGAGTTTGAATATTGACGGTTCCGACGTATTTAAAGACGCGGGATCCGATTCAAACTTTCTAGCCGTTTGGACTCATCCGGAAAGGTGTCAGACCTGGGATGTCGTTCTGACGGCGGTAGGTATGTTTTTCCGGAAAGGATCCATACCTTGGACCGCTTTATCTGACATTGATCTCTTTATGTCAGAACGGCTTTATTTGTCAGTACGAGGAATAAGACTGGCGTCTCGTGACTGATAGACTTTAAGGTATCCCCTTAAAGTCATACTTTGTCAGTCAATTCCTCAGCGAATCTTCTTTTTGTCTCTACGGCGCTGGGAGAGAGAATCTGGGATTCTGCTGGTAACATCTGACTGGTAGATCATTCTGGTGATCTTGTGCTGGCATTCTCTGCTGGTGACTTGCCCTGGCATAATCTAAGTCTACCAAATGTCTGGATGTTACTTCTTCTTGGGATCTCCCATGACTGGTGAAATCACCGCTGGTGAATAGTGTAAGCAGGAACACGTATTCTGCTGGTAAGATTTGTCAGCCGCCTGCTGATGAAATCCTTCCCAACTGGTGAACAGTAGCCAGTCATAAGCTCTTCTCATGCTGGTGAACAGTGTCAGCACGAGTCTTTGTCAGCCTCCTGCTGATGAAACTTTTCCCACTGGTAAGCGCTTCTCATGCTGGTGAATAGTGTCAGCATGAGTCTTGATCAGCTGCGACTTACAACTCAAAAGACCTAAACAGGACTTTACATTTGAGATCTAGAGCTATCTAGAGACAACTGACGCTGGTAGGACTTAGGATTTGATCCACCAAAACTGTAATCTATACAAATAAGCTACTGAGGGAGGAAACCTTAGACAGATTTCCCAACAATTTCCCCCTTTTTGGTGCGATCAAAGCCTAACCAGCGAGCACTCAGCTGATGAGGAAAGTTACAGATAATTTCAGGGTTTTACAAGTGAAACCTATCAGATCTAAACCCACGAAATTACTTCCTCAACATCAGCTCTAACTAAAAATCTTCCCCCTCAAACTAGGAGAGATAATGCTCGTTTAAAAATATGGAAAATAAAATCAGAGCAAAAACAAATTAAGACGAGTGCTGGTGCTGATTACACTGGATGTGTAAATTCAGCTGGTAAGTAAAAACTTAGTCAATTGTTGGACAATTAGAGATTGTCATCAACTTGTCAGTTAACATTCCATTTAAGATTTTAGCAATTACATGTACAGTGAATGATAACTGACTAGTCTAACTGATATACATTTACTTACAAAAATATAAAGAGACTAGATTATGGCTTGGAAGATGATCCTGGTGACTGAGTCCGAGCACTGGTGATAGACCTCAGGATCTCAGTAAGCGCGGCCATGTCTTGCTCTCTCTTCAGCCTCTCCTCAGCAGCAAGGCGTCTCTCCTCTCTCTTCAGCTGCAAGGCGTCTCTCCTCCTCAGCAATTCTGGCTCTCTCCTCTTCAGCCAGTGCTCGCGCCCTGGATTTCCCCCTTTTTGGTGCGATCAAAGCCTAACCAGCGAGCACTCAGCTGATGAGGAAAGTTACAGATAATTTCAGGGTTTTACAAGTGAAACCTATCAGATCTAAACCCACGAAATTACTTCCTCAACATCAGCTCTAACTAAAAATCTTCCCCCTCAAACTAGGAGAGATAATGCTCGTTTAAAAATATGGAAATTAAAATCAGAGCAAAAACAAATTAAGACGAGTGCTGGTGCTGATTACACTGGATGTGTAAATTCAGCTGGTAAGTAAAAACTTAGACAATTGTTGGATAATTAGAGATTGTCATCAACTTGTCAGTTAACATTCCATTTAAGATTTTAGCAATTACATGTACAGTGAATGATAACTGACTAGTCTAACTGATATAAATTTACTTACAAAAATATAAAGAGACTAGACTATGGCTTGGAAGATGATCCTGGTGACTGAGTCCGAGCACTGGTGATAGACCTCAGGATCTCAGTAAGCGCGGCCATGTCTTGCTCTCTCTTCAGCCTCTCCTCAGCAGCAATTCTTCTCTCTTCAGCTGCAAGGCGTCTCTCCTCCTCAGCAATTCTGGCTCTCTCCTCTTCAGCCAGTGCTCGCGCCCTTTCCCCCTCTTGGATCCGCGCCAAAAAGGTGGAAACACCTGTGGTGACAGATTCCAATTGTTGCGCTACTTCAGTTCGGAAGGTGGCGAGACGTTGATCCATCCTGGCGTCAATGTAGGCAAGAAGATGCGTAGGAGGATGTATTTCAGAGAGTGGCTCCGCTGATACTTCCATGGAAGTGGAAGGCACATCAGGTGCGGTCGTAGCCATTGCTGGTTCAGATGCAGCTGGTACCTCCACTGGCGCGAACTCCTCCGCGAGCACCTCAGCTGATGCTGGCTCCTCCGCGAGCACCTCGGCTGGTGCTGGCGGGCCTTGTACAAAAACAGGTGGGGCAGTGAAAACCACCAGCTGCCAGTCCATATGATATGGGGCAAGATCGCCCAAGACCATTGGAACAGTGGGGACGGCAGTGGTCAACCACCAACCTCTGGAGGGATCCTCCTCCACAATTTGGTCTACCAGCAGAGCGCTGGCAGCCATATCAAAGAAAGCAGCAAAATAAGGAGGGATCCGGGGGAGAGCGACGAGTACCTTTATGCGTCGGAGAGCATAAATCAGCTGGTACCCGCGGCTGGTGCTTTGGAACTGGAGAAATGGTAACTTGACCATTTTCGACCGAGGAAGGCCTGAGGTCCCAGTCAGTTGTCGGTAGTGAGCAATTTTCTTCAGTCGGCGCTTGATACGCCTGATCGACAACTGATGATGGCCTTGAGCTTCGGTGCCCATGAATTCGTTGGCCCACTCTTCCTCCGATCTCCAGTATCCAAGCCCAAGCCTGGCATACAGCACCGCGCGCTTCTCCACATTTAACTGGCGGTGGCACCAGTCAAAAATCCTCCACCGCCGGAACTCCAGAAAGAGTTCCGCATCAAAGATATCACTCAGGTCCCCATACCTGGTGATCAATTTGTCATCGACAGCCCTCTCCACCTCGGCTGTGATGTTCTCAGCGTACTCGTAGATGGAGAAATTGAAGTACTCCACCGGGTGCAGGGGCAGGCACCAGTCATAGATTCTGGAAGCATAGATTGACTGGTGAGGGAGACCGCTGGTGGGGATGATGAAGAATGCTGAAGGCTCAGACACTCGGGAATTATGAAATGCAAGATCCCCACGGTGCTCCCACCTGTGAACCCCTGTCACCCTGGCACGATAGGTATCCTCATCGATGAGATGGTGAAAATGGATACCTAACATGTAAGACCTCCTCTCTGGTCTCACATGTTGTGCTGGTGCTGGTGTGGATGCTGCTGGTCGTCCAGAAGATGTAGATGCTTCTGCGATTTGTGGACGACTGGCAGGGAGGCGAGCCTCGGCTTCAAAGTTGGGGAAAAGATCCCTGGGCTCCATTCTTTGTACCCTGGAGCGTTGCACTACTGGTGGCGGTTCGTCGTCTGGAATGACGATGATTGGCGATGGTTTATCATCAGCGACGCCACCAGCAGTCTCCATGGCAGCTGCCTCCTCCACATGTATCTTGGGCTCCGGCTCAACCTCTGAGTCAGAGCTCATATCAGAGAAACTCGCCAGTTTTTCCGGGGTGGTCGCCCACTCAACAACTCCTCCACTGGCACCCCCTTGCGCGGCCAGTGGGTCTTCAGACTCACCTCCACCACCCCCTTGCACGGGTGGAGGGACTTCAGTTACATCCTCCTCCGGCTGGTACATATCTACTAGAGATAGTACGTCCTCCTCAGCTCCCATGACCATCAGGCGCGTGAAGGTTTCGTCAGAGAGGATCTGGCCTGGAGCTGGTGCTGGTGGTATGTCACTTGAAGTTTGGGCAACTCCCCATTTGCCCTTTGCCACCTGATGCACTTGCTCCGCCAGTTGCGCCTGACGTCGAGAGTCATGCTCAGCCTTTACCCTAGCAAAGGCTTCATCGCGGGCTGCCAGTTCAGCCTCCCTTCTCCGCTGGTCGGCTAAGGCTTGCAGCCTTGCCTTTGCTTGCTTCTTCCTCACAAGAGAAGCATTGTGCTCCCTTTTAGCTTGCTCAACCAGCTTTTGAGCTTTTGTCTTGACCCTCTTCCTTTTCCGGGTCATTTTTTCTATCGTCTCCTCCTCAGTCAGTCCAAGGATGGACTTCTTGACTGGTATAGATATCTTCTTTGATGCTGGATCATAGACAGCAGCTGGCTGGGGCAGCTGGGGCTGGTGGACCTTGGGTTTCTTCTTTGGAGAAGACCTTTCCTCAGCCACTGCTTGCTCCATTGAGGTGAATAAGGATTCAACCTCAAATTTTCTCTTCAGCTCGGTCTTGGCCTCAGCTGTCAGCGGGAGAGCAACTGCTGGCGCTGCCTCCCATATCTGTTCTGACTCCTCCTCAGACACAGACTCAGCTGGATCGACGACCTTCTTGCCCCTCAGTCGTTGTGGCTTTTTGTAGTCCGGGTCAGCAAGCTTTACTCTTGTGACTGGGATGAAGTCGGATCCAACCAGCCGCTCCCCTTGGTCGACCCCATCCCCCATCTCCACTTCGAGGATGTGGCTGACCCTCAGCCCAAATGACACGGCGTGAAGGAACTTGCCTTCAGCCTTCACCGTACTGTTCTTCTCCACGTTCTCCAGTAGGCGCCTGAAAATGAATTCGGCCCAGTTGCCATGTACGCCATCCACCAGCGCGCACATGACGGAGAACTTCTTCAAGCTCAGTTCGGCATAGGAGCCGACCTCGCACTGGAGCATGCGCACTATAATATCGCAGACCATCTGCCAATATTCGCGCATCTCCGACTTCTTCATGCCGGTTTTGAAGATGGTCACCCCCTCCTTCTTCCATTCCGCCCACCTCCGCCTGAACTCCACCGTATCATCCTTGTGATACGTCGCCACCTCCTCACCAGTACTCCTCAGCCCAAAAAGGTTGGCTAGGTACTCTGCGTCCACGGTGATCAGTTTCCCGAACACCGACGTGGTGAAGGAGTTCTTGTCATCAGCGATGACTGCGCGATCATAGAACTCGGCAACCATGTGCGGGTGGAAGACTTTGGGAGCCGCCGTCAGATATGGTCGGAGCTGCTCCCTGTCGATCATCTCCATCAGCTCCTGGCCATAGTGTTTCTCGGCTAACTTGTCATTTAAAATTTTCTCCTTCTGAACTTGGGCAGCCCGGATTTGTGTGTTGGAAAGGAGATGTTGGGTGGTCTTTTTGTTTAATTGGACAAGTTTGTTGAAAGGGTAGGAGTAATCGATGTCTTCTTCCTTCACAATGCCTGTGAAGGTAGGCATGTGAGATTCGGCTAATGGTAAGCCTAAGGAATCAGAAGAAGATGAAGAAGGGTTATCAGCAGGGTTGGAAGAAGATGCCATGATTGCAGGGAATGTTATGGGAAGATGAACAAAATAAATGTTCTGAAGATTTTAAGGAATCGTAAAGAGTTATCCGATGAAGAATGTCGGATATAAATACTAGAGCCATGCAGGAATAGACGAACGAGATGAATGCGTAGAAAGTAAGAATCAACGGTCATCAGCAGGCCCGATTCCCTGTAGCGACGTGCGCGGTCGTGGTGACGAGGGCTATACCGTGTTGCTGACATGGCACACGCTGATTGGTCGCGTGCATGCGTTTGACTGCGCAGTCACTGTGCGCATTAAATGTGGCATTAAATGCCGTATTAAATTCGGAGATATGCACACGCAAGACCAATTTGAACAATCCCACCATTTCTGCGACAGCTGGCACGACCCTTGGTCTTCAAGAGATCGTCAGTTGAGAGCTGGGACTCAACTGGTCATCAGTAGTATATACCAGTCGCATACTTCCCCCTGTCAGTATGGCCTTCTTACCAGTCGACAACTGATACTCACAACTGGTTCCTGTGTACTTAGACAAATTGAGAGCTGGGACTCAATTTTCACCAGTCGTTGAAGTTTCACCAGTTGTCTGCTGACAACTTGAAAGATCGAGAAAATTGAGAGCTTGGACTCAATTTATTCCGCATAATCTTCTCTTCAAGAAATTTACTTCCTCACCATCGTTTGAAATTGGGAGCTGGGACCCAATTTTACTTCGACTGATGGTATTTATCTGCTGGCAAATTCGAAATGAGAGCTGGGACTCATTTCCTTAGTCATTCTTCAGAGAAAAACAAGAACTGAATGAGAGCTGGGACTCATTCTTCCTCAACACTAGGGCTCGCATCAATCTCCAAAAGACCGAGTTTGATGCACAACTCCTTGAATCTTGCTTCTGGCAGAGGTTTGGTGAAAATGTCAGCTAGTTGATCTTCGGTTCTGATGTACTCTACACTGACATCCTTCTTCTCGACATGATCACGTATGAAGTGATGTCGGATATCTATGTGCTTGGTCCTAGAGTGATGAACCAGATTCTTTGTTATGCACATAGCGCTGTTGTTGTCGCAATAGATGGATACACAACCAGTGTCCACCTCATAGTCTTCCAGTTGTTGCTTGATCCAGAGAATTTGAGCACAGCAACTGGCAGCGGCAACATATTCAGCCTCAGTGGTAGATGTAGCAACAGAGTGTTGCTTCTTGCTAAACCAGCTGATTAGCTTGTGTCCTAGAAACTGACACGTACCACTGGTACTTTTTCTATCGATACGGATCTGAATCGGAATACCCAATGAGTGTAAGCTCATCATTCCTGGGATACCATATACCAAGAGATTCAGTCCCCTTGAGATATTTCACTATTCTCTTAGCAGCTTCCATGTGTGACCTTTTTGGATTGGCTTGAAATCTGGCACACACTCCGACTGAGTATGAAATGTCGGGTCTGCTGGCTGTGAGATAGAGAAGTGATCCAATAATACCTCTGTAACTAGTAGGATCAACCGATTCCCCTTGTTCATCAAGAAAGATCTGACAACTGGTGCTCATCGGTATTCTGAGGGTCTTAGTCTTCTCTGGGCAATATTTCTGAATTAAGTCCTTGGTATACTTCCGCTGATTAATGAAAATTCCATCAGCTGACTGCTAGACCTGGAGTCCTAGGAAGTATGTTAATTTGCCCATCATACTCATCTGAAATGAGTTCTGCATCAGTTGAGAAAACTTCTCGCAGAGAGATATATTCTTTGACCCGAATATAATGTCATCGACATATATCTGCACCATTAGCATATCATCAGCATCCTTGAGGAGGAAGAGAGTCCTATCGATCTTCCCTTTCCGGAATCCATTACGGATTAGGAACTGTGACAGCGTTTCGTACCAAGCCCTGGGCGCCTGTTTCAATCCATACAGGGCCTTTCTCAGCTTGTACACTTTGGTGCCTACTTCAAAGCCTGGAGGTTGTTCGACATATACCTCCTCCTTTAACTCGCCATTCAAGAAGGCGCTCTTCACGTCCATCTGGAATACTGTGAATCCATGATACGCTACATACGCAAGGAACAGCCGTATCGCCTCCATTCTTGCAACTGGTGCGAAGGTCTCGTCGAAGTCGATGCCTTCACACTGCCTGTAACCTTTGGCGACTAATCGAGCTTTGTTTCTGATTACAATGCCATTCTCATCTCGCTTGTTCTTGAAAACCCACTTGGTGCCCATCACTGACTGATGTGATGGTCTCTCTACCAAGTCCCAAACATTGTTGCGAGTGAATTCCGCAAGCTCTTCTTGCATGGCATTGATCCAATCGGCAGATTCTAGCGCAACTCCTATGGAAGTAGGTTCCATTTGAGAAATAAAACAAGTTAGAAGCGCACTGCCGTGTCGAGTCTGAACAGAACCTTCCGGATCACCGAGAATAGCATCGGATGGGTGATCTCTCAGCCATTTGGGAGGACCAGAGTCTGCTGGTGTTGGCTGGGAAATTGGTTCTTCTGTCCTGATGACTGGTGCTTCCTGATCTTCACCAGTCGGAGCTGTAAATGTAACTGGTGGTTGACCTTCACCAGTCGGAATAATCTCTTCATCAGCTTCACTATCTGACTGATTTCCTGAGCCTTCTGCGATGTTGTCAGCATCAGCTGGTGCATCCATTCCAGCTGGTTCATCGCTGTCTTCTGACTCAAAAATCCCAGTCGGAATTCCCCCTTGATTATTGCTAGTTCCACTCAGGGAGATTGAGTGTAAGGTCTCAGCAAGGTCAATTGCATCACGACCCTCCCGTATTGCTGATGGGCAACCGAGGAAACTGGTTGTGAAGATGATCCAGTCATAGGTCTAGTCAAATCAGTTGGTTGAGCATTGGAAGAATTCCTGCCCAACTGATCAATGACATCATTGACCTCAGGAACATCTTCAGCCAGTTGTCGTAATGTCCTGCGCACTAAAGTAGCTTCATCAAAAACAACATTGCATGTTATTTCCACAAGTTTGGTGGTCTTGTTAAATACTCTATAGCCCTTGTGAGAGGGATGTCCATATCCGACGAAGACACCCTCATCAGCCTTAGGCGAAAAAGTATTTAACTTTGACTTACCATTATTATGGATATAACATGGTGAACCAAAAGCACGAAGATGAGCTATAGAAGGCTTACGACCAAAATAAACTTCGTAGGGAGTTTTCTGGAGTCTATCGTTGATCCCGCTTCTATTCTGAGTGTAGCAGGCCGTCACCAACGCTTCTCCCCAGAAACTCTGTCCTAATCCGGATTCTGCCAGCATGGATCGGACCGCTTCTTTCAGCGTCCTGTTCCTACGTTCTGCCAGTCCATTTTGCTGCGGTTGCCTTGGTGTAGATCTTTCATGCTTGATGCCGGCTTCCGCGCAGAAATCCATCAGCAGACTGTTGCAGAATTCTGTCCCATTGTCTGACCGTATCCGCTTTACCATAGTTTCTCTCTGTTTCTGTGCTTTGATGATCAAATCTGGAAGAATGATCTTCACTTCATCCTTGGTTCTGAGAAGCTTTACCCAGGTATAGCGCGAGTAGTCATCGACTACCACCAGCGAATAACGTCTTCCTCCAATGATTTGAGGTGCTATTGGTCCAAAAAGATCCATATGTAGCAACTCGAGTACCCGGCTGGTACTGGGGCAGACTGGCGCCTGGTTCTTGAAGGACTTCTTTGTTTGTTTGCCCTGCTGGCATGCTTTGCAAATCCCTTCCTTCTTGAACGCTCCCTTGGGAAGTCCATCCACAAGATCATGCTTGGCCAGGTAGTTGATAGTTCTGAAATTCAGGTGACTCAACCTTTTGTGCCACAGCCAGTTTGTTTCCATAGAACTGGTGGCCACGAAGCATGAATCTGTCCTCCCGCTTTGCCAGTCGACG
>JAPKLW010001160.1:111751-129307 GCA_026898455.1 Plectranthus barbatus | reverse complement strand
TTACTGTCTTGCTCAAGGACGACCTTTTGAAAAGTATCTCTCTCAGTTTTTAAAATTTCAAAACTCTTAAGCAATTCTGAGTGAGTCTCTTTCAGAGTGGCTAACTCTACACCGAGTGACCTAGATTTTTCAATCTCATTGGTCAAAATAGAAATCTGATCTTTTAGCGAGGTGTTTTCGCCAGCCAAGATATTCTTTATTTCGTAAAATTTTAAAAATTCTTGCTGAAGAATATCTACGGTGACAACCTCTGAGTCGGAGCAATGCGACTCAGAATCGTCTAGAATGCGTGCAGACATGATATGCATTGGGGGAACAGATTGTACCTGATCATCAGCGGCAAGTGCTCGTTCTTTCTCACTGTCAGCACATTCTTCATTTGATTCTTCTCCGAAAGCCGCCATAAGTGCCAGTAGAGCTTCCTCTTCTGACTCTTCATCTGACGCGTATTCTCCATCGTCATGGTCAGGTATATCAGGAACCTCTGTCCTGGTCAGCATGGCCCTTGCAACGGCCTTTGATGCACGCTCTTCAAAGAGCTTCTTCAGCCTTTCCCGCTCATCTTTATCCACCTGTGGACATTCAAATTTAAGATGATCAGGGGATTGGCATTGATAACAAAAGCGGGGAGCTCTCTTGACGAATTTTCCATCAGTTGAGCTAAGAGATACTCCCTGTTTCGACTTGGCTTTCTCCAGAAGAACAGCCAGTCTCTTCATTTGTTGCTCAAGATCTGCGATAGAGCTCTCGCTGCCTTTGGAGTTAGATCCTGATGTGGATGGGATCTCTTTCTGCTGGTTGTGCGGCCCAGCAGATCTGTCATTTTGAAAAGGCTTCTTGGGCTTCCATTTGAAGTCCTTCTTGACGAAGTAGGCTTCGTCTTGTGTTTTGATGCTGGGAGATCCAACATTCCGGATGGCTTCATTCTTGTTCACCATCTGGATGTCCCACTCATGTGCCTGCAGTTGAGCAAATAACTCCTTGGGAGTCATTTTGGACAGATCCTTCTCCTTAAGAGCTGTAGTCTTCACAAACCAGTCCTCCTTGGGCATCTTGGACAGGATCTTTGCATTAAGATCTGCATTTGAGTATTTCCTGTCCAATGACTTCAGCTCGCTAACGATGGCGTTGAATTTAGCCTCCATCTCCTTGATGGTTTCTCTAGTCAGCATCTGGAAGGACTCGTACTTGTCCACTGCAACCTGTAATTTGTTGCGCTTCATCTGATCTGTCTCCTGACAGAGACTGTCAAGGTAATCCCAGACTTCCTTGGCGTTGTCAAATTGGAGGACTTCCTCCATCAGCGGATCTGGAAGAGATGACAGGATCATCTCGTGAGCAACGGAGTCCAGCTGATTCCGCTTCCTGTCTTCAGAGTTCCATTCTTCTGGGGGCTTTGGGATCTCAGCAGCTGGACGATCTCCAAGCTGGTGTTGTGTCTTGGTGATCTTGATCGACCCTTTCTCCAGCACGTCTATCATTTCCGGATGGAAACTTTTCAGTTGAATGAGTGACCTCTTTCGCCACATTGCGTGCTTGTCAGGATTGTAGTTGGGTAGCTTAGGAATATTCATCTTGTGTACCTGAGCTAATCAACAGACAGAAAGAGTAGAGTGCAAGGAAACGTGGATCTCGGTCCTAAGCGACTCAGATATACGATCAGTCTATAAGAACCGACCGCTCTGGTACCACTTGTTGGTCCCGATTTTCAGAGTATAAACGTTAGCAGCGGAAGTAATTATAAAGTAAATGTTTTCTTGCATGCTGGTTACACAGCTGACTGGGACCTGCCAGCTGGTTCATCAAGACTTAGAATATTTAGCCTTGTTTGCACAGTTATATATCAGTTTCAGAATATACTCCAACACTTGAGTGGTGGGTTTAAAATATGAATGAAAAGCAGAAAGCTGATAAATAACAAAAGGATTTTATAGTGGTTCGATCAATCGATCTACGTCCACTCTCCAGTCGAAGCACTGGAAATTCCACTAAGAGCAATCGGTTACAGGTGTCCTACGATCTATCTCTAGCTGGTGAATGCCTTGTCCACCAGTTCACTAGATCAACCGCTCCCGGTCCTGGTTTCCTCTTCAACTATTCTCAGCTGGCGGAGTGCGAGCACGTCACTTCAACCTCCTAAGCTAACTGGGTGTTTTAGTTCTCCCAAGAACGTAACTCTCACTATGGCAAGGTACGCCCGTAATAACTCAAGTGCTGGGAAGCACATGAGCTGTTGTGAACTCTCTCGGAAGAGAAAGAACACCAAAATGAGATCTTTAACTTACAAGCGTAAAGCTTGAAGTCTCGTGTTTGATAAATCAACACACGGAAAGCTTATAGAAAGCCTCGAAAGTTCTGTAAGCGTTTTTTCTTGTTCGTGCGTAAGAATTTTCGGGAAGAGAGAGAGAGAGTTTGAATGTTGACGGTTCCGACGTATTTATAGATGCGGGATCCGATTCAAACTTTCTAGCCGTTTGGACTCATCCGGAAAGGTGTCAGACCTGGGATGTCCTTCTGACGGCGGTAGGTATGTTTTTCAGGAAAGGATCCATACCTTGGACCGCTTTATCTGACATTGATCTCTTTATGTCAGAACGGCTTTATTTGTCAGTACGAGGAATAAGACTGGCGTCTCGTGACTGATAGACTTTAAGGTATCCCCTTAAAGTCATACTTTGTCAGTCAATTCCTCAGCGAATCTTCTTTTTGTCTCTACGGCGCTGGGAGAGAGAATCTGGGATTCTGCTGGTAACATCTGACTGGTAGATCATTCTGGTGATCTTGTGCTGGCAGTCTCTGCTGGTGACTTGCCCTGGCATAATCTAAGTCTACCAAATGTCTGGATGTTACTTCTTCTTGGAATCTCCCATGACTGGTGAAATCACCGCTGGTGAATAGTGTAAGCAGGAACACGTATTCTGCTGGTAAGATTTGTCAGCCGCCTGCTGATGAAATCCTTCCCAACTGGTGAACAGTAGCCAGTCATAAGCTCTTCTCATGCTGGTGAACAGTGTCAGCACGAGTCTTTGTCAGCCGCCTGCTGATGAAACTTTTCCCACTGGTAAGTGCTTCTCATGCTGGTGAACAGTGTCAGCATGAGTCTTGATCAGCTGCGACTTACAACTCAAAAGACCTAAACAGGACTTTACATTTGAGATCTAGAGCTATCTAGAGACAACTGACGCTGGTAGGACTTAGGATTTGATCCACCAAAACTGTAATCTATACAAATAAGCTACTGAGGGAGGAAACCTTAGACAGATTTCCCAACAGAGATTAGATTGAGTTGTGGGTTGTATAGGTGGAGGTGAGAGAAATTAATATTTTATTAAATGTTGAGTTGCGGTTGGGTTATGAATGTGGGTAGTCTAATAAGAACACCAAACGTTTGGTATTTGAATTAAGTCAACAATATTAATTTCTACTGCATTAAGACTTTTCTCGATTTTAATTACTATATGCATAACAATTCAATTCTTGATTTTAATGGCCTTATAAGTATTTAAATTATCGGTACTAGGAATATTTTGTAGATTAAAAAATAAAACTTGAATTTTGAAATTTCCTATCGCACTATCTATTCTATAACAACCTTGTAATCATTCAAAAAACCGTTTCACTCTATATTTTTGTACTTACATTATTACGAAAGAATTTAAACTCTACAATTAAAGTACGATTGATTTGTGGGTACGAATTGCCAGCCATCGAAAACAAGAAAGAAACAGTGATCTTGAAAATGTATATTTCATTGTTCAAAGGTTGATTTAAAAAGCAAAATATTATTCATCAATGTATATTTTTTTGTTTGTGTATGGTGAAAGTTCATAAGGCAATTTCTTTGATACCATGACAGTATTTTCCGCAAATGTAAAAGTTTTATTGATTAGTTTAAATAGAAGATAAAAGATACATGAAAAATATGAAAACCTAGATACAAATATATCCAAAGATAATGTTCTATATTTAAAAAGAAAAATGTTATTTTGTTTCTATATTTAAAAAGCAAAATATTATTTTGCGAATGTTTATGTTTATGTATGGTTAAATACATTTTGTTTCAAGGGAGAAGTTGAGTTTTTTTATATATCAAATGAGAAACGTGGTATAAGCGTGGAAGGTATTGACATATTTGTGGTGTTAATTTCCAATAAAAAAAATTGTAAATAATGTGTGTTGGATTTTGTTGTTTAATTTCACTTTGAGAAATGTGACTGCAATATATATAAACAAATTCTTATGCGATTTTATATAAAAATAAATCTATATGTATGTCGATCTTCCCTCAAATTCATCAAATCATTTTAAGTTTGCTTTTCATATCATAATTCTTAAAATTATATACGTGTAAATATTTAATGGCACGATGGTGTAAATCTAATTTTACTATATTGTAATTGTATTTTTACATATTTTATTTTTTTCGTAAATAATTTTATTTTTATTATATTATATTCTAATTTTATTTTATCTCTTATGTATTTATTTAATTCTTAACAAATCTACAAATGGTACATATCATGTGTTAGGTAAAAATAACAATAATCAAAATTGAAGAGTGACGACGATAAATTTTTTTTTTCCTTGTACAAATTTTATTATATTCTATTTTCATTCTAAGTTGATATTTTATTTAATTATATAATTTTTTTTTGTTACATAAAAACTCAAGAACAGTCTCCATAACATTTATTTCTTGATTTGTCTTTGCTTGAGTAGATAGTAATATTAACGTTTTATGATATGTAACATTAAAAGAGCCTCCATAACATTTATTTCATGATTTGTCTTTGTTTGAGGAGATACGAACATTAACGTTTTATGATATGTATGGAGATATCTCAACCGAAAGTATTTTGAGAACAAAACTCTTTTTCATCGGAGGTAAATAATAAAAATCTATATCTATATCTATATACACCTAAAATAAATTGTTAATAAAAATATACACACCTAAAATATATAGCAAACTAGTAATGAATGATAGTAAACTCATAATATATCTAAATATAAAAACCTCCAATAATAGCTATGGAATAGGGAGACAATAATAAAAGTAACCAATATGGAACAACGAGATAAACAAATAAAAGAAATTAATGATAGTAAACTCTCAAAAGGTCATAATATATTTAAATATAGAACCTTCAATGATAGGATTTTCCGCAAGAAATAACAATCTTATTATTGAATATTTATAGAGTACAAAAGATACTAAAAGATCTAAAAGATATGAAAACCCTAACTATAAAGATATCTAAATCTAAACAATCGCATCTATCATTATCTTATCATCCTCCTCAAGCGAGACCCCGGAATTTCTGCGAGTTGAAGCTTGCCACAAAAATGTTCAAATAAAGGACGAGGTAACGCCTTAGCGAAGACATCAGCTAATTGTCCATCGGTCGGAACAAACGCCGTAACAAGGTTGCCAGAACAAACGCCGTAACAAGGTTGCCAGATTGGACTAATTCACGTACAAAATGATGGTCAATGTCGATGTGCTTGGCACGCTTGTGGGCAACATGATTCCGAGTTAAGAAAATATAGCTTTGATTGTCGCAGAAGAGATGCGGCGGCGAACAAGAGAAACACCAAGCTCTCGAAGGAGAGAACAAAACCAAGCGACCTCAATAGTTGTGTTAGCCATCGCTCGATGCTCAGATTCACAGCTGGATCGAGCGACAATCGGTTGTTTCTTAGCACTCCAAGAAACCAAATTTCTTGTCAGGAAGATAGCGTATCCATACGTGGATTGACGAGTGTCGATGCAACGAGCCCAATCTGCATCCGAGTAAGCAAACTAAATCGCAGCATGGGTATCGAGAGAAGAGAAGGTCGTGTGAGAGACTTCCTTTGAGGAACAGGCTTGCGAGATTTACAGCAAATGAGATGTCCGGACGAGTGATTGTGAGGTATTGTAGCACACCAACGATCGAGCGATAGAGAGTAACATCGTCGAACAAGTCGCCAGACTGGGTGAGAGTGTGACCTGCTGGCAATGGCGTTCCGACGGGCTTGGCTTCGAGAAGATCAGTTGGTTCAACAAGAAGCAACACTTTATTGCTACTTCCACCATAGAGGCAGAATACATAGCCGCGGCTAGTTGCTCTGCTCAAATTCTATGGTTCAAGCAACAACTGATGGATTATGATGTCAACACAGGAAGTGGGTCCATCTATTATGACAACAATAGTGCAATGTGTATAATGAAGAATCCGATTCACCATTCTAGGACCAAGCACGTCAACATTCAATATCATTTTATCTATGACCATGTTGAGTAGGGAGATATCTTGATCGAATTCATCCAAACTGACGACTAGTTGACAAATATCTTCACCGAGGCTGTGTAACTTGACTTGCAGCCATAGTTCTTATTCATGACTTTTGCCAAATATTCAAGCGTGGACTAAATTTTGATGCTTTTCATTACTTTCGAAACATGGTCATCCAAACATGATTCAACATCTCTATCTGCTCAAGAATCCTACCAAACTGCATAAGAAAAGGCTCCAAGAATCTAACCCATGCTCCAACATGAAGCTCAACAAGCATAGGAGCATTCTCCACAGTAATCTTCACATCTTTCCCTCCTGGCCCGTAGTACTTCAAACAAAGACTCGCAACATCTCGAATCTCCACATATTTGATGCTCATGCAACACCTTATTTCGAGGAGTTTCAACGACGGGAGAGGCCCGATGACCCTCAGAGTCACCAGCTCTGTCGACTGAGAAACAGACAAGCCTTCGAGTAGAGGGCAGTTGCATAAGAAGAACTCGAGGGCTTCGCCACTCACATTCACAGCTTCGAGCGATATTCTTCCGAGTTGCTCGAAATGAATCGAGTGCTGCTGCAAAATCGTATATGGGAAAGAACAAGACTCCTTACGACTCAGACGCCCGCGGCCTTCGCTGCTCAGGTTCAACTCCAGTGTCTGAACCTTTCTCTCTAGAGCATATCTAACCCATTCATGCATCACTCCTTCTTCTTCAGCTTTGCTCAAATACAAAAACACTTGAAACTCATCCAAGACTAACTCCTCCTTCGTCCGTAATGCTATCACATCATTCACCCATTTCACGTATTTTACTCTTTTCTCACCCTCAAACCCTGTGCCATCAAAAACAAGCCTTCCTGTCCACAACACAAATATTTATTAATAGATACAAAATTATTCACTAAAATTAATCTCCATACTTACTTAAATTTGTCCACAAGTATCTCCATCTTCGAGAAAGTATGCTGGTAGCAATTGCTTCATTGAATGTCAAGTGGGACAGAATAATTCTCAATAATTCATCCGGAAGAATGCTCATCCGATCCATCCAACTCTCTCTTTCTAAACTGCAAATAGCAACACAGATTCACCATCAACAATGATCATGATCAGTGGGTGGAAAAAAGAAAAAAGAAACAAATCAGTCGCCCGAAATTGTACAGTTTCGAAGCAGAGAGACCAAACCCTAATTGATGCGTATCAAAACTGTTTGTGATGTGAAGCGGTAGGTTAACTATTACATTTTAAAAGGAAACGTAATCGGCCCAAAGATATCAAATTTAGTTTTATTAGATTTGGAACATATTTATTTCCAAATTGATTGTAGATTACAATTAGTTAACTAATAATTTATGTATTAATATATTAATCAAATAGATCAATTATTTACTTTTTTATTCAAATATATAACACATGAATATTATAATTGGTATTTATGCATCATGAGGAGAGATCATGTAAAAAAAAATCCTCATGTGAGAAAAAAGAATGAATCATGTCCATTAGATCTAAAAAAAAATCAATGGTTGATATAAAATCAAGCAACAAGTGAAAACACAATCAAGCAATAAAATAATCAAGCAACAACTAAAGCACAACCAAACAACGTTGCAATCAAGCAACGACCTTAATACAATCAATCAACCTCATTAACACAATCAAACATCTTTCTCACTTTCTCATGTTAAGACATTTCTCACTGGATCCGCTCCCTATGCATCATTATATATTTATAAGTGATATATTTTGAAACAGAACCTGATACATAAAAAGGTAAGCAATTCCTTTTATATATAAAATAAAGGTAACAATGCATATATAAAATCCCTTATTAAAAAAAATTCCGTCCAAAAATACCTACTAAAAACAAAACTAAGATATATGACTCATATATTTAATAAGTAATAATATATATGGTAAATATGTTATTACTATAAGTTCATAATTAAATCATCTATATTAAATTGAATTTTTTATTCATTAAATTGTCATTTGTTAACTTTAAGAAAATTAATAATTACTGTAATACGTAATAAACAATTAAAATAAACATAATGGTAAAATTATTCATGTAAATAATTATGCAAAAAAAAATGCAATGACAAAGGAAAAAATAAAATAATTTATATTAGAATGATTCTTAGTTAAAAGAATCACAACGAATTATTATATATTAGGTATTTTAAAAATTAGTAATTAATTAGAACGACAAGTTTGCTAAATTATTACTTTAATTCCTAATATAAAACCAATCATATTAATATCATGCATAAATATTTCATATTATCTATAAATTGCGTAATTTTGGCATTCATCCTAATTAATTTTACTTAAAAGCCAAAAGATTCAAATATATCCCAAAATCCGAATTATGTAAATTTTCTCAAATTTACCCAAAATTATTCAAATATTTCAATAAATACCCCCAAACTATTACAAATTATTCTAATATAAGCCAAAATACTTTTTCAATCAACGAAAAAGTTGATTGTATTGTCGAAAATACAAATCAAACATAATGAGTTATTATACTAATCATTTAAATAAAAAAAACTCAATCTACTGATTCATCTGATTTTTCTACAATATAATTATCTTTCAGTTGATCGAAAAAAATATATTTTAAGGATAATAAGATTTTAAAATTCTAAATATTGTATTTATAGTAATCTAAAAATTAGGGTGACAATTTGTGCAGCAGATAAAATTCTTATCGTGTCGATCCGTTAAGACATAATATGTATCCAATTCATTAATATTAAATTCGTATCCGAGTCCAATCCATTATCAGATTCGAATATGATCCAATAAAAACCTGATAAAATTTAAAAATAATTGGTCCCAATTTATCAGAGTATAGAATATATGCACATAAGAAAATTTATTTGTTAGTTCGGTAATCTTGCACTTATCCAAGCTGATGATGATTTATCAGCTTGGTTTATCAAATCTCGTTCAGGTAGTATTCAGGATATACTATAACACTTAGTGTTGAGTTTTAAAAGTATGAGTAAGCTGACAAGTGAAAAATATAAAACAATAAATGATACACAAAGTTATAGTGATTCGGAATAACCCGTCCTATGTCCACTCTTCAGTCTTTAAACACTTGGTTTGGCAATCCACTAAACTCATAACTATTACAGGCGCTCCTACGATCTATAGTTTATAGGTAAATGTCTCATCTACCGATCCACAAGCACACTCGTCTAGTCATTGTTTGGTTCTTCGCTTCGTAACTGCTCAAAGTGTGAGTGCACCACTCAACCTCCTCGTTTTTGTTATATGTGCTTCATATTTTGCACACCTCACCTCTTACTTAAGTGTTTTTTTGCAGCCACTATTCACATAAATCACACGGCAACCAAGGCACCCCCTACACCACAAACCTTTCAACTCCACTCTCTCTCCCACGTCTCACACCACTCTCTCACATCTCTCTCTCTCTCTCTCTCTCTCTCTCTCTCTGAAACCTCTCAACTCTCCCAAAATCTCACCATGTCCGATCAAAATATCCAAGAACTCCTAGGCAAAACACTCACCTCACCGGACGGAGCAAAAATTCTCCAACGCCTTTTCGAAAGCCAAATGGATAAAGCCACACAACCCTCCACCTCGCAACCTGCCATTGAAAGTTCGACACTTTCGCTCACCCCTGAAATCGCCACCACACCTCCGGCCACGTCTGAAATCACACCACCACCTACTTCCGCCACAACCACTACCGTACCTTCAACTACTCACCCTACTGAACAACCCACAAAGGAACCCACTACCTCTGAAAACCCTAACCCTCCTTCCGAGCCGTCAATTGAGGAGTCTGACAAGGCGTTTGACGAAGGAACAGAGCGGATCCTACAGGAACCCTTCCTCCAACCCGATTCCTCCGCTCAGCCCTCTCTGCACCTTGAAGATCTCCCTCTCACCGCTGCTAGAGAAAATCCGTCAGAGATTCTCCATGAGCCACCACTTCGCTATGCTCTCCCTGGCCAAGAAGGCTTCCCAATAGATGCTGACAAACCGGGGAATCTGAACCTGATCTCTGACGCTCCTCATGATTTTTCTAAAGATGCTGATATGCAGGATCAGCCACTGAAGTCTGACAACGTTGTGTCAGACTATGAGTCCGACGAGCTGAACAGCTCAGGAGATGAGGACTTCAAGACTGATCCCCAAGAAACTAAACAAGCTGGAGAACATACATAAAAAGGTAAGCAATTCCTTTTATATATAAAATAAAGGTAACAATGCATATATAAAATCCCTTATTAAAAAAAAATTCCGTCCAAAAATACCTACTAAGAACAAAACTAAGATATATGACTCATATATTTAATAAGTAATAATATATATGGTAAATATGTTATTACTATAAGTTCATAATTAAATCATCTATATTAAATTGAATTTTTTATTCATTAAATTGTCATTTGTTAACTTTAACAAAATTAATAATTACTGTAATACGTAATGAACAATTAAAATAAACATAATGGTAAAATATTCATGTAAATCATTATGAAAAAAAAATGCAATGACAGAGGAATAAAATAAAATAATTAATATTAGAATGATTCTTAGTTAAAAGAATCACAACGAATTATTATATTAGGTATTTTAAAAATTAGTAATTAATTAGAACGATAAGTTTGCTAAATTATTACTTTAATTCCTAATATAAAACCAATCATATTAATATCATGCATAAATATTTCATATTATCTATAACTTGTGTAACTTTTGCATTCATCCTAATTAGTTTCACTTAAAAGTCAAAAGATTCAAATATATCCGAAATCCGAATTATGTAAATTTTCTCAAATTTACCCAAAACTATTCAAATATTTCAATAAATATCCAAACTATTACAAATTATTCTAATATAAGCCAAAATACTTTTTCAATCAACGAAAAAGTTGATTGTATTGTCGGAAATACAAATCAGACATAATGAGTTATTATACTAAGCATTTAAATCAAAAAATTCAATCTACTGATTCATTTGAATTTCCTACAATATACTTATTTTTCCGTTGATCGAAAAAATATATTTTAAGGAAAATAATGTTTTAAAATTCTAAATATTGTATTTATAATAATCTAAAAATTAGAGTGAAAATTTGTGCAGCAGGTAGAATTCTTATCGTGTCGATCCGTTAAGGCACAATTTATATCCAATTCGATAAAAAATACTCCGATCCATTAAATTCGTATACGAGTCCGATCCATTATCAGATTTGAATATGATCCGATAAGAACCTGATAAAATTCAAAATTATTGGTCCCAATTTATAAGAGTATAGAATATATGCACAGAGGAAAAATTTATTTGTTAGTTCGGTAATCTTGCACTTATCCAAGCTGATGATGATTTATCAGCTTGGTTTATCAAATCTCGTTCAGGTAGTATTCAGGATATACTACAACACTTGAGTGTTGAGTTTTAAAAGTATGAGTAAGATGACAAGTGAAAAAATATAAAACAATAAATGATACACAAAGTTATAGTGATTCGGAATAACCCGTCCTACGTCCACTCTTCAGTCTTCAAACACTTGGTTTGGTAATCCACTAAACTCAGAACTGTTACAGGCGCTCCTACGATCTATAGTTTATAGGTAAATGTCTCGTCTACCGTTCCACAAGCGCACTCTTCGAGTCATTGTTTGGTTCTTCGCTTCGTAACTGCTCAGAGTGTGAGTGCACCACTCAACCTCCTCGTAGTCGAAATGAGGTGTTTATAGTTCCCTCGTGAACTATCTCCTCAACGGTAGGAAGTCCGTAAGAGTCAGAGTGCAAGACGTATTTAACTGTTATAGTCTTTCTTGGAGAGAAAGATTACCAAAAAGTAACTCGAGAATACTAAGATTTTGAGCCTCGTGTTCACTTAGGTGACATACGAAATAACTTTGAAAAGCTTCAAACATGAATATTAAGCTTGAAAGCTTAGGGGTAAACAATATTCACATCGGTAAACAGAATGTTGTTGATCGAAGATTGTAGCTCGTTACTTGTACTTTGTGTTGTCTGTAATGTGTAATCTTACTTCTTATCTCCACTTGTAACCTTCTTTAGTTGATTTCTCTGGTATTTATACCCGAGATGTTAAAGGCTTGAATTAAAGACCCGTTAGAGACAATGGAAGATGTTCAATCAGATGTCTCTATTGGTTGTTCCGTTCGGCGGGCAGGTGGTGCTTTTTGCAGAGGTTTTGCTCATTTTCCCCCTTTTTCTAATTTTGACAGTGTCGGTTCGTCTTTTTGTCAGAACGACATTACTTTCAGTTTGAGGAATCATGGACTGGTTGTCCTAGGTATCGAAACTTGTTGTTTCGTGCTTGCAGACTTTAAGGCTTCTCCAATCCTTAAAGTTTGTATTTATTTAGTACATTCCTCAAGCAGCTCTTCTATTTTTCATGTGTTAGGACCTAGACTAAGAAGTCTATGCTGATGTTGTCATACTTGCGGCTCCATGTTGATGATGTCATCCTTTTAAGTATACTCGGTCCCTTGCTGCTCAGTATGGTTTGAATGATTACACCATCCTTGCTAGATTCGTATTTGGCAAAATCCATACTTCCGCTAGACTCGTGATCCTCCAGGCTGTGCGTGAGATTTAAATGTTGTCTTGAGACACCAGTACCGCCCCTCAATCCTTCTAGTTAATTGTGATATTTTGATAAAAACTACCAACCTTAATGGCGTAGAGAACCCTGCTGAAGCAGAGGATTAAGTTTCCATTTTGGAAAGAGTTCAAGTGCATGCAGTGCTCAGAAGTTGACAAGAGTAGCTATGTGACATATCGACTTGTCGGACAAGCTTATTGAAGGTGGGAAACCTACAAGAAGTCACAGATACCAGAAGAGTACCATTGGCTCATATGAGAAGAATTTGAAGCAGCACTATTTGAGAAGTACGAATCAAACCAGCACATCTGAAAAAGAGAACTTGAGATCGTCCTACTAGATCAAGGAAGATAAGCATCAAAGGCTAAGATCGGAAATTTGTGAGTTGATCCAAATTGCTCTTACCAGGTGATTACACTGCCAAGTTAGTGGAGAAATTCCACGACGAGCTGAGAGAGGAGAATTTGAGCTATTGTCTACTTTTGCTGAGATGAATTACCAAAAGTCCTTGAGTATAACTACAGACGTGGAGGCAGCGATGACAAGGAAAGAGGTATTTGTTCTGGCTCACTAACGAGGAAGTGGGAGATAACCAATGAATTCCCTACCAAAATTTCTAGCAACTAGAAGAGGCACGATGAAGAAGGTAAGTATGATCCTTCCAAATGGAACCACAACCATCCTTATAGAAGTAAAGAGGCGCTATTTGTGCCAAAAGTCGAGCACCAAGGAGTAATACCTCCGCGTTGTAATAGATATGATGGGAAGCATTCTGGGAGGTGACCTCCACCAGAGCTCAAGCATTGTATGTGCATAAGGACGGTGCGCTATGCTCTCTAGTACCTTCTAACAAGAGAAGTTGAAACTGGAAACAAGCAAACTATCTAGGCTTGCCAACCGACTATTGAAAGCAATCATGGGAAAGCACTAGCTAAGGCAGAAATTTACAAGAATCACAGGGTAAGACTGCCAAGACAGGCAGTCACCACCTCGCAGCCCTACAAAGGATCGCCAATAGAAAGAGAGCAGTCGCCTAAGGGTGGTATCGCCTTCAGGGTAGATGACTATTGTTACCTTGGTGTGCTCTAACCTCGGAGTTCAGTTGAACGCCCGTCGGGTGATGATGATTGAGTTAAACGTTATGAATATGCATGACGTAAACGCAATTTTGGAATTAAATTAATCAAGCTTATCTGGTATACTTGGAAGGATAAGCGAAACAAGAGTTAACAATTAGGGATGTACCGATAGTCATAAATATGAAGAGGTTTTCCCAGAAGAACTGTCAAGTTTGATACCGAACAAGCATATAAGAGTTTACGATAGACTTGGAGCCGGGAACAACCCATTTTCCAAGGCATCCTATTGCATGACGGCTGACGCCTAAAGAGTTGCACGAACTAAAGGTGCTACTTCGTGTCTGAAATCTTACCACGTGTCTGCAATGCAGCCATGCACACGCCATTACACAACCTTTACTTAACCCAACTCTAACCAGATTTAGGATTCAAGAGTAAGGTAATTTTTTCATTCAGCCGAGAAGAAGCGTGTGTACAGAGTTGTGTTTTTATTAGTTGTTGGCAAACGTCGCATAAGGCTTTTGAAGATAACCGTTAGTTCATCTTTCTTGTAAAAGAACATAACCATGAGTTCGACAATACTCATATTTGTGCTATACATAGAATTATCGTCAGACGCTTTTCAATTTTGATTATTGTTATTTTCACCAAACGCATGATATGTACAGTTTTTAAGAATTAATAAAAAAAATACAAAAGAGACAAAACAAAAAATAGAATATAATAAAAATAAAAGCAAAATTATTTATGAGAAAATAAAATTATGAGTTCTAATTATATATTGACTAATATGTTATATAATAAAAATTAGATTTACATCCATCGTGCGATTAAATAATTGAATCTACTTTTTAACAATTAAGATATTAAAAAGAAAAAAGAAAAATTCTGTAATTGTTGTCTATAAATATTACTATTAATTATTGAAAATTAATATTATATACTCTTATATAAGTACATTGTAAATTATATTTAACTACTTGTATACATTTAATAAAAAAAATAGAAGAAAAAAATTAAATTTTCAAAAATAGAACCTCTTTTATACATTGAATATGACTTGATGATTGTTCCACGAGACCCAGACCCGATAAGCATACCGGTCCAAGTGGCGGCTAGACCAAAACAACAGGCCCGTCTGGAGTGACTGAAGACCTGAAAGCTCGCCACCGACTCTATCAACTCCTTGGTGGCGAACACTTGAAAGGATCAGTAACGAGGAGGTTAACGAAGCAACCCTCGCGCGACCGTTAGAAGTCCTAACCGATCCCGAGAAATCCGAAGTCGTCCCTGATTTTTCGGCGAACATGAACTGTCCGAATCTAGGTTTAGGATAAGCATCCCCTCCCCTCATACTGTCTATAAATAGAGGTTAAGGGGCCGATTTTTAAATCTTTTTCCTATCATAAGAACTACGCTGTTACTTTGCAAAATTCTCGACATAAGCAATTTATATAAAAGCTCTAATTCTCAACGTCTCATCTCTTTTTAGTGCTCATTTATTTTAAATAGTTAACTGCTTTTCGTAAGAGCTCTAATTTCCAAAAATTGAACCTCAACAATGATTATACCTATATTTATTTTATATGAAAAAAAGAAAATATAATAAATCTTAAATATAAAAAAAATGGATAAAGATTTGATGAATTTGAGGGAATATCGACATACATATAGATTTATTTTTGTAAAATTAACATCGAAGCGCATAAGAAGTTGTTATATATATTTCAATTTCATTTTTAGAATTTGCTTATATATATTGCAATTACATTTTTAAAGTGAAGTGAAAATACAAAATCCAACACAAATTATTTACAAAATATTTTTTACGGAAATAAATTTCTCAGATGTCAATGACTTCTATGCTTACACCTCATAATATAAACTTTTTCAATCTAAAAAATAGTATACCCCTCATTTCTCATTAGATAAATAAGAAAACACTCACCTTCTCCCATGAAACAAAATGTCTTTAACCATGTCTCAATTGACATTAACCATCGTGCCTTCTTTCAATTCAAGGTAGAACGCAATCGCATAATTATTTTATGAACTTTAACCGTACATAAACATAAATGGTAATTAGTAAAATAATATTTTGATTTACAAACATAAAAACAAAAATCGAATCATGAAATAGATATTAATAGAACAATGTTTCTTTCATGTTTTTGAATAAGAATAGCTGCAAATCAAGTTCCACAGCCAGCATCCGTACAAGGACCTTCAAAACGAATGCGAAAATCCATTGACATTTAAAGTTTACAAGCTGATCATTTTAAATGAAATCTCCTATTTCTTTGGAAAAATATGATATAAAACGAGTAAATTACTAGTTTAATATATAATATGATAGTTTCAAACAAATTATTCGCTTACAATATGTTTGATATTAAGCGTTTGGTAATTCCGATTCTCTATATTTATATATATATTCTAAAAAACAGTCCACTCAAAAGCATATTCTTCCCACTCGAAAGATTTTCAATAAATACGTACATTTATGTTAAAAAATGTAACATAAGTTAAATGATACAACATATTTTATTTATAATTTGATTATCGTACAAAATACATGCCGGTTTAAATTTTGACTATACTTTCTCCTTCGTATCGAACATAGTAAAAAGATAAGTTAATTGTAATTCAAAGCAGTAAACTAATACGATATAAGATGTGTCAGCCCAATAGTAAAAATGCCCAGCCAATATGCTTACACAGCAAAACACAAATTATTAGTTCCAGCCCACTTTACATTTTATATATACGATTTATTTTTATCAATATTCGAGAGTCCTTTAAATTCAGTTTCAAAATAAAGTGAGTTTTTAAGGTACCTGAGTTTTGTGACAATTATATATAATATTCTATAAATTCAATATATATATATATATATATATATATATATATATATATAAATGCAAGAATATGTAAGTATAATCAATCGAATAAATAAAAAAGACTCGCTACGAGGTAAGTATAAATATCAAATTCAAATGAAAGATAAGATTACAATTATTAATTAAATAATCAATCATTTATTCAATATATTGTTTTAAAAAAATACGTTATTGAAAATTAACATATTGCAAATCTCAAGAAAGCCATTGTTTGAGTCATTGTTTGAGAGTCCTTAAAAATCAGTTTCAAAACGAAGTGATTTGTTAAGGTACCTGCGATTTGTGATTAGGATCAATAATATTCCTTAAATAAAAGAGAAGAAATATAAAAATAAATATATATATATATATATATGTAAATAAAATAATTATCAAAATATAATGATAGGTAAGATTATATTCATTAATCGTGAACTGAATTTTCATGATACTCAACGATATCACGGATGCTACGTTGTCTACTGACGATTTGCTGTATCATAGAATCGTGAACTGAATTTTCATGAAACGCTCACATCTACTGACGATTTGCTGTGACGCCACTCACATCACAACGACACAATATTTCTATTGACATTTATGTTCGGATTTGAAAGTTTAAAAGCTGATCATTTTAAATAAAATCTAGTACTCCCTCCGTCCCATTGAAGTAGTCCCACTTTTTTTTTTT
>JAPKLW010001160.1:40736-110897 GCA_026898455.1 Plectranthus barbatus | reverse complement strand
TGATCATTAGATTAACTTAAACACCCAAATATGTCCAAAAAAAAAAACACTACTATAAATCACAGAAATTAGATTATACCCTTGAGTGTAGGCATAGTTTCCATCATATAAGGGATTGGATTGGAGGTTTGCAATCCAATCCTAAATAATGCTATAAAAAATTTAACACAATACTAGCATAAATGATTGGATTGGAGGTTTATAAATAAATAAATAGGCGATATGTGGTGAGAATTAGATATCAAATTAATTAATTAAGAAAAATGATTAGGCATGCAAGGAAGGGTTAGGTAGGTAGGGTAAGCAATGGATTCCCGAATAGTTTTTTTGAAATAGATACATTATATACAAGATGTCGACCTCGCTCAACTCCTCATAGCTGCGGCCGACAAGGTTGGAAACCAACAACTATTGGAAATTAGAAAGGTTGAAGGTGGAGAAGTATTTAGGAATTGGGGAGAGAATAAGAGAAGTTTAGGAAATGACGACTACTTTGTATTTGGAGAATGTTTTTGATTTTGATTGATTACAAACTTAGCATACAACCCCTATTTATACTAGTTTACAACCGTTAGGATATGCCATGTCAACTCTAATCTAATGGCTATCAATAATCTTCTAGAGAACTCTATATAAATATCTAGTTCTAGAGAGCTCTATATAAATATCATATTCTAGATATTTCTACTTAATGGATCTACTCTTTGGGCCTAAGCTTTCTAAAACATATAATTTCTAATAAGGCCCAAATCAAGTTTATATTTCAACACCCCCTCTTAAACTTGATTTCCCGATACTCCAATCAGGCTCCTCAGCTTCACGAAGACATCTTTCTTGAGTGGTTTGGTGAAGATGTCATGAGCTACTTGATCATGGGTCTTCACATACTCCAACTCGACATCCTTCTTCATCACGCACTCCCGAATGAAATGATAGCGTGTGTCTATATGTTTGCTTTGATCATGAAAAACTAGATTCCTGGCCAAAGCTATGGCAGACTTGTTGTCCACGCAAATCTTTGTTGGCTCCTCTTGTGTAAGACTTAACTCCTTTAGTAAGTTTCTGATCCAGATTGCGTGGCACACGCATGAGGTAGCAGCTACGTACTCCGCCTCGCATGTCGAAAGAGTGACAATTGGTTGCTTCTTTGACATCCAAGTGAAGGCGGTATCTCCCATATAGAACACAAAACCACTTGTGCTCTTGCGGTCGTCTATATCTCCACTCCAATCGCTATCGCTATATCCAACAAGTTTATAATTGTCAAAAACAGAGTAGTGTAGCTCAAAGTTTATTGTACCTTTTATATAGTGAAGAATCCTCTTAGCTGCTTTCAGATGAGTTGTTGTCGGATTCTCCATGTACCGACTAACAACTCCTACTGCATATAGGATGTCAGGCCTCGTGCATGTTAAGTACCTCAAGCTTCCAATGAGGCTTTTGAAGAGTGTTGGATACACTCTTTCTCCTTCTTCATTCTTTGACAGCTTGATTCCACTTTCCATCGGTGTAGCAGCTGGGTTCGAGTCATCCATTTTGAACTTCTTTAGTACCTCCTTGGCATAACCTTCTTGAGTAATAAGTATTCCTTTATCATCTTGCTTCGCTTCAATGCCAAGGTAATAGGACATGAGTCCAATATTTGTCATCTCGAACTCTGAATTTTTTGAAACCGTTAAAATTCGGTTCGGTTCGGTTTTAAACAAAATTTGGCGGTTCGGTTTCGGTTCGGTTTGTGGATTTGAACTTAGATTTGTGCTAAAGTTGTTGGTTTAAATTTGTAAATTTGGTACATTTGAATTATTTTCAAGTTTACATGTGTTGGAATATTAAATATATATATTTTAATTTAAGTATTTTATTAAAATGTACCTAAAATTTTAGTTAAAACCAAAACTGAAACCGCCAATTCGGTGCAGATAGGTTTCAATTCGATTTGTAGAAAATTAACGATTCGCTTCGGTTTGAGTTTTTGAATTTTTCGGTTTGACAGTTTGGGCGGTTCGATTCAGTTTGCAGACAGAACCAACTGTTACTCACCCCTAATTGACGAACCAGATTGATCTGCCAAGAGTTCTCCTTCGTTTAGTCATAAGATTTTAGCCCAAAAATGTAAGAAGTTAAATCATTGTGTAGAAACCATAACGATCATGCAAATACCATAATGAACGATAATAATCGATTAAATGAAGAAGCACAATGTTTAAAAATTGGAGAATTGACAATTCTGGACCCAAAAGATAGTTAAATTATCAATTCAGGACTCGAAACATGATTTGTCAATCCAGGACCCGAAAGATCATATAATTCTCAATCCAGATGAGAATTGAGAATTGTATGATCTTTCAGGTCCGGGATTGAGAATTTTTTTGATCTTTCAGGTCCTGAACTCCTTAAAGATTCATTAATTAATCATTACATACTATTGCAAAATTCTCAAACTAACTTAAATCACAAGCAAAAAATTAACTGGGAAAATTAGTATAAACTACAATTTCATCATGGGATTATCAACAAGTATAAGAAAACTATGCAGTTAGCTATTCATCCTGCTCTCTTTGTCATCTGTGATAAAATAGCAAAAGAAAAAATCACACTTTATACAAATATATCATATTTAGAAAATATAATGATTCATAGTCGAGCATATCCATGAACAACATACATGCCAACAAATTAATTAATTAATATCAAATAACAAATGAAACAAAAAAAAATAAAAATCTATTAATAAAAAACTACAAAAAGGAAAAAATATGTTGATTGTATGAACTGATTTTAAACAATTTATGTAGCTTTTTTCGAAAACGGAAGATCATTAGCAAACTACTCAATAAACAACTCTGCATCTTGCGATGCCGGGAATAAAGTGGATGAATTTTTTACGAATGCAAATCATCAACATTATCGGTTATTTATATTGAAATGATTTCATGCTAATTGATGGACTATTTTCCATATTCTCATTATAGCTATATTACATCAATAGTGATAGTTACTTTCCATATTCACGAGTAATTATTTTTGGAAATTTTATTGGGTGGGAAAAAAATTTAGCAGGGGTACTATATTGATACTTTTTTCGCAATAATGCAAGTTAGCAAATTTCTGATATTATTTGTTCTTACTTTGTTCCATCTATAAATTTATGTCTTTTGCTAAATACTATTATTTCAGTAACTATGATAAATTGTGATTTGATCAGTAATTAATTTTGATTTCAATTCTGATTTTACTACACTATAAGTGATTTTATATAGCATTGATTTAATTTAAATCTAATAAATATAATTCCTTCTTTAGGGGACTTTTTCTTACCTTATATATATAAAAAAAGTAATTTGTTCCCATATATATATAAAAGTAATTAGGAACAAAGAGTTACAAACTAGCTATTATATCGGACGTCAACAAATAAACCCTACGATTATATGCCAAACACAAAAACACGTTTCTTTCTTTCAAACGAAAACTCTGGCAACCATCTCCGCCGGCTTGCAGTCCACCTCCCTCAGCACCGTCTGCAACCCCCGCCCTCCGCCGTTAGCCATCGGGTGTATCCCGTGTTTCAGCCCCTCCATGTACGCCCTATTCTCCCTCTCCTTCGCAAACGAAACGTTGTACCGCTTCTCAACATCTACACACATTAATACATTATTATACATCTAAATCTCATGTAGTAACATCCAAATCTATGTAGAAGGTCATGATGAATACCTTGAGCTAGGTTGTCGTAGAGCTGGCCGTCGCGGGTGAGCGCCATCATCACCTGAGGGATGCCAAGAGGGAGAGTGTCGCCTCTATCCACCTGCCAGACATGGATCACTTTACCGTAGGTTTTGGCCACCTTATCGAGATCCTGCCGCTCGATCGGGCTGGGGAGGCCCGGCATGAAGAGCGCGCCGCTCTTCACCTCGTATTCGTGGGAGTGCCAGAATTTCTTCTCGTCGTCGGGCAGCGTCAAGAAAAGCTCCTCCGAGATCACGTACTCCAGCCCGATGAGGCGGCCGTCCTCGTCGGGCCGGTCATAGATGAGGCACTGCTGGAACTCCTCGTTCTGGTGGGCGCAGAAGTGGTGCGCCTCCACCTGCCTCGTCATGTCGTGGCCGTAGAAATGGAATCTGATACAAGATTTATTGGAGAAGAAATTAAAGGAATTATTGAAAATATATGCAGGATTAGACTGATTAGTAAGGGGTTTACGCGCAGAGGTGTTGGTGGATTTTGTTGATAGGGTCGAAGCCTTGAATGGTGGTGGTGGCCTTCTCGAGAAGCGTCGTCGACGTCTGAGTGGGCTCGCCGGGGATCTGTGGGTGAGTCGAAACATTCCCTCCTTCCATTTTTTGAGGTCTGTTTTTGCCGAGTTTGGATGGAAATTCTGGTGGGAGTTGGGTTTTTAAGTAAAGATGGTGTAATGGCGTGTGTGCTGCCGCGTTGCAAACACGTGGTAAAAATAATAGGACACGTGGGGTAAAAATAATAGGACACGTGCTGCAGCATTGCAGACACGTGGTAAAAATAATCTAAAATCAAACAATCGATGATGATCCCTCTCGCTCTAATGGCTTCTCCTTCAAGTTATTGCTCAAGCTCCTCGTGATCTCTCCGCTCGTATGTTCTGATTGTCGTGTTATCCAATCCTCCCTGGTTGATATTTTTGCATCTCCTTTCAACACCGTTGATCTCTTTCTCTTCTCTAGGATGCATCCATGTGTAGAAATGTCATTGTTCTTTCCAAACAAGAGTTCGGCTCCCATCGCGAAACCTGTCCTCCCAGCAGACAAGATGAAAAAGGGGCTTTATATTTGTCTTCAAATGGTTCTGGAGAGAGAAAATCATCTTCCTTCTGTCCATGCATCTCCCATACTCAAGCATAACTTCTAACCATCATGTGGCAGGAAAGCTCTAGCATTCTGAACCTGATCAAAACTTCACCAAATCTTGCAAAAACTTATTAATACTTGCATTAGTTAAAATATCATGACCTATTTGCAAAGATGTAAAAACAACCAAAAAAGACTTTGATTAATAGCAATCTTATTCAAAACAATACCTAAAGTTCATACGAATGAATCAAAAGATAACTCATTATGAAAGTTATCAGCTACACCGATGGAAAGTGGAATCAAGCTATCGAAGAATGAGGAAGGAGAAAGAGTGGATCCAACATTCTTTAAAAGCCTCGTTAGAAGCTTGAGGTACTAAACATGCATGAGGTCTGACATCCTATATGCAGTAGGAGTTGTTAGTCTGTACATGGAGAATCCGACAACATCTCATCTAAAAGTAACTAAGAGGTTTCTTCGCTATATCAAAAGTACAATAAACTATGGCCTACACTACACTATTTATGAAGATTACAAGCTTGTTGGATATAGCGATAGCGATTGGAGTGGAGATATAAACGACTTCAAGAGCACAAGTGGTTTTGTATTCTACATGGGAGATACCGTCTTCACTTGGATGTCAAAGAAGCAACCTATTGTCACTCTTTCAACATGTGAGGCGGAGTTCGTAGTTGCTACCTCATGCATGTACCATGCAATCTGGCTCAGAAACTTACTAGAGGAGTTAAGTCTTCCACAAGATGAGCCAACAAAGATTTGCGTGGACAACAGGTCTGCCATAGCTTTGGCCAAGTATCCAGTTTTCCATGATCGAAGCAAACATATAGACACACGCTATTATTTCATTCGAGAGTGAGTGATGAAGAAAGATGTCGAGTTAGAGTATGTGAAGACCCATGATCAAGTAGCTGACATCTTCACCAAACCACTCAAGAAAGATGTCTTTGTGAAGCCGAGGAGCCTGATTGGAGTATCAGGAAATCAAGTTTAAGAGAGGGTGTTGAAATATAAACTTGATTTGGACCTTATTAGAAATTGAATAATTTATAAAGCTTAAGCTCAAATAGTAGATCCATTGAGTAGACCATTCTAGAAGTCACCTATATTTTCTATTAGAAATATCTAGAATATGATATTTATATAGAGTTCTCTAGAACATCACTTATAACCATTAGATTAGAGTTGACATGGAAAAATCTTAACGGTTGTAAACTACTATAAATAGGGGTTGTATGCTAAGTTAGAAATCAATCAAAATCAAAAACATTCTCCAAATGCAAACTAGCCCTCATTTCCTAAACTTCTCATATTCCCTCCCTAATTCCTAAATACTTCTCCACCATAAACCCTTCTAATTTCCAACACATTTAAACTTTCTAAGTGCAAGAAACATAGAAAAGATGTTGGAGCATGTGTTTGGGATTTTGCAAACTTCTTTAAACCCTAAGTTATTTGGAACAAAATGACTATTTGCTATATATAATTAGAAAAAAAATTAGGTGTGCCAAAAATGCAAATGAACTTTCTTGAATGTGTGTTTCATCTCTTTAAGGTTAGTTTGGGATAGAAGGATGTGCCTCTACGACATCCTTAAAAGTAATGAAAGACCAAACATGATCAACTAATGTGTTCCTGAAGAATTAGGACCAGGTCATCGGTACTGATCGATTATAATATGGAAGTTGAATTCTAGCATGATTATTGATATAAAATTTCCTGCTACTCTTAGTTCTTAGATCTATCTATAGTCATACATCATCATTTCGATTATTTATTCTATCTTCCTTCACACAGCACAAATATCAGAGAATGACAGATGATCAGTCAGTCGTAGGACGTAGGCACATTTACTATGATCAATCACTGTGTTGGCGGCTGCCAGTTGCAGTTCGCAGCTATGTGGCCCTGCACTCCGCATTTATAGCATCTTACGACGGGATCAAAATTTGGATTGGGGTTCGGATCATCCGCAATTGTCACCGACCACCCAAATCGTCCATCAACTCTCTCAGTGGCATTGGTCGTCGACTGTTTGTTGTCGATTTCAACGAACACGTACGGTCGGCATTTAGGCTTAATTTCTATCCTATAAAATGTAAAAAAATGTTATTGTAGAGTACGATTGAAAAATTATACAAAATTCAAAATAAAACCTCACTTTGTGATCACGCCGAATTCTTCGAATTCGGTGCGGAGTTGGGCTTCAGTAACGTTGTGCGGGATATATCCCACAAAGAGTTTGGTTTTCGACATTCTGCATAGACAAGAATTAAAACAAGAATTATGCATTTATTTGAGACGATGGAAAGAAGAAAATTATATTCATTGTACTTTATCACTTCTTAAATGTTTCCTATATGACTTCTAAAATATACTTTTTTTTCGGAGCGAATAAATATATTTCTTCTTATTATTACTAATTTGTGATTTTGGTCTACTTTAAGAAAAAAAAATACACAATCCTAAATGTTATCCGATTCGAATCAGAGAATTGGGTTCGAAATTCAAAACTATGATTTTTTTATTTTTACTATTCTCGGTTTATAAATTTGTAATACCCCGTGTATTATTTTTAACTTTGTACGAATTATTCGGAATTTATAAATAAAGAATTTTCTGAATTGGAGATGTTTGAAGTTAATTATGTTGTGGGAGATTCAAATCTGATAAATTGAGTCGATATATTTATTGATTTTGGAAGAATTACCGAGAACTAGTAGAAATATATGATTACTATGATGGTTGAGGAGAAGGATAATTCATGAATTTTATGAATTTCATGAGGTGGAATTTTATGAGAATCATATTATAAGAATTATAGTGAATTATGAACATAATTAGATTCATAATTATGATACTATGTTATATGATGGAGGAAGAAGTATAAATAGGAAGAGAAATCATAAAATAAGCTTTTCCAGCTTATATTATACGCTAGAGAGAGAAAGAGGAGAGCTTCCATTTCTCCCAACTCCACCCCAAACCCGTCACCTTTCAGGCCAGATTCCGGCCAGCGCCGGCGTCCTTTTGACAAACCACCACCGTCATTTGGTAGCTCTCAATCCCGGCTTCAATTTGATATAAGCTAGCCACTGAGAGGTGAAGCGTACACGGAGAAAATCTAGAGAGAAGATGAGGTGAATATATATTTCAATTTTGAGGTTTTGAGTTCAATCTCGTTATTCCGGCCATTAATCGCTGTTTGGATGCTATATTCGTATTCCCCAGCTTGTGGAGAGCGTTCGGACATCAAGAGTTGTAGGTTTCATCGCCAGAAAATGCGTTCGTCGCCGGAGAGAGAGAGAACTCCGGTGAGCTCTAGTGTTTTCCCATTTCTTGCGAATTTCGTTGTTTAAACATCATATTCGTAATACTTGGTGTCTGGGGAGTCCAAATATATAATTGCATGTGTCATCGGTCGGCCGGAGAGGCCAAAACGGCGAGTTACAGGTTCGCCGTGCGAACTGCTGGAGAAGACGACCCGTATCGGCCGGAATGGAGGCCATATCGATCGACACAGGTGTATCGATCGATATGAACCTATATCGGTCGATATAGGTGTCTCGGCCGAAATGGAGGTAACCCGGTCGAGATGAAGAAATTTCCTCGAAATGGCTAAAATCGGTCGACTCGAGCATATCGGCCGATATGAAGGCATATCGGTCGACACAGGCATATCGGCCGATATGAAGGCATATCGGTCGACACAGGCGTATCGACCGAGATGAAGACATATCGGTCGATACAGCCATATCGACCGATATGAGATCAAATCGACCGATACAGAGGCTTGAACAAGAAATCTATTTTCTAACTCTTATCCAACCTTAATCCTTTTTGGGTCTCGCTTATTATTGAGAAGGATATTATTGTCCTAGATATATCGTGTTGACTCGAGAACCCTATTTGATTGTAGGAGATTGAAAGCAAGGATTGTGTGAACTCATTCTAGCTAAAGACATCTAGCTAAAAGCCGAGAACGAGGTGGGAAACTATTTCAGTAAAAACTTGAAATGCGTGTTTTACTTTTCAAAACGTGTTATAAAATGCTTTGATTTGAAATGAAACTGCTATGCTTGTTTTAAGTCCTATATATATGTTCCTCTGGTTGATTCCTATCAACAGAGTGCTTAACTGAGAGATATGAAACAATATTTGATGGTTGCTTGTGCTAACCTTGCAAATCCACACATGAATTAAAAAGGGGTGAGAGAGCCCAAACATCTAAGGCGAGCGAACCTTATGATGAATTACTTATATATGAAGAGGGTGAGCGAGCCCGATCCTCTAAGGTGAGCGAACCTTAGAATGAATTATATACATCAATTAAAAGGGTGAGCGAGCCCGATCCTCTAAGGCGAGCGAACCTTAGAATGAATTATATACATCAATTAAAAGGGTGAGCGAGCCCAAACATCTAAGGCGAGAAAACCTTATGATGAATTCATGAAACAGATCGAACGTGTGTCAAGGTTAAATGACACTGAAACAGACATGATAGCACCTAACATAGCGTGTGCAAAATAAATGTTTTAGCTGACACGGTTCTTTCAACAAAACCCCGTGTTTAGCAGTGTGAGTTGTATAGCATGTTTCTTATATACTGTATGTTTTCGGCATGTTTCTCACTGAGTACGAAAGTACTCAGCCCTCGCGTTATTTCTAAAACGTGCAGGTTAAGCAGCTGGGATGGAAGTAGCGGATGTAAGCTAGCGAGGAATAAATGGTTTTTGAAGAAACTGTATAGATCCTGTGGCATGTATCTCCATATACATGTCACCATTACGCTACACACACGCTGCTACACTCTCTGAATATTTCCCTTCCCTTTCTAGTTTTTAAACTTGGATTATGTTTAAACTGATTTATCTCGAAGTACCTTTTTAAGAATGTTTTTATCTTTTCTTATATTTAAGTCTTCCGCTTAATATTCTTGAGATTTGATAGTCAAAACCTGAAACATCAATGTAACGTGGCCCCAAATTGGGAAGGTCAGTTGGGGGCGTTACAAAATTATAACAAGCAATTACTAAAAGAGACAAAATGGGATTGAAAAAGAAAAAAATGGGGCAACAAAATATGTCCACTTTCACATGAGGTGGGTCAGGTGCAACCATCAACTTATCTATTAAGATTGCATGATTCCGTACAATATCGTACCTACTTTATAAATGGTAATTCTAAACGCAACCATGTTTTTGTTAAGCATGGCCTCTTTAAAAAATAAAAAATAAAATCCAAATATGTTTATACAATTTTACCCTGTAGCCCCTCATTTAAAATTTTATTAAAAATAATATAAATCAAACTTAAACATATAATCCTATCTCCATCCACCTAAAATAAGAATCAAAACCCTAAAATCAGTTATGAATAGACTTATTACTACAATTGACTTCTCGTTTCCTACGGATCAAGAAACTCCGTGCTTCAAGTTTTCATCAAATTAATATCAGTAACTAATATCCAATATGTGGAGATCGAATTGTGTTTCGAAAGATAATTACTTAATTCAAATTTTAATTTTGGTAGAATGGAGTTTTGATTTTCGCAGATGGGGAACAACTCTTTCACATCCTCGCACAATATTGTAAATTGATATTCAACAACAACAATGATGTCCAATCTTTTGAACAAGCGACTTGTTATTCTCTTTCAATACCCATATTTCAATCAAGTTCATATCTTATGGAGAAGAGTTATTAAGCAGTATCTGTAACTTACAACAATCTCCTCTGCAATCATCGTAGCATGGGCATTAATTTTCCGAAAGTCTAAAAATAACATCGAAAAATGAATCAGTACGAACCAACAACAAACCCGAAGGATGATAAATATATAGGATTTCATTTTGTTGTCGGCCGCATAAATCTATCAATCGAGGAGAGATCATGTAAAAAAAAAATCCTCCTGTGAAAAAAAAATGAATTATGTCCATCAGATTTAAAAAAAATTAATGGTTGATATTTAGTCAAGCAACAACTAAAACACAATCAAGCAACAAAATAATCAAGCAATAACTAAAGCATGATCAAGCAACATTGTAATCAAGCAACGACTTGAATACAATCAAGCAATGTCGTGAATGCAATCAAGCATCTTTCTCACTTTCTCACGTTAAGAATTTTCTCACTGGATCCACCCTCTCTATCAATCTATATTAATTTTTAAGGATTTCTATTTAATGTGAATGGAGTTATGGGGTACACATTTTAAATTAGGGGTTAAGGGGTAAAATTGTAATAGCATATTTTTATTTAAATTTTTATTTTTAAGAGTGGTTATGTTTAGCGAAATTGTGGCTGAATTTAGAATCACCCCTATGTAAATATGAAACAAATATTCCACTAAATATTCTTTCCAAACCTATTTCCTCGTAAATAAATTATAAAACATAAATATGCACACAAACACAACTCTCTGATAAAAAAAGCCTCTATTATTGTTAATTAACTTTGCACATTCTTCCCATCAAGACATGAAATAGACGAAACTCATTTTATTTTTCGACGATATTCTATCAGTAAAATAAAACAAAATGACAGTTTTCTTAAAAAAAAATAAATAAATAAAAAATAGATAATAGATAATTTCGTGGAAATATGAGTGTGATTGTGAAACGAGGATATTATTCATTATTTAATTATAAAAATAAAGATAAAGAGACACGAAAAGTGTAGCCTTTTTCCAGATGGCAGGCAATTCAGACAAGACACGTATGAGAAAGCTAATATATAATTAAATAATTGCCACTTGAAATCATTAATTAATAATTGAAAAAGAGAAAAATAATGAGATTCAGAAGCCAAAGAAACCACACAAGCAGAAAAAAGTCTCAGGAAAGATGAGATTCCATCTTAAGAGTTAACAATACCCGCAATCGAGCCAAGAAAAATGCAAGCGATTTACACCCCCGAAGCTCATGTATTTCGCTTTGTATATCAGCGTTCACGTGTGCATGCATTAATGATTTGTTACACTTTTAACAAAGTAACTAACTCGTAACTTCTCTTCTTCTTGAAGTGTGAGGTGGTGTGACTGCATAGCCGCATGGGTGCAGGCAGCTCGTTTACTTGGTTTATGCTTGAGAAATAATTGGTTTTCTAGTTGCTGCTGCCAGGGCTAGCTCGATGTGGGAGTCTGGTTTTGTGTTTGCTCGGTTGTGAGTTGCTAAAGCCTTGCTATGAAGTTGTTGAGTTTTGGAGGACAGGTATCGAGTAATCATTTGCTGATTTTGTTAGAGCCGTTGGGCTGTTTTTTTCATGGTTGTAAAAATTGCTAGGCGCTTGGGTGGGGCCTAGCGCCTAGGCGGTTTAGGCGGGGATTAGGCGTTTTCTAGGCGGTAGTTAATCGGTAAGTTAATTTTCATATCTTATATATATAATATATATTTATCAATTAATAAAAAGTAAGATTATCTAAATTTTAATTAGTTTTTAAAAAATATATAAAAAATAGGGTGCTCGAACTGATTAGGCGACACGCAACATGCTTAGTCGGCCACCTAAATGGTGCGTAGTGAGCTTGGCCGGCCGCTTAAATCGGCGCCTAGGCGGATTAGGCGGCCTAGGCGGTGCCTAGACGCTGATTACTCGCCAGACCGATTAGACACGGGGATTAGAGGGTAATCGATTCGGTGGAGGACTGCCTAGCGCCTAGGCGAGGCCTAATCGGTCCTAGGCGGGGATTTTTACAACACTGGTTTTTTTTTTTTGGTTCTAGCTTCTTCATCCTTGCTTCTGGTTTTCAGAGAGATTTGTGAGAAGAGTGCAGTGAGATTCTTCCCATGTAATTGACTTGATACACTCAATAAAATTTCGTAGCGACTTGATCCTGTGTTCGATTTTTGTTTTTTGTGAATTTCTTGATTTTGTTCGTTCGAGTTTCTTGAATGCAACGCATCTATACAAAATCCAACATGAAGCTTCTAGATATCTTTCATTTGTTCTTCTTCTTGAAGCTTCTGGACTTCCCTAATTCCCCCCTGCATTCCTATTGTAGTGCCTGCTATTTTTCCTTTCCTCCCACAAGATCTTTTAGTAAAGAATGTGTGTTTTATATCCATCATACTAGCTCTACCCTATTACGTCACCATGTTGCCGCAGGCTCCGGAATGAGGACACTTGGCCAGAAAGGTAGGACCAGTGCATTTGTGGTCATGATTAAGTATGATGTGACACAGATAGTAGGATCCAATGAGTGGAAGGAATCAACTATTGAGCAACTATTGAGCACTAAGAGAGGATCGAGACGCTGATGTCCATACTCCGATAATTGTCATTTTCTGATCCGACATAGGAGTAGGGTATTTCTCCTAGAAGGTGGCTTCGCTTTCTACTTTGCAAGATGACAACCTCCGGGGCGCCTTATTGGACCCTTTTGATGTGGGCCAAATCAATCATCGTCCGAAAGAGCTTTATACTTCCAAGCAGATTATAGTCATTGTTAATGCTTCTTTGGAATCCTTAGTGTTTTCAGAAAATCAGTTTAGGAATATTTGTTAATGCTTCTTTGGAATCCTTAGTGTTTTCAGAAAATCAGTTTAGGAATATTTTTAAACTGATCTATTATATCCGGAGATATCCGGAGATAGGGATCTCCGATGGTTGCTATATTTTTAAACTGATCTATTATATCCGGAGATATCCGGAGATAGGGATCTCCGATGGTTGCTTCGAAAAAGGTGCATAATCTTGGCACTAGACCAGCATAATGGACTAGACTTAGTTCGTTTTTTGGCCAAATCAATTTTAGATTCAACAATTATCATACAATAATAACTTTGAACATATTAAAAAAATTATATTATTCACAAAAATATGAAATTCAATATTATTTTAATATCAATAATTAATTTAAAAAAATCTTATGCATCGTGGGTACCATGCATACTAATATATCTAAATATAAAAACCTCCAATAATAAAACTATAAAAACCTCTAATAGTAAAACCTCCAATAATAGCTATGGAATAGGGAGACAATGATAAAAGTAACGAATATGGAATAGGGAGACAATAATAAAAATAATAAATGATGGTAAACTCTCAAAAAGTCATAATATATCTAAATATAAAACCTCCAATAATAGCTATTGAATTGGCAGGAATGGGGAGACAGTTCAATTGATAAGAATTTCGACTTTGAATTGAATTGATAGAACTAACCTAGGACTATTTATCAATATTAGAAAATTGAAATCGACTTTGAATTGAAATTGATAGGACTAACCCACAAATTTATCAATATTAGAAAAGCTAACTCGATTGACATTTCGAAATAAATTAATATTTTATTTATAGATAATTTATTCATAAATATCTAGACGTTTGCAGCAGAAAACTAATTCTATGTGCAACACACAAATATGGTATTGTCGAACTCATGGTTAGGTTGTGATAATCAAAATTGAAGATTGATGTCCATATCTTCTTTATGTTCCATTATTCGAACGACAATAACACGAGTTGCCAACAACTAATAAACACGCAATTATGCAAACACGCTTCTTCTCCACTTGAAATCACCACCTGACTTCTCTTGCTCGATTGAAAGACAACCCAAAACTGATAATATAATTAGTTAATTAATTAATACTATATATATATATATATATATATATATATATAAGTAATTACGAACAAAGAGTTACAAACTAGCTATTATATCCTACGCTTATATGCCAAATACAAAACACGCTTCTTATTTTCAAACGAAAACTCTGGCAACCGTCTCCGCCGGCTTGCAGTCCAACTCCCTCAGCACCGTCTGCAGCCCCTGCCCTCCGCCGTTGGCCATCGGGTGTATTCCGTGTTTCGGCCCCTCCATGTACGCCCTATTCTCCCTCTCCTTCGCAAACGAAACGTTGTACCGCTTCTCAACATCTACACACATTAATACATTATACGATCTAATTAAATCTCATGTAGCTAGTAACATGCATGTCTATGTAAAAGATAATGAATACCTTGAGCTAGGTTGTCGTAGAGCTGGCCGTCGCGGGTGAGCGCCATCATCACCTGAGGGATACCAAGAGGGAGAGTGTCGCCTCTATCCACCTGCCAGAAATGGATCACTTTGCCGTAGGTCTTGGCGACCTTGTCGAGATCCTGCCGCTCGATCGGGCCGGGGAGGCCCGGCATGAAGAGCGCGCCGCTCTTCACCTCGTATTCGTGGGAGTGCCAGAATTTCTTCTCGTCGTCGGGCAGCGTCAAGAAAAGCTCCTCCGAGATCACGTACTCCAGCCCGATGAGGCGGCCGTCCTCGTCGGGCCGGTCGTAGATGAGGCACTGCCGGAACTCCTCGTTCTGGTGGGCGCAGAAGTGGTGCGCCTCCACCTGCCTCGTCATGTCGTGGCCGTAGAAATGGAATCTGATGCAAGATTTATTTGAGAAAGAAATTAAACGAAATATATGTGGTAGATTGGATTAGTAAGAGGCTTACGCGCAGAGGTGCTGGTGGATTTTGTTGATAGGGCCGAAGCCTTGAATGGTGGCGGTGGCCTTCTCGAGAAGCGCCGTCGAGGTCTGAGTGGGCTCGCCGGGGATCTGTGGGTGAGTCGAAACGTTCACTCCTTCCATTTTTTGAGGTCTGTTTTTGCCGAGTTTGGATGGATATTTCTGGTGGGAGTTGGGTTTTTAAGTAAAGGTGGTGTGCGCTGCCGCGTTGCAGACACGTGGTCAAAGTTGTAGGACACGTGTGAGTATGAGTAAGCGGTTGTAAGCATGCACCTCGGATCTTTTCTTGACTTTCACTTCACTTGTGTTTTTAAGCATAGCGACAATTTTTAATAGGATCTAATAATTTGATAATTTTTACTTATTGTGTTTTTAAGCATGGCGGCAATTTAATAGGATCTCATAATTTGTACGATAATAATGAATATGAATAGGGGTTTATCGGATATAATATTTATTGGATCGATACGCACATAGGAATTCGAAAATTTTGAATTGGATACGGATCATATCTGAATTGAATCAGATAATCCATTAATTAAAGGGTAATTATGTTTATCTATCCTACACTTACAATTTATGGAATTCTATCCCACTTTTTCAATTTTATGAAATTTCTATCCTACATTATTTTTTATTATGTACTTCCATCCCAATTTGCCACATCATATATTAATTGCCATATCATTCTTCCACATTAGCTATTAGGGCTGACGTGGATGGATGATATGGTATTTATTTTTTTAATAAAAAAAATATTTTGTAAGTTAGTTTTTTAGTTTAAATTGATTTTTTTTTTAATTTAGGAAATCAAAAAGTTGATGAAACTCAACACAATTAACTTAAATACAATTATTAAAAATATTATTCATTAATTGTTATTGTGAATCAATTTTAACCAATGTTTAGCGAAATAATTGAATTACATTAATCATAAATCTTAAATATAAAAAATAAAATAAATTTAAAATAATATTTTTAATAATAATTAAAATAATGATTATTATATAATAGTAATTATATAATAAAATTGGATAAATTGCCGGGCCGCCATTTCTTATTTAAATTGTCAAAATGTTTGGCGGAATCTAAAATCAATTTTTATTCTTTTCTGAACTAAAATAATTAAGCAATTCAAGTATCTACATATTTTGAGTTGTATTATATGTCTCTGTTGAAAGCTTATTAATAAAAAAATATTATTAAATATATAACTAAAAGTATAAAAGGTCAAAATTCTGTGATGGTGCCATGCATTTTATGTATTTCAACTTATCAAAACATACTTAATTTAAAATAGATTATCGAGTGTATTATTACATTAGCAGACTTAGATATGTGTCATTTATAATTGCTTGACTTAAAAAAATAATTTATTAAAATAATAATGATTATTATATAATAAAAATAATATTTTAGATTTAATTTATTATTTATATATAAGATTTATGATTATTGTAATTCAATTATATTGCTAAATATTGATTTTATAATAACAATTAATAAGTAATAAATTTAATAATTGTAATTAAGTTTAATATGTGTTGGGTTCCATCAACTTTTCTATTTCTTAAATGAAAAAATAAAAAATCTATTTTAATTAAAAAACTAACTTATAAAAATAAATTTTATTTTTTATTAAAAATATCAATTAAAAAAAATTATAATTCCACATCATCCATCCACGTCAGCCCTAATAGCTAATGTAGAAGAATGATATAACAATTAATGTATGATGTGGCAAATTGGGATAGAATTACATAATAGAAAATAATGTAGGATAGAATTCCATAAAATTGAAAGGGTTGGATAGAATTCCATAAATTGTAAAAGTGTAGGATAGATAAACATAATTACCCATAATTAAATTGGATATATTTATTAATAAATTAATATAAAATTAATTTTATTTTTATTTTTTAATTTAAATATAATAATTAATAATAAAATTATAATATATTATTTTAATTTTAGATTTAGCTTACTTGATTCATGCTATTATTCATTGCATATTTTTTTTTACAAATTATTATGTACTCTCTCCGTCCCATTAGTGTAGTTCCATTTCTTTTGCTGAGTGTGAAAAAGTTTGGCATTGAAAATAAGACTATTTTATGGGACAAACAAAAATGAGAAATGAGACCAAAGGATTATTTTTTATCAAATTTTATTGGATAATTTTTGAATTTATCGGATTGAATAGTTATTGGGTTCTTATCAGATCAGATTCGAATCTGATAACAGATCGGATCTAATTCACGTTCAAGCTTAACGAACTGAATTCGGATACGAATTTACATTTTCTTATCAGATCGGATATAAATTGTACCTTAACAGATTAACATGACAAGAATGCAATCTGTACGAATTGTCACCCCTAATTTTTAGATTATTATAAATAAAATATTTAGAATTTTAAAACATTATTATCCTTAAAATATTTGTGTGATCATTGGATACCTTGCCGTTCTCCTGTCTCTCGTATCATATGGATGAACTCCTCAAGAAAACTTAATAAGACACACAAGAGCTGTTTCGTCTTGTTTCACTTTTATTTACAAAGTTATAAACATTTCATTTCCCATATAATCTCTCTGCAAAACTCATTAAAGAGGATCGAGAATCACCCAAAGCCAAGATCAGATCACAATTCACATGGCAAATCATCCCTTCAACAATTGTGGCAACCACTTATCTGAGGAATGGGGAGACATCGACTCATTCTGCAACAAATATGGCTTCTACCACGAACCACAACCATTCAACTTTCAAGATTCATCCAGCCCTGTTGACAACGTCGCAAGATCGATCAATGCCGCCGCCGGCGAGCTTACAAATATAGGCACGAGCCGAAAGCTGTCGACGGAGGAGATACTGAAGCTGGCCGGGGAGAGATTCCTGCACTCATCTTCTCAGAGACTCTTCAACATCAACATGTCCATGCTGCATCCGTACGGTTCTTCTCTCTCCACCCTCTCTCTCTCAGATAAACAAGATGTCGACCTCGCTCAACTCCTCCTAGCTGCGGCCGACAAGGTTGGAAACCAGCAACTCGATCGAGCCACCGCATTGCTCAGCAACTGTCAATGGATATCATCGAATAAAGGTAAGATTGTAAACATTGATCGTCCAAACTGTTAAACCGAACTTTTTCAAAACTCAAATCGAATCAAACCGCTAATATTGTACAAATCCAACCGTACCAAATAGGCAGCCGTTGCGGTTCGGTTTGACGGTTTTTACCAAACCGGCAGTATCGGTTTTAACCGAAATTTCATGCACATTTTTATAAAATACTTGAATTAAAACATATATTTTAATATATTTTAACCAAACCAGCAATTTCTGTTTCAATTTTAACCGAAATTTCCTGTACATTTTTATAAAATACTTCAATTTTAATGTATTTGGTATTTTATTTTGGTTTAATTTAAAATTTTTAAATAAAATAGAGATTTTATAATTTAATTTTATACATTTTAATATTTATATTTAAATTATATATATAGTACATGTTTGGTTCAGTTTGATTTTTAATTCGAACCAAACCGAAAACTTAAAAGTCTAAAAAATTCATACCCAATTGAAATCGAATCCACTAAAAAATCAAACCAAAACCGATCGAAATCACCGATTCAGTTTGGTTCGGTTCGATTTGACAGTTTCGATTTGACTTTTTTAACTCCTAGTAAAAACATGATAGAAGCGTATATTGAGTTTTATTTGATTTGATTTCTGGTTTTGGAGGTAGAAACCCCGGTTCAAAGAGCGGTTTTCTACTTTGCGGAAGCCCTAACCGAGAGAATCAACAAGCAGAAATCGAGCCGGAACGAGCAGCAACGCAAGCAAAACTCCGACGCCTGCTGCAAGAGAAACATGCTAGCCCAACTGGCATTGCATCGAGAGCTACCACTCTTCCAAATAATCCACTTCACAGCAGCTCAGACAATATTCGACAACGTCGGCAAGAACGCAAGAATCCACCTCATCGACTTCCAAATCCTAACCGGCCTCCATCTAGCAACGTTCATCCAAGCCATGTCCCAACAAACGAGGGATCATCACAACGCCCACCTCAGAATCACAGCAGTCGAGCCAGTCGAAAAAACCGAAGCTGAGAGAGCGGGGAAGCTGCTGCAGAGCTTCGCAGATCACCTGAACCTGCCCTTCTCTTACAACATCGTCATCTGTTCGGACATGAAAGATCTCAGACAAGATGACTTCGCCATCGACCCTCGAGAAACCGTAGCAGTTCTGTTCGGTTTCCTGCTACGAACTCTGATCTCGAAGCCTCTGTGCTTGAAGAATTTAATGAACATAACGAAGGAGATAAACCCTTCGATAACCGTGGTGTGCGAAGTTGAGGCGAACCACAACTCTCCCTCGTTCGTGAGCCGCTTCATCGAGGCCTTGTTCTACTACGGCGCGCTGTTCGACGGCCTGGCCGAGAGCATGGCCGGGGACGGCGGGAACAGGGAGGCGATCGAGTCGGGTACGTTCAGAGAGGGGATACGGAACATAGTGTCGAGCGAAGGGTGCGAGAGGATGACTCGAAGCGTGCCGATTGGGGTGTGGAGGGCGTTCTTCGCCCGTTTCGGAATGCGGGAGGTGGAGCTGAGCTCGGCGGCGGTGTATCAGGCGAGCTTGATTGTGAATCAGTCGGTTTGTGGGAGGTCTTGCAGTTTGGATGTGAGTTCCAAGTGTTTGCTGGTGGGGTGGAAGGGAACTCCTTTGTTTTCTGTTTCTGCATGGAAGTTTTAATTTCTTGATGATGTTGATTTTTTTTTTTTTTTTTTTTTGAGATATGTCGTAATTGTAATTAAAACAAGAAAATATGATATATGGTTTGCTTGGAGTATCTATAATTAAATTTTTGTTGGGGTTGGATTCGTAATTATATAGCGAGTGCTATACTCGGTAGTGTTTGGGCTTAAATGTTTTCGTGGTTTGACTGAAACTAGTTAAATCGAATTAAATTAGCCGGTTGGGATGATTATAAATATGATTGTCAAATTGACAGCTTGAAAATTTTGAAACTGGTTTGGTGGTTCAAATTGGTCATTTCAGTCTAACCGAGCGTATACATACATATATTATAATTCATAAGTATAAGTTGTAGTTCACTTGGGAATTTCTACCATTTTATACAATTGACTCATTTCAAATTTCTTGGCCTAATTAGTTTTAATTTTATTTTTTTATCAAAAATAAATATAAAAAATCAACTAATTAATATTAAGTATTAATATTAAATATTATAAATTTTTTTCCGTTAAATTATTATTATAATTTTTCATATTTCATTCGTGAAAATTGAAATATATTTCATTTCAACTTTCAACTAAATAAATGTCTAAATTATTAAGTTTTTTTAAATTTATGACTTGAGTGAAAATTCAAAGACGAATAGCCAGGTAATGTTTCATTGAAAACTCCAAACGTCTAATTTTTATTTTTGTCATAAAATGTGAAATTAATTTAGTTATTTGATTTTTTTTAGGTGAAATAGTATTTATATTTTAAAAAGTGATATTAATTTTAATATATTTAAATAAATTATTTGCCCTATTTATTTTAAAAAAATCTCAAATTGTACCTATTAGTTTGATCGAGATTTACTTCTAAATCGGACCACGAATATTTAAGCCACTAATGATCTACCGATGATATCAGCCTGATTATTTTCTGGCCCATGAATTCGGTTTGATATGTTTGATTTAAATAAATTATTTACCGTATTTATTTGAAAAAAAATCTCAAATGATACATATTAGTTTAGTTGAAATTTTACTTCAAAATTGATCAAACTGGACTACAAACACCTTAGGCCCACTAATGATCTACCAATATTATCATCCCAACAAACTCATTTCATTTTTATTTCTTATGAGATCCTATCTCCTCTCTCTCTCTCTTTATATACACATATATATACATACATTAGTAGTTAGTAGTAGGGGTGTGCACGGTCCGGTTTGGCCGGTTTAAGGGGCAAAGTACGGACCAAACCAATAGGTACGGTTTGAAATTTTCACAAACCAAACCAGCCAAATAATTATTTCAAACCAAACCGGCCAAACCATATTAAAGCGGTTTGGTTCGGCTGGTTTAAACGGTTTGAAGATTATTCAACTAAAAATATTACAAAAAATGAAACTTGTATATCAATTTTATTATTAGAAATTAATGAAAGAATAATACAAAAAATAAAACTAATATAAATATGTATCGCTTGTCATTAATTATAAATATGAGATAAGTAATAAATAAATAATATTATGATTGCAAGAAACAATTATATATAAGTTGATTTATAGGGTTACAATTCGAAAGAATATAAGCATCGGGAATATATATCAATATAATTGATATTTTAGCTTTCTATCAAATAATATTTTATTATCATTATTATATTCAAAATTATATTATTTATACGGCCGGTTTCATTCTTCAAACCGTCGGCCAAACCAAATCATCCGGTTTGAGATTTTTCAAACCAGCCCGGCCAATTATTTTTTTCAAACCAGTCAAATCGACCAAATTAATTTGGTTAGGCCGGTTCGGCCAAACCATGCACACCCCTGGTAGTAGTACAGTCCACAATTAAAGGCATAGGATATTTATTAGAAATGGAAGGGTTGAAACCCTAGTTAGTAGTAGTACAGTCCACAATTAAAGGCATAGGATATTTATTAGAAATGGAAGAGTTGAAATGAGAAATTTCCACCCTTTTTATGACAAAATTGAAAGTAAAAGCTATCCAAGTACACGCACCGAATGACATAAAGTTACAAACTGAAAAAAAATTGCCGTTTCACAAAAGTCTGTTATCCTCTGCTCCGAGCCACACCATTCCCTCCCATGCACCCCACATCGCGCGCTGCCACGTGTAAGACCGTTGCAACAGCCGGCAATCAATCGAAGCCGTACATGCTGCGTCACGTGCACGCCAAAGTGGATCTAGTGGTCGCTACAATCCCGGCCCATTGCACCGCTCCGCATAGCTTTACTAATAACGGAGTTCGCTTGCCACTTCCTCTTTTTCATGTTTCTCTCACTCTGCCCCGCGCTCTCTGTTTCTCACTCTAGGAAAAAAAAAAAAAAACAGAGCCATGGTCTCCAAGGCTAAATTCAAGGTATGGTTTCATCTCTCTATGATTTTAAGGATTTTTTCCAGTTTGTTAATTTATTGAATTTTATGTCGGCGGATTTTTTTTGGAGTGATAATTTGATGATCGCTTCATTTTGCTGTTGGCGATCATAAAAGTAGTTTTTTTGGGTTGAATTCCTCCCCCAAATTGAGTTCAATTATTTTGTTGGATTGGATTAATTAATTTGTGTTTGTTTTTTTTTTTGGTTCTTTTGTGGTATGATTAAAACTTGAATGGTGAACTTGCTATGAAGGTGATGGAGGTTATAACCATGTCTATTTTTTATGAGAGTTGATTTTCCTATCAATGCTTGTTGTTTTATGCTTACTCTTTTTGCTGAGGGATGATGAAGGGAAAGTGTCGATGAGATGAATTGTGCTGATTATTTCCTCTGTTTTGAGTGTTCGAGTGCAGGGGAGCCAGGTGAGTAGGGGAGATATTTTATTTGCAATATTTCTGTTGTAAAGAATTTCGTTGATATGACTTAATGATTCTGGTAACTCAATTAATATCTAAATTTGTGTTTGAGATTAGTTTTATTTGGTGAACTCCATTGTAGTCTGCCATCCTAGAGGTTGTCCAGAATGTGTCATTTTTTTATTGATTCCGTTCCTTTTGACAGAAAGCTTTTGGGGAACAAGGAAGTGATGATATAGTAAGCTTGTCTGTGAAATTAACACAGCTGAAAAGGCAAATTCAATCTGAAAGAATTGTTTCGGTTAGAGTAAGTTTTACCTTTTTATTTCTCTTATCTGTAGTTCCTCTTCCGATGGTTGTATCTAGTATTGATACTTGTCCAAATCTTGAACTTTTGACCAAAATCAAGAGGTTCCAAGTGAATTGACTTTGTTGATTTCTTCACTTAGTGTAGCTCAAAATTATTCACTTCCATTTTATGGCATTGTTTCGAGATCTGATGATTGATAGCCACTTTTTCATTGTAGGATAAACTTGAGAACAATAGCAAAAGCATTCAATCTTATGTTTCTCACCTCAAAGATTTGGCTGAATCAAGGACTGATTCTACAGTTGCAACGAGTAATAGTTCAGGCAACCTCCTTTCGTTGAGAATGAATTATCCTCTCTGCAAATTTAGTGGGCTTGTTCAAGAATCTGAAGACAGAGATGACTATAACAGTGAAGAAGTTGTGTTTTCTACAACAGCCAGACTTCCTCATGTTGAGAGGATACCTCCATATACAACTTGGATTTTCTTGGATAGGTACCAAAATCATCATTATTACTTTCCCATTCAATAATGCTTGCAGTGAAGTTGCTTTGTCAGTTCTCCTTTTTCTGTGTTCGAATATATAGAGAAATCTTTGATTTTACATCCAATCATCTATATGTGATTAACAGAGATAAACCTTCTTGATATCAGATTATGTGATCCGCTCATTCATTTGATATGAAATAATTCATTAATCAAATGTTTAGGGCTTGATTGCAGTTAGTTTCCCATGACTAGTACATGGGAGCAAAGGTACATTGCATGTGTTGTGCTACAAAATGTGGATATCTCTTTAAGGTTAGTCTGAGATAGAAGGATGTGCCTCTACGACATCCTTAAAAGTAATGAAGGACCAAACATGATCAACTAATGTGTTCCTGAAGAATTAGGACCAGGTCATCGGTTCGGACCGATTATAATATGGAAGTTGAATTCTGGCTTGATTATTGATATAAGATTTCCTGCAACTCTTAGTTCTAGGATCTCTCTGTAGTCATACATCATCATTTCGATTATTTATTCAATCTTCCTTCACACAGCACAGAAATCAGAGAATGGCAGATGATCAGTCAGTCGTAGGACGTAGGCGCATTTACTATGATCAACATGGTAGTGAGGCACTGATATGTAGCGACAGTGAAGAAGATATGGCACAACTGGATGGTGAGAAACGTCAGTTTTCTGAAGGAGAGGATCGTCTTATGCGGTCAGTATTTAATACACATGTAGTAGTTGTGTTGGCTTTGTTGTCTCGAACGAGACAGAATTCATTGATTCCATATCTGTGATTATAACTCTTGAACGATGTACTTCATCCCTGATTAATCATAGTTTTTAAAGATGGAACCAACTAATCTGTTATTGTTAACACGTTTTTGTCACTCGTCCATCTTTTGTTGTGCATTAAGGTTCATGACCCTTTGCATAGGTAGCTTCTCACTTGAATAAATTTATAATGGTTGTCTCGTGCAAGAAAGGGGTTGGGTGTACATTTTTATGCTCAATGTGCATAGTTTTAATATTGAGATTTTACAAAGTTAGGTTTGTTTGCATAATCACACTGAAATGGCAGGGGCTTAACTAATTCATGGAAAAGTATTGTTCAAATGATCTGTCTTCCTTTGTCTTTAATGTTTAATATATTTCGCTTTTTATTAGTTGGCATGTAAGTTCCATTGAGAATTCAGAAAGTATGGTGCATTTATTTTGGTTTTGCAGTGTGGCTTTTCTAGAGTATGGGATAGGGAATGAAGTTCTTGATCTGTTGACCCAGTTTGTTGGAGGATCCTCTCTAGAAATTCAAGTAATTTCTCTGTGCAAATCCTTTAGAATTTGTAATAGAAAAAACTACTTTTACACAATAATGGGGTGGTTTTTTTGATAGATTTATTCACATTGAATTTCACAGAGACCATCAGTTTGTTAGAAAATTTAACATTTGCAGAATTCTCTCATTCTATTGTTCAGATGTTCTCATTCCCTCTATATTCAGGAGCGTTGTTCTATGCTCATGGAAGCAGATCATCAAATGGAGACACAGAAGAAACTTTCAAAGCAAGAGGGTTCTGAAGATAATATATCACTGGACCAAAGCCTCAGTGCCGCTTTAGATTCTTTTGATAATCTATTCTGCCGCCGTTGTCTGGTATGTGGTCTTGGCTTTTGAGCTCTCCTTACTTTTTTGTTGCAATGGTGTCAAGAAGCTACATGGTTTTTGTTGTTCTTTACATTGACATTAGTTCAAACCCTTTAAATGATAGGGTTAATTGTGACTTATCATGTTATTGTATACCATCAACTTTTTCTATACTTTTCCATACCTTATAGTATATCATGGATTACCTCATGCAGCCACATTAGATTGAATGTAAAAATCATATTATTAAGACATTGGAAACTTGAGGAAATAGTTACTTAACCTCAAACTTTAAAGTTTGCGATTTGCTCATATACGTGGGTTTAAATCAGAGTTTCACATTATATTATATTTGCATGTGTGCATGGTTCTAAATTGGCTCATGGTACCTCTTCTTTCTGATAGGTGTTTGACTGCCGTTTGCATGGTTGTTCCCAAGCTCTAATTAATCATGTAAGCAAAAAAGCTTGCTCGTGTTCTTTTCATTAGTCAAGATACTTCGCATATGTTGATTTAATATAAGCTTATGGTTTGCAGAATGAAAAGCAATCTTACCAATTTGATATTGAAGAGGACCGCAAGCCATGTGGAGATCAATGTTATCTTCAGGTATTGTTAAAGAATTTCCCGTGTATAGGCCATCTTCCAACATCAAAAGTAAAACACTAGGCTATCTCCCCATTTAGATCTTGGGGAATAAATCCAGTCAAGTATATTTGCTGGAAATACTAAAAGGAGTATGAATTATTTTGCAATCAGAGGCTAGAAATCCCCTAAAAAGCAGTACCAATGCCCTTTGTCTTCAAAACTGTAGTTGTAGCACATCTTGGAAAGTGGTTATAGTGTCTACTAAGAATTGCCAATGTTTTAGTGATAATTAAAGAGAGTCCTAACTAATCTGAGTTTCTTGAATCTGATATTTGGATTGCTAAGGCATGGTTTTGTTACTTCTAGTTTCTATGTTTGTTTGCACTTGTCACAAGACCAAAATGATAAGATATTGAAAGTTGATAACCTTTCACAATGTGTATAGTAGAGAAGTAATGCCAGGAACTTAAAAATTGTGATGATGCATCTCCTTATGCTCTTGTGCTTCATTTGATGCAGTATGTTAATGTCTTTGTGGAAAATTTCATTTTTTTGCCTTTAGTCAAATGGTCCCAAAGACTTGCCAAAGCGTTCAGGAGTAGATATATTGGATGTGCACAATGCATCTGATCATGAAGTACGATCTCCTGTGTCTGCTGCGCATGACATTGGGCAAGGTGAAGATTATATACTTGTTGCTTTCCTTGCCTTTTTTGTTTGTTTAAGATACCTTCTCATGCGAAAGGCATACTTCCTTGATAGAACATCATGTGGAAATCCAAGGAAATGCTGCAGTACTCGAATCTTCAAATTCATTGGATAAAGCATCAACACTGGTTTCTGACAACTTACCAAGTTCATCCACTGAGAAACTAAAGTTAGTCAATCCAGATCCGATGGATGATGGTGCAACTCTGGCGGACCAGGTCCCTGAAGCAGATGAATCCCGTGAAAATGAACTTGAGAGATCTACCTCTGGTTCTGTACATGATTTTAATACGCACGATTTTTATCATATTGATTTCCCTCAGAGTGTGGCTGGTGGTACTGTTGAGAGAGCTGCCCAGGATAATGAAAAAGATCTCACCAAACTCCCTCCGAAGAAAACATGCAGCTCTATTGGAAGCTCAATTAAAGCTTCACGCAAATGGAGCAATTGGAAACCTATGGAGAAAGATTTGTACCTGAAGGGATTAGAAATATTTGGAAGAAATAGGTATGTGAATCTCAGCTTTATGGTCAAGAATATCAGACAAGTTGTATCTGGAATCGAATCTAATTGTATTATAGATTGTTTAATTTAAATAAAAATGACTTATAACATCTTATCAAGGTTATGAGAAAGAAGGTATCAGGAAGCTAAACACTAACCAAGAAAACATAAAAATATTTGCTTCAGTTAACATGCCAACCATAACCTGTTTAAGTGTGAAAATGTTCCTTATTTCCTACCAAAAATTGGGATTTAAAGCATCTAACAGTGACACATTCCATTTTGTGAATAAAAGCAGAGCTACGAGATTTCAGTCCTAATTTAGAGTATATTATATGGAGCATTTAGTCATTCTAGTAATTTTCCAGTACTTGTAGAAATTCTTGAATTATGTGCCTTGTTCTGCTATACTACGTTGTGTAGATCTAATGCAGATGTCATGTTCTATAGTTGTTTTATAGCTCGGAATCTGCTCCCTGGCCTGAAAACTTGCAAAGAAGTATCTAGTTACATGTATGGTGATGGAGCGGTGATGTTGCGTGGATCTTCAGCTATGCTAAACTCTTATTTTGAAGATGCTGGTAGAGATGACATGGATCATATGGTTTGAAGCCTTTTCTTACCCTTGCCTAACAATTGAGTGATTATGCTCTATAAGCATATTAATATTAATTTTTCTTTGTTTCATGACTATTCCGTTCTAAATTTCGGTTTTCAAGTTTGGACGGATATTTTGATCCATCTGGAGAATTTGTTAGTAGTACCAAAAGTTCATCAGCGTAGATAAACCTTTTTCTGAGTAGCATTCCTATTTTCTATCCTACTATTTGTATTTATCAATAAAAAATTGGTAACATAACTTCAGGAATAATCCTTTAGGATATTACACTAGAGTCAAATTTACTAAATTATGGTTGTGATAAATATTCCAAAGACCTATGTGGGTAAACTGTTGTGTTTTTTTAGGATTGCCCAATATTTGTGATCATATATCTCATTGAAAATAAGATTCTGAGGCGATTGTCTATGCTATAGTAACACACAATAGATTTTCCTAATAAAAGCTTCTCATCCAAGAGGCCTTCTTTTCAGCTTGAGGGGAAAAGGAAAAGGAACTGCTACACTTGCTTTTGCTATGTACCAAAATTGGTTGAATGGATTAACAATTTGTTTGATTGTTCTTCATGTATAATTAATTTTATTATTGATATACCAGGAGCCAGATATGCCTGTCAAATCGAGAATATGCCGTAAAAGGGGCAGAGTTCGCAAGGTCAAGTCTTCTTGGAAGTCTGCTGGTCATCCATCCTTGTGGAGGAGGATTGCTGATGGAAAAGACCAGCCATGCAAGCAATATTCTCCATGTGGTTGCCAGCCTTCGTGTGGAAAGCAGTGTCCTTGCCTTCAAAACGGAACTTGCTGTGAGAAATACTGCGGGTACTCAACCTTCCATCGCTGTTTCATTCTATGGTTTTCAAAACATTTAATGCTTTATTCTGGACTTAATCCCATTCTTACCTTAATAGAGAAGGTGGAGCCTTTTTAGTTTTGGAAGTAGGTGACAACTAAAAATGTCCATATGCCTTCATATGCATATTAAGTACATTGAGGAAATAGAAGAAATTCTTATGAATAGTTTTTTTTCTAAGAAAAAGAATTATTGTGTGGTCTGAGCTATATGATGAATAACTTAAGAATTTCCAAACAGGAAAGCATAGACAAACGACATTACCCAGATATTGGACCCTTTGAATCAATTTTTAGTTCCTCTTTTGAATAAATCACGCATCATCAATGTTTTTTTCAGAAGATAAGGGCTGACCACAAGTATGCTTTCAGATTCTTCAATGAGTGCACACCCTACTTATTTCAGTGGAGAATGGCAAGCATGAATGTCTAATTTCTTCCATGGGTGTATATGTGTCCATTTAGGAGTTCATTAACACATAACATAGTATGGAACAATTTTAAATCTAATTCTTTGTGAAAACCCCAGAAGTAGAAAAGGAAGTGACATATTGAGTCTTTTGGTGAACGGAAGTATCGATTGCTTGGCTATACCACAAGAAGTTAACTAGCCTACAATATCAGTGTTGTGTGATTTTCGTATTTTATTCATTTACAAGGTCGGAGCAGGTATAGTTTAATCATTTGGTTTATTTTCAGGTGCTCCAAAAACTGTAAAAACCGGTTTAGAGGGTGTCATTGCGCTAAAAGTCAATGCAAAAGTCGGCAATGCCCCTGCTTTGCAGCTGGACGGGAATGTGACCCAGATGTTTGCCGTAATTGTTGGGTTAGGTATTGAGTTTTTCATGTCTATTCAACTGAATGTCACAAGTTTCTCTCAACTTCTCTTTCTTTCTCCATTTCACGTATTTTTGTCATTTTGACGAGTTGACTGGCTTCTCTCCTCACTTTAACTCTTCTCCATTTTGCTACCATTTTTACCTAGAACCTTATTTCATTGGTTCTTCTCTTTGCAAATTCTATGAAAACATAAAACCTTTGCACCAACTTTTTTGTAACTCTGGCTGCTTACCTCGGTGATATCCATTTGATCTCCATGGGTGTGCACAGATTGGTGGTGTCTATAGAATTTCACTTGTTTACTTCAGACTTTCATTTTCCTCAGATATTATAAGTTTTATGCCCCCCTTTGGCTGTATTCATCTGTAAACCATCCAAATAAGAAAAAAAAAATTTAAATATTTTGTCTCCCTCAAGGCTAGATTTATTGTATTTTCTCGAAGAACTTGTTGCGAATAATTTCCAATTTTCTGCAGCTGTGGTGACGGTACATTAGGAGAACCAGCAAGACGAGGAGAGAGCCAGTGTGGCAACATGAAGCTCCTTCTGAGGCAACAGCAAAGGGTAGCACATCTTAGATCATCCAAGTTTTTATCTTTCTCGTGTAATGCATTATTTTGAAAACCGCTTGCCTTTTCCATTGATAGATCATCTTGGCGAAGTCAGAAGTTGCTGGTTGGGGAGCATTTATAAAGGTAATAAACGAAGGGCAGTTTTCTGCCATTATTGCTGTCATCTAATGGTTAAATGTGATGCTTTATTTCAGAATCCTGTCAATAAGAATGATTACCTTGGAGAGTATACTGGTGAGTTGATCTCCCATCAAGAGGCTGATAAGCGAGGAAAAATATACGATCGTGCAAATTCATCATTCCTCTTCGACTTGAATGATAAGGTAAAGTAGCATCTTCTTGGCTGATATTCTCTTTTCTCTAATTATTTTCAGTACTTGTGTACCGAAAATACAATAGTAGCAATCTCTGACCAGAAAGCAAGCATTGAGCTTATGTTCTCATGCATCTGGATGTACTAGATGTTTTATGAAATCGAAAACTAATTAGTAGTTATGTAATGAAGCTTCTTGCTCAGGCAGTATCTAAATATGATATCACAGAATTAATGTATTTAAAACTATATTCTGTTCTTCGCGACTTATTTAGCCTAGTTCCGACTTAGAGCTGAGTGTTGCCATTTATATTGAACCATGTAGTTTTAAATGCATCGACATTAACATGTAGCAGTGGACCGAAATATCTTAGGTACAATTTTCTGTGTGTTCTTGAGTCCCACAAGTTACGAATATGTTGAAAGCACCTAATATTAGATGGCGGTATGTTTATAAAGTTATCTCTGTTCAGTTTGTCCTCGATGCATACCGGAAGGGAGACAAGTTGAAATTCGCAAACCACTCATCAACTCCAAACTGCTACGCGAAGGTATTCGTCTTCCATTGTTCTCTTCAACTACATTATCCTTTCTGGTTTATTCTGAGATAGCATGTTGTTTACAGGTAATGTTAGTTGCTGGTGATCACCGCGTTGGCATCTATGCCAATGAGCATATCGAATCTGGCGAAGAGATTTTCTATGATTATCGATATGGTCCAGATCAAGCACCCGCCTGGGCTCGGAAGCCCGAGGCTTCGAAGAGAGACGGTTCGCCACTACCCCAGGGTCGAGCGAAGAAGCACCAATCTGGATGATTGGGGGGGAGCTTTCTTGGTGATTATTCTTTGTGTCATTATACAGTTATAGGCCAATCTCTCAGTTTCAAATGTAGTTATTGACTACCAAGTGAATAAATATGCCTTTAATGCATTCTGCCACCTAAACTAGTCATTTTTACACTCCACAATTTATTTTTGTCACATTTAAGCTATCTCAAATTTAATTTAGTGGTTAAATGCGACTTAAATTTTAAGTGTGAAATGAATATAGTAGTATGAAGGGTATGGTACATTTTATTTTCAGTGTATATGTGTTAGATAAAAAAGTTACTCCCTCTATGTTTCGGTCAATTAGTTACATTAATTGGGAGTGTATTGAAAATAATATTTTATTAGCGAGTATGAAAATTTTGTCATTTAAGGAAATTTGACTAATATATTGTGACAGACAAAAAGAAAAACGAGACTGGTATAACGGCCAACAGGACAGTAGAAGTATAATATAGCTAGTGAGATGAAAAACTCCATGGTTTAGTACTACTCAACATGGATCAGTAATAAATTTTTGCAGATGATGATCCACTAGTAAGATTGAGCTTTTCAAATTGCTATTTGTAGTATGTTGATGAAATACATTTGTCTAGTTTCCTAATATGTTTTGCCTCATGAAACTAGCATTTACAGCTATGCTCTGCTAGGAAAAAGAACACAATCAAAAGAATTGGGAAAGAGAAGTGACAAAAATGGTTACAAAATGGGCATTGAATTAGTGGAAGACTGCAAATAATAGTACAACAATTGATTCCAGACATCTGGGACACCAGGGAGGCACCAATGGCTGCAATCTTGGACGCCCGGATTGATCGATTTTCTTCCATACATGGAGGGATGAGCATCCGGCCTGTAATCCGATAATCGTGTTATGTTGAGAAAGGTAAGGGGTGTTTTCATCTGCCTAAACACCTCCTCCATTATCAAGTTCTTCTCTGGGTACACAGAGGTGAAGTTGTCATTCATAATAGGTCGAAAGGCTTCCCGACAGTGGCCTCCCGTGTTCCATTGACCTCCACTGTGAAATTTGATGATGATTATGATGATGATAATGATGAAGTTAGTAACTTAGTAGTGAGTGAGAGATAGACCTGAAGTGAGCAGGAGCTGAGCTTCTGAAGAAAACACGCGTTTTCTGTGGGTTGATGTTGTGATCAGCCCACGATGACCAGGTCAGCATTGCTCGTTTGAAGGCCGTTGTAACGTCCAGACGAGGATGGACTTGGTCGCCTTCCTGGTAATAGTTGATCCTGGTAGTGCAGGTATAAATCATAGTCAGAGAAGAGAAAACCATGATGAATAATGAATATGAATGTGAATGTTTGGAGGGAGGCTTACTCAACTCACCCAGCCTTGGTTTTATGGTGATTCCACCAATGTGCAGTGTTGAAAACCAGAATATCTGCCCCTCTCCATCTCGATGACCCTTTATCCATGGTGTCGATACGAAGCGTCTGCCCTCTCTTCTTCCCTATCCTTGCCTTACTCTCATGAACTAAATAATGTGAAACATAATACTCTACTGTGCATCTGTATTCCTGCAAATTCCACAACTCCATCCATTAATCCAACCCAAGGTTATAAAAATGGCTAAGTGCTCGGGTGGGATCTAAAGCCTAGGCGGTTTAGCTAGGGTCTAGGCGTTTTCTAGGCGGAAGTTATTGGATGAACTAATTTTTCATATTTATAATTATATTTATCAATAAATAAAATTATATAAATTTTACTTATTTTTTTTAAGAAAACATAAAATAAAATAAAAAAAGCCGTTTTAATCAATTATACGACACATAGCCTCCTTAGTCAGCCACCTAAATCAGCATCTAGGCAGATTAAGCATCCTAGGCGGTGCTTAAGTGCCGATTACTCGCCAAACCGACTAGACATGGGGATTTGACGGGTATTCGGTTTGGCTAGGTACCGCCTAGCGCCTAGCAGGCGGGGATTTTTACGACAATGATCCAATCACAAATCAAATCCAATCATCACCAACCCTTGATAGATATCCAGCAATGTTTGTTACCTCAAACTTGAAGCAATAGTTCCCCCTCTCCTTGGTTATCTTCCTCCCTCTAGCCTCATACACCTTCTTCCTATCTTTGACACCTCCCATCAACAAACAAAGCATCGATTCCCACTGATTCCGATTCAATGAATCACCAACAAACACCAACCTCTTCCCTCTGATCAGCTCCAGCATTCTGGTTGCATTGAACCTGCATCCATGAAAACATTCACACAAACAATTCTCATCCCAAATCAATCCTCAAAACCTATGATGTTTTTCATTAGGAGGGCTTACCTTGGAATGTCACAATCTTGAGGCTGCCACCTCCATTTCATGTAATCCTTGTCCAACCTCCCATTGCCATCACAGTCAAACCCTTCATCTATGAAGGGGCATGTTGCATTTGTGTATAAGGGGTAGTTTTCATCAAGAACCCAACTCCCTTTCGTTACATCACAATCATCACCTTTACTACTCCGGATTGAACTATTTTCTCTCACATCTAATGTTCTAACCTCTCTCTTATCAACTTCTTTTCCATCAAGATTGGTGATATTCACAACTCCCACGTATGATTTAGTAATATTAACATCATCAAGTAGAAGATTGTTACTAAAAGGAGTCGAACTACCTTTGCTCTCTGCAACATCACTTTCCCTTTTCTGGATACCCTCAGCATCTGCCACCTGGGATGAAGAATTCCCTTCGCCATTAGAAATTATTCCCATCAAGATTGCGTTTTTCAGCACGAACTCCGACGAGATGTTGGTGGGCTCTTTCGAGTTCTGCACGCCGAGATTATGGGCGCCCGGATGAATTGAAGGGGTGGATTTAATAACCCATGTGAAGAAGAAAGTAAGGAAGATTATCGAGAAGATAATAGTGAAGGAGGAGACCAGAAATTTAATGGGTTTTACTGAAAAACTCTTCTGCTTCTCCATCACTTAGCTTGTGAGCGTGGAACTGTGTGTTGAGAGAGAGAGAAAGAGAGAGAGAGAGAGAGAGAGTTGAAGTCAAGAAATGGCGTAGTTGTGAAGATTTGGTAATGTGATGTCAAAGAACCCACAAAAAAAGAAATAGTGGAATTCAATATTTTAAATTTGAAGTATTGTTCATGACAGCAGCTAAACCAGAGAGAGAGAGAGAGATTTTCCAAGAAAAGATGGTCGTGTCAACCGTTGATGGAGTTTAATTCCGCCATTTTTTCATAACCAAGTTTTTTTTTCTTTTTTTTTCTTTTTTTTCTTTTTTTTTTTTTGTGGAAGAAGTGGTTTAGTGATGGAAATTGGAATGAATGAATGAATTTTGAAATGGAGAAGAGGGTGGTGTGTGCGGATAATTCGTTGCAGTGCGAAATCGTGGCAGCGCTGCGTTAAGCTGTAAACCACATGACTTGTCCCAACATTATTATTATTATTATTATTTTCATTTTTCACTTTTTAATTCATCTTAAACTCAATAAAATTCTCATTTCCAAACTACATCTCATCATCCGTTTCACTCTCCAATTTATTTTACTTCAAACGTTTAATATTAATGTATTTATTTAAAATCACGTACTCAAATATCTTTTGAAAAAACTTTGTAAACAAGTGTTTATCCATTTGTAGGTCGGCGGCTTTGAGTATCTCCAAAGAAGATGAAAAATACTAAAAATGTCGTTCCTATCAAATATGGAATCATCAAATTAGCCCACCTTCAAGTATACTATTTATAGGCTAAAACATGAATTTTAATTCAAATTATCTGTTTTATTTTCAATTCTAATATTAATTATTTTATTTCACAACTTTATGTTCAATTATAAAAAAAAAAATTATTCAAATCAAGGACAAATAAATTTTCCAACATCGAGAAAATTAACGGAGCATGTCGGGAACTCACATTATTTTAGTATGATATGAATTTTTGGCATGCCCCATCAATTTTATGATGCCGGAAATTTTTTTCATCCTAAATTTGAATGATTTTTTATAGTTCAGACATAAAATTGAAAAAGTAAATAATTTGTACTATAAATAAAAAAAAATGAATAATTTGAACTAAAATTATTATTCTAATCTTTTCTTTCTTTGAGAAAATAATCGAATCTTCATTTTCACTTTTCTTCGACTATATTTGCATGCGCTATTTCAAATGTGTGAGAATAGAATCCAATTTTCTATTAACATAATTATGTCTTGTAGTTTTGTATATATGGTTATCCTTTCTGCGATTGTGGTTTAAACTGGTGGATTCAATATTAAAACTCCTTTTTTTTAGAATTGTCGATCCAGGACCCAAAAGATAGTTTAATTATCAATTCAGGACCCGAAAGATGATTTGTCAATCCAGGACCCAAAAAATCAAACAATTCTCAATGCAGGACCTCATATTGAGGTCCTGGATTGAGAATTGTATGATCTTTCGGGTCCTGGATTTAGAATTTTTGTGATTTTTCAGGTCCTTAATTGAGAATTAATCTTTTGGATCATGAATCGATAATTAAAGTATCTTTCGGGTCCTAGATCGATAAAACTCCTATTTTTTTCGATAAGATAAGTTTCACATTAAATTATAGGCAAAAACTTGTATTATGCATGCCTAAACAGTTTAGGCAAATTTTATCTATATCCAAATGAGTTCATCCATTCCAAATAGAATTTATTAATCCCCAATTAAGGTATATTAAATTGGTTTGGATTGAGTTATGAATAAAACTCGCCTAAATCATTTTGACGTGTAACATGAAACCTTCCCTAAATTATAAACTGTTTGAAATATATTTGGAGAAAATAGCGAGGTAGTTGGCAAAGATATAACAATGAAGCATTTCTAGGTATATATGCTTCTTTTATTTAAATAAGACAAATTGGCGACGTAGAAAGCAACGGTGCTACAACAATGATCGCATTATAGTTTGCCAATGGAAGAAAAAAAATGTCCTGTTATGAAAAATTTATTTTAATCCGATAAGAAAGAAAATGTGTTAACTAAAATTGTTCTTATCGCCTTGCACACTTCGTGGCTGTTCTTAGTTTTCTTTTCCTTCTTTTTCAATCTTGATATTATTATTATTATTATTATTTTTTTTTTTGGTATATCAAATCTAAATGTTCCATATTTAAGAAACAAGGAAAGAGTTTCTTGTATATTAAAGTTCACATAACTCCGTTACTATGAGGGCTTTGAAAATGAACCCAAAAATAAAACCGTGAGGGCTTGTGATGCTTAAAGCGGACAATATCATACTAATGTTGGAGTTAACCGTCCCAATATTTTTTATTGTGAATTTGCAATGTATACTGTATAAAGTACATTTAGTAATGGTTTTTTTTGTTTCTATTCTAGTTAATTGGTTCCACAATTTTCAAATTGCTTACTAAAAATAAAATCCTAGGCTACTTTTCCATTTTATCTCATGCATCTAGATTTACTATCTCCTCCTTCAACTTGAAAACCAAAATTCAAGATTTGACGTTAATAATGTATGTATAATGCAGTAGCGGATCCAGAATTTTTCGTAGGGAGGGCTGGATTAGATTTTACATAACAAAAAAATACAAAATTGAGTAAAATTGAAAAAAAAAAATTATGTTCATCCACATTTTCTGTCTCTTTAACCCATTTTTTTTTACTAATTTTCAGCTTATTTTCATACTCAACTTAAAATGAAGGGGACTATCTATAAATATATTCGATCACTATACTATTAAAATTGAGAAAATTTCAGATTAAGGGCTAAATGTAGATCAGCCAATGTATACACACGCATGCATGATCCATGTAATTTGTGATGTGAAGCACCAAAAGGAGAAGGGAAGGTCTCAGGTTAGGCATGCCTAAACCATTTAGGCGAATTTTATCCATTAACCCAACCCAAACCCATTTAATATACCTTAATTGGGGATTAATAAACCTTATTTGGGATGGGTGAACCCATTTGAGTAGGATAAAACCCGCCTAAACCATTTAGGTCTGCCTAACGCAAGTTTTTGCCAAAGGAGAATATATATTGCCACTAAAATAGTGACATGCTTGTAGTAGTTGAAAAACAGTAGTATCTGAAACGAAATATCTAACACAAAGATATATCCTAAAACACTAGTAATTAATAGTCATATGAAGGCAAGTGAGATGCACAGAGAGCTAACATGATTTCCCAGCGAGTAAGAACTATAGTTTGTTTATTCATTTGATTTCAAATTTCAATGGTCCAATCCTTTTAAATAGGCTGCCTATGTTATTCTATAATGTTTTTTTGGCATAATGACTAATGAGTGTTCTATATTTTCTTCCTTCATTTGAGCTAGAGGACAAAAGAAGACAATATTCAAAGTCCTAAACCTCGACCTTACCTAATCACATGATAACAATCTACAACATTGGTTATCTTTTAATATTATTATTATTATTGAATTGCAGTTATCTTTTTTTTTTTTTCTTTTATGTACAATACTATAGTAAACTGACAAATGATTTCTAAATAATGACTGATATTCAGTTTCAGATTCACAATTTATCACAGTACTGCAGCACACCAGGTCTTCTTTCTCCTAAAAATGATGGAGATTAAGTATGGCAAATGATACTTATTCTCAAAAAAACATCATTAATAAAGGTCAATTATAAAAAAAAAATGGACATATGAACAATAGCAGCCATAAATATTTATTTTTATGTCGAAAATCACCGTACTCTTCAACACAATGATATCGACAAGACTCTAAAAGAAAGCAATTCGAGATATGGGAGTTTCTTGAGCCCAGTAGAAAGAATCTTAAAGTTACACAAGTATACAACAAATGATACCAATACAATAAATATTTGTTGATGAATTGAAAGCAAATCCACGCCAATTTAAAAGAGAACCTTTACCTCATGGGTGTGAAAGATTATTTTGTTGGTTGAGCCTCTTATAGCTTCAACGATGCCATCAATTTATAGTTAAATACCAGTCTACCCACTCGTAAGCTTCACTGAGCTTGAGAGTTCATATGCTTCCAAGTCATGGTCGATATCTGCAAAAAGTATGACATTTCATGCACAATCTGTATGGATATATCGATACTGATGAAAACAATAACTGCTACTGTAATAGCGAATCTGGCGTCTAAATACCAAATTAAAAAAAAAAACCTTTTGGGTGTAGCATGGTTGAAACGACGAAGAATTACCACAATGACGACCTGCGCGTGATGTGAATTCTATCGGGTTCGTCATCTGACTGCTCTCCAACTCCTCCAACTGCTCCGACTGCTCCAATGGCTGTACTTTCTGCGTTTGATGTGTCTTTACTTGCATCTTCTTCGGATATATTCAGTTGTTCAATAGCATTAGCCGCACAGTAGTTTTGCAGCCACCTATCAGTTTCCCAGAGAACATGCATCACGCTCTCTCGTGCTGCATAACCATGGCTCTCAAATGGAAGAATAACGAGGCGGCAAAGTGCACCATGTCCTTTCAATGCATTGAAGAATCTGTCCGACTGCATTATGTGCATTTACAAAGTACAACACAACCCAGAATTTGTTAGAAACTGAAAAGAAGTAATTGACCGGAAATATGCTTTAACTAACTGCATTTTCAGTAGTCAAAATAGTGAAAATTGTGAAAGATGACTGGACTTCAGAACAAAGAAAATAATGGAGGACATAAAAGGAAGTAAGCACCAATAGTTATCCCTATCTAAAAAACTTCTGCGCAAGTGTTGATGATCAAAGAGAGTGAAGAAAAGAAAAAAAAAATTAATGTCTTTGTGATGCATCACTCTGCAGCCAAGAAACAGGGGTGGAAAGGTACCCCACCTGCATTGTCAGGGTTCCAGGATTGTTGTCTTCTTCTCCATGGATGAGCAGGATAGGCTTCTTAATTTTATTAGCCGATATGAATGGACTCATTTCAACGTAGGTGCCGATGGCCTCCCAAAGTGTCCTATCCTCACTCTGCAAAGGAAGGAGAATTCAAAAATAGTCAGTTAATGCACAAACTCAAATTGGAGCAACTACATTAACCCAACGTAATCAATATACCTGAAACCCAAATGGTGTAAGTGTTCTGTTATATGCTCCAGAGCGAGCGATACCACAACAGAATAGATTAGGTGCATGAGCAAGGAGATTTGCAGTCATGAAAGCCCCATACGAGTGACCTCCAACAGCTATTTTGTTTGGATGAGCCACCTGGAGATATTGATAATTATATAAGTTCCATTTTCTGCCAAAAATTCTATTATGAAAACTAAGAAGTGGAGAGACATACTCCACGTCGAATAACTTCCTCAACTGCAGCCTCGGCGCTTGCAACAAGTTGCTCCACATATCTGATGAGTGAAATAAGTTACCAACAGATCCTAAGAATCTTTTCATCGATCATCCATAAGGAAGTAAAACAGATAGTTCATCAACATACCTATCATTTGCCTCTTCTTCACCCTCTCCAATGATAGGAATTGTTGGTCCTGATAAGATAGCAAACCTGCAGAATTTGAGTGCTCATGAGTAAAGTAAAAATCTTAAAAAGCTGATAGATTATAAACAAAATAAAGATAGAACCCTAAATTAGTGAAAAGGATTATGCCTTCTTGCCAGCCAAAGTAGGGGAGATGTTGAACCAATGCCAGCAAACTCATTTGGGGAACCACGCACTTGACCAGCTGCATCTTTGCTTTTGAACTCGCCAGGATACGACCACATCAAACATGGAAGTGGTCCATCTCTTGCAGGATCATAATCAGGGGGAAGATACAATGTTGCAGTGAGTTGAACACCATCCTTCCTTTGATATCTAATCATCTCTTTCTTCAGTGAAGACAGCTGAGGGTAAGGATGTGGGAAATTCGTGATCTGACAAGCTTTCTTTTCTGGCCAACTTAGTATGTAATACTGTGTGTTTTCAGTTTTGGATTCTTTAGAAGTCAATACTTTCAACTGACTAAGAGGTATCTCCCCTTCCTCCTGATCGGACATCAGAGCTACAACAGTCTCGTAATATTTTTCCTTGTCACTCTCCCATATTCGTTCTTTATTTCCTGTATTTCTGAATCTCTTCATGTCAGAATCCTGAACATTATGATGTTGATGATGATTAATAACTAGCAAAAAAAGTATGAAACTCACATGTCAAACAAATCCAGAAAAGGTACATTCCCTTGTGGGGTAGCACCACTTCCATTTAGTAGAACATATGTGCTTTCATCACCTTCCTTCTTGATCTTTGCAATCACATAAGTGCCCAAACTTGTTCTCCGCAGCATAGGAGAACCGGGATCTGAATAAACATCTTCAGAAGATCTATCAAACAGTATGCGTGGACTTGCACCCTCGCACTCAGGTGAGATAACCCAGGTTCTAATCTTCCGTGTTTTATACCATGATTCATAAACTAGAGCCAGCGAGTCATCACACCAAGAGATCCCTCTAAAAATGCAAGGAGTTCGGACATAAAAAGGGGTGGTGTCAGCAAGTCAATAATCATTAGTCTTCCTATACGAAAGCAAATAGTACTTGAATTGCATGGTAAATTTATGCCAAAATTCCAAGTATTTACTAATTACTAATATAGCTGATAATTTACTTAAGGTATTCGTGATCAATCTAAAATTTAAGGGGAAAGAAGTCCTGCAAATTATGATTTGCAGGGATTAGTATGTGGCAGTATGGTAACGCATGAGAAAGGAAGAAGTGGAAGTACAATTCCAGCAAACTAGATTACATTATGCCATGAAAAATATGCAAAAAGTATACAGTTGTCATATTTATAGACCCAAGAAATACTGTACTGGAGACAAGTTGCATTCATACCCATAGCGGAGATCAAGTTTATGCAAAACCTTTGGCTGATCATTTTCAAGTGGCTCAGCAGGTTCTGTGTAAACTATATCACGTGGAGAGACATCTATTTTGGCATCACCACCATCCTGTGTCTCAACCCTTATTCACAACATAAAAAAATAAACAAAAAAGTTAGGCACCAATGAATTATCAATACCCATGGAGAATAATCTCAAAAATTACCGAAAGCCAACATAAACAAAAGATAATGTATTGCATATAGAGTTTCAAGATAATGGAGCATCTCCAAATTTAGATTACACGACTTAAAACATTAGATTACATACCAGACAAGAGTTGATGGCTTGTCAGCTCTCCAATTGATTGAGCGCTTTCCTCTTCGCACACTGTTATGTGCAATGGGAATATCCTCAGCCAGGGGTAAATCACAAAGTTCCCTTACAAATTTTCCATCGGCCGTCCATAGATCAACCTTCCGGGGGAATCTCCCACAGGGTACAATGTAAGAATATGGTCTGTGCATCGAACAAATCATAATGTATTTTTCATCTGGTGAAGGGTCCAACGATGTATATATAGCCGGAGGTCCAACTGGCTTCGCTTTTCCATCCAGAGATACTAGAACAAGCTGTGAAGTTGCATAGTAATCAAACAGATCTTCATCATATTCATCTTTGAGAAGATCTTGATATGTTCTTGCTTGAATGATATCCTTCTGTTCATTAGATTGGATCTTAGGGCCAGAAGGAACCAATGGTTTCTTTGGAGGATCACCCCGGGACAGAGGAATTGTGCAAACCAACAAGGTTGAGTTATTTACCCACACAAAGCTGAGCAGGAAAAATGAAAGAGATTTAGATAAGAAAAAAAAAAAAAAAATTTTAAAAAATTTCAAATGCTATTCGAAGTTATGGAGCATACTTATCAAAAACAGCATTTAGAAAAATATCTGGTGTCTGAAATAAAGGTCTAGCTTTTCCAGTTTCAATTTCAGCAACCCATAATCTCAGCTTGCTACTGCTGCCATCCTCCTGTCAAGGGAATGGTTGTAAGGAGCATAGTATTCGCACACAGAAAATTCACACAAACATAAAGAGGTAGATTTGTTGTTCATTGGTGTAAAAAATATCATCTGAGCAAGCCAATGAAAGAATTAAGAGGATGCACAAAGTGATCATGGGCTGTATAGAAGACTAAGGAGACAAATACCTCATCAGTTCTAACACCGAACGCAAGATGGCTACCATCATTTGACCTTGTTGGAAAAGGAAAAAAAATGAGTTAATTGCAAAAAAATTGCAGCAAGATAATTGTACTCGATTGTTACAACTCTTATAGAGAATTAATAATGTGATGAATAATGAAAGAAATAATTCACACTTCAGACATGAAAGACTCGTGAATATATAAGTGTACACCAGCCACCAATTCAGGCCCATATGTTGCATGATATCGCATAACAGCATTACGCACATGCACATTTCTCAAAGAAGATTTTCTAATGTTCATTCCTGATGATCCATATATCTTATCCATGAAAAAAATGCTTTACAGTGAGCATGTTTCCATTAGAAATATAACAAATTAACAAGGTTTTGACAACAAAACAAACCTGCTCCTAGCTAAAACATCACGAACTTAACTAAGAGATATATCAACCATGAAATTTGGCCTTACCATGAAACAAAGTTGATTTTAGCACCAGCTGGAAGACCATATACTTCTTTTTCAGGACCCAGGGTACCATCATCCAGTAACTGGTGGATCCCAATGCCAGTATAGTAAGACCTGGAAATAAAAGTACAAGCCATTCTTCAGTTAGAGTAATAAAACATTAAAACATTGTTGACTTATGAAGAATAAGCAGCGAATCTAAAAAGTTCAAGAAATGTATTGTTACCCACATTCGGCTCCGGGAATTACATTTCCCATCAATGCGGACGCCAGCAAGCTTCTCCTCGGGTCTTGCCAAATCTGCCAATGGAGGCAATGATCTTCTCTTCAGGAATAATATTTTATCTCGATGAGGAGAGAATGATAGTGTTGGAAGGGGTGGAGCATCAACAATTTCCCTTATCTCTGGTGGAGGGAGGCGATATCCATTTCCTAAGGATGAGTCTGCAAAAATGTCAGAAATGAGAAATCAGAAATAATTGCTCAACTGTAGAAAACACAGATACTGAGGTAGTGTTACACAACACACGCGTGATGCCATGGTTCAATAGTGAGTATTCACCAAATTTAACTATATGCTACTAATGAAGTACATAGTTTCAACAAATTCAATCCATAATTGCAAAATCATTTATACACGTTGATTATCCTAGAAAGTTCATCAAAGCAGGAAACGAGACTAACACCAGAGAAAGCTAAATCAAGCTGCTACGCAAATTGGCAAAACACCTATTATCCTCAACGTTCATCACATTCAGAGCAAATTTCAGCTGAAACAGTAGAATGACTTCGAATCGGATAAATTAATCAGCACCTCACTAAAACTAAACTTAACCAGATCAATTCAAATAGAGTACCTTCACAAACAGCCGCACCAGATGCAGAATGAGCAGCGCCGTTGGCGCCGCCGTCGCCCTCGACGGCGTGGACGGGGGCGATGTTGCGGATTCTCATGGCTTTCGCTCCAGCGGCAGCCGGCGGAGCTGATGAGAAAGGCTTGATGAGTTGGAGCGGAGGTCGGTGAGGGGGTTTCAGAGACAGGAAGTGAGGAGAGTGGGAGAGGAAGAGGGGTTGTTTGGGGAAATGGAAGAGAGAGAAACGGTGGTAGACTTTGTGAAGGCGCATGTTAGCGCACGGACGGAATAAAAATAAAAATATGAAGTAATAATGGCGTTAGAAAAAAGCACAGTTGCGTAGTCTTTTCTGCTTGTGGAGGGAATCTCTACCCACGGCGGGGTGTAATTGGCTACGCGCGGCCGCAGCGGGAATGGGGAGGGGATTAGGTGGAGATGGCCATGGTTGATTTAGGAACTTGAAGAGAGCTTACTAGATATTATTTTCTTTTTCTTAGTATTGTTTTTATATAGGAAATTTAGAAAACTATTTTCTTTAATTGTGTCGAATAAATGGAGTTGGAATATCTCGTATTCGTTTAATTTTTTCCTTTAACTCGCACACACTTCTAGTAGAAGTTAAATATTTCTCCGTCACAGTAGTGCATTTTTTATTTTAATCCTTTTCTTATGTTAATTTTATTTTCTCAAATAAAAATTAATTTTTACTTATTAATAAAATATTAAGTCTACTATTTATAAAATTTATTATGCTGTTGAATTAAAGTGGGACTAATATTATAAGACCAAGAAAATATTACTTAATTTGTAGTGGAAAGTCTAACATATTCCTAGATTATAAAGGAATCCCACTCCCAGATGATATTTTAAAGTCAAAATATATGAAAATAGCCAGTTTTGTTATAAAAAAAATTACATAGCCTACATTTAAATAATGGCCAAATTTATGTAAATGGACAACAATATCCCTATTATTGATATAATATTTTAAAGATTTTAAATTTTATAAACCATTATCACGTTTTACTCAATATTAAATGTTAAAAAATATATTTAACTAATTCCTAGTGACACTATTTATACTTTTGAACTTACTGTATAATAATAATGTAAACAAATTTAAAAAATCAATAATATAAGCAAAATTGTTTAATTTCAGTAAAAAATAGATTAACAAGTTTCACTTATTAATTAAAAGAACATTTGACCATTTGCGAATTGCGATAAAAAAAAAATCACAAAAAAAAAAAATTTAATCTACTCGTTTGCGACTTGAGTAGCACTCTTTTTACTAATAAATAAAATAAAATTAAAAATAAAAAAATAGGTGATATATTCACGTCCATAAATTTTTTTTTTAAAAAAAGAAAAAAAATGGAAAAAAAAGCATGCTTTTTCAAAATTTCATGTATTGAGAACAATATAAATTCGACATTTTCAGAAAATAGTAGAAATTTATTTTTTATTTGATCATTTCATGTGGAAATCATATTTAAAAAGTAAGGGTATTTGGTAAAAATAGTTATTCTTTAAATGTATTTTTAAGAATGGTCATTTAAGATTTTTACGTAATTAAAATGACTATTTAAGATTTCCACTCTATTTTTAATACAAGCGCCCCAATTCACAACACGTGTATAGAAAAACACAATACAATCTTTCGATAGAACAACCGGGAACGTATATGCTAACTAGCTCATGATTTTCCAAAATTCTTGAATTATTATAAGGCAAAAACTTGCGTTTAGGCACACCTAAACGGTTTAGGCGGATTTTATCCATATTCAAATGAGTTCACCCATGAGTTTATTAATCCCCAATTAGAGTATATTAAATGGTTTGGGTTGGGTTGGGTTAATGATTAAAACTTGTCTAAACGGTTTAAGCGTGTCTAACTTAAGACTTTCTCTTATTATAAATATGTATATGCGCGTGTATACAATTTATCGAGCACAAAAGATTTAATAATCCAAGTGAAGAAGAAAGTAAGGAAGATTATCGAGAAGAAAATAGTGGAGGAGACTATAAATTTAATGGGTTTTACCCTAATCACAAATGAAAACAATTTACAAATTACAAGACTGATTATCTTTTATTATCGTTATTACCATTATTATTATTGTTATTATTATTATTATTAATTATTACTATTACTATTACTCCATTCATCTCTGATTAATAATTTGGTTTAGTTTTGACACAATAATCAATGCATGTGAGTGTATAATAAGTTAAATGAAATTAATATTTTTATTGTTGAGTACAAAAAAATTTATCATTTTTGAAAATAAGAATATTAAATTGAGACATACAAAAATAGAAATAGTATGAAAATAGGACGAAGGGAGTATCATTGATTTGCAGTTTTTTTTTTTTTACAATAGTGCATCGACAAATGATTTCCAAATAATGACTGATATTCAGTTTAGGTTTTCTTTCTCCTAAAAAAGATGGATAATTAAGTATGGCCAATGATACTCAAAGAAAATGTTACTCCAAGTGTTGCAACATTGAAAGTAACATGCAACGGAAATTAATAAACACAAAATTAAAAAGAATAATATATGAAAATTTACTTTTTCATAAACTTATCTCTAAACCCACGAGATGCCCCACGCTAAAAACTTTTATTAAAAATATACACTTACACCAAATCACCAACGAAACTTTAAAGTTTCCGGAATTCTTTCTCTGATTTAACACTTCACAACCAATTACAAATTTATCGAACCTATAATTGGTAAAAACTCTAGAATCCTTCAACTCCTCGTAACTCGACAACCGATCAACCGTATGAATCCTTCACCATACTCTTTAACACAATATTGCATGATATCGACAAGACTGTAAAAGAAAACAAATCGAGATATGGGAGTTGAAATGATATACCAATACTATAAATATTAGTTGACGATGAATTGAAAGCAAATCCAGCAGAGTAAATAGATTGCCGATTCTCAAGTTCAACCTTTACCTTATGGATGTGCAAGATTATTTTGTTGCAATTGGTTGAGCGCTTCAACGATGCCATCATGAATTTAGAGTTAAATACCAAACCACCCACTCGTCGTAAGCTTTACTGAGTTAAATATTTTAATGATTTGTGAAAAAAAAATTAAGAAATGAGATTAATCTAATTAGACAAGTAAAAATAGAAAATGAAACTAATTTAATGGGACGGATCGAGTCTTTGATATTTTTAAAACAAGCGCTCCAATTCATATATACGCTAACTAGCCCATGATTTTCCAAAATCCTTGAATTATTATAAATATGTATGTGTGTGCAATTTATGGAGCACAAAAGATAAAAACAAAATCACTGCCAGAAAAATGATACTTATTTCATATACAAATATCTTTGCAATAGAGCGACGTGGAGGCTCACGATTGGCCAATAAAACGATAAGAATTTCTATCCACACTTCCACAGCACTTCCAACTATATATCGCCACATAAACAACTAATGAGAGAATAGCATCACATTATCTCTCTTATATCTGTCAAAGAAGCAAAAAATGGCGGCAGCGGTAGCAGGAGTGAACATCGCCACCGTGAAAGCCTTTTCGAAGGCGTCGGATTCATCGCCGAACTCCGCCAAGCTCTCGCAGCTGAACAGCCCGTGGAGACGGAGCGCCGCCCCGTTCAGGGGGATGCGCGTCGGCCCCGTGGCGGCGGTGCCGGACAAGCTATCGGAGAAGGTGGCGGAGAGCATCAAGAAGGCGGAAGAGGCGTGCTCCGGCGACGCGGTCACCGGCGAGTGCGCGGCCGCGTGGGACGAGGTGGAGGAGCTCAGCGCGGCGGCGAGTCACGCCAGGGACAAGCTGAAGGAGTCGGACCCGTTGGAGACTTACTGCAAGGACAATCCGGAGACGGATGAGTGCCGCACTTATGATAACTGATTTCAATGTTGTGTTGGTTGCTGTTAATTATCTTTAAGGTTTTACGATATGAAATATCTTAGAAGATTTGGTGTTAGTCGTGTTCCAATTGGTTGCTGTGGTGATTGGTGAGGGAAGTGATCAACGTTGATTGATAAATCAATATAGAATATTGGATTATTATCAATTCAAAATCCAAAAATCATACAAATCACAGTCCAGAATCTCCAGAATTAAAAATTGTATAATGGTAACAGATATGCAATTTAGGACTAAATTCAACTCAGGATCAAAAAATAGTTTAAATTATCAATTCAGGACTCAAAAGATAGATCGCATCGAGAATTATATGATCTTTCGAATTCTGAATTGACAATTTTTATAATCTTTCGGATCCTGAATTGAGAATTAATCTTTTAAATCCTGAATCGATAATTAAAATATTTTAAGTCTGAATCGACAAAACTAAATTTTAGTGTACATCTTCAAAGTTTAATTTTTGAGTGTTTACCAATTGTTGGTGCGTGTATAACTAAGAAACATTTGCAATCATAAAAATGTATACGCATACACGTTACAGGTAGTTTCAATCAAAAACTAACAAAATACAAATGAAAGGAAACAATACAAATCAATCACGTCTCTACTAGCATAAATCAACCATCACCAGAAAAGTCGAGTCTAAGTTAGTAGGTAAAAATGAGAGATTTATTTATGCAACAAAACCATCAATCAACAACCACATCAAATGGCTAAGAAGATTCATCCAAACACAATAAGACTAAATAAGAACTTATAGCTAATAGATGATCTTGACGATCCTGCAAAACTCTAGCTAATCAAACACAAATCAATACTAGTTATTTAACATTAAAAAACGAACTAATATTAACTAATATGCAAACCACTAAAAGGGAATCAGAGGATTCCCCAGCCAATCGTTACCACCCCTTAATACTGGAATAAGTCAGCCGAAGCAGTGATGGGCTGAACAGGGCAAGGGAGCTGCCATGGCTCCAGTAGAGAATCCGGGATGTCGGGTATATCAAAGGCGAGGCCAGTGGCCTCGGATGCAATTTGAAGCACAGTGTTCAGTGATCTAAGGCGATCGGTCAGCTCGGCCACCTGAGCCCTTAGCACATTATTTTCAGATGCAAAGTTGAGGTAGAGCTGGGAGGCGCCGTCAATCATATCCCTTAGCTTCTTGTTCTCATCCTGCAGCTGTTGCTCTTGACCGATTAGTTCGTCCAGGTGTTGCTGCTTCCGCATCCGAGATCGTCGAGCAGATTCTCGGTTGGACAGCTTACGCTTTCTCTTCCTCTCGTCCCCATCGGAACCTGGACTTGATGGTGGAAGTTTCGAAGACATTTCTCAAAACAGGATGCAGAGATGGTCGGGTTGTTTAAACTTGGTTTTCTTTTTTCTAACCAATGAGGGTTAGACTAATTTGCTCGGGAAAAAAATTATAAAAAAAGGTTTAATTTCCTAATCGAATAGCAGGGGAATTAGGGTTTCAGAATGGCAGAGGCTAGTTCATGAAAACACATAGAACCAATAGAGGAAAACTACTGAAAAGGAGTGGAGGATTCGAATTCTTCGCATCAACACAGCGCACGTCATAAAAACTGAGGAATCGGAAACATGGAATCTAGTGTTGGAAATTCAATTCAAGAAATTCTAGTCCAAATTCAAAGAAATCAAGGAAGTGAAAACCCTAGATCTGGTTTATAGCCGAATTCAAACCCCGAAACAATCTGCACATTCGAAAAGAAACACAACAACGATAACACAATCAATCGACCAACCAAAAACAAAATCAAATAAAAAATTAACTAATTAACAAAAAAAAAAAGCAGAAAAAAAAACTGGAAAAAAAAAACTAAAACAGAAAACAAATGAAATAATGAAAAGAAGATGAAAGGGCAATGAAAAAAGTAGAGAGGCATACCTTACGAGAGCTTTCCCCAAATTGTCGAAAGAAGGTTTTCTTCTGTGAAAGTGGGGGGTATTTATAGGTAGAGGGGAGGGGTTTGGGCGTTGAAAATAATATTTTTAAATTAGATTTAAGGATTAATTAAATAGAAAGTGCCGTGGTGTAATTGGTGGGCGCCAGCTAAGCAAACCGCGCCCCATTGGTTGAGATTCTAGGAATCTTCGCTCGTAATATTCCATGTTTATTTCTTGAAATTGCCTAATTTCATTTTTAACCGATAATAATTCATAACTGATATGGCAATTTTTTATCCAATCCGTAATATAATACTCCCTCCGTCCCGGTCAAATTGTCCACATTTGACCGGGCATAATAACCAATGCATGTGAGTGGTAGTGGGAGTTAGTGATATGAATATTTTATTGATGAGTGTAGAGAATTTGCTATTTTAGGAAAGTTGACTAATATTGTGGGACAGACGGAAAAGGAAATGTGGACAATTTACTTGGGACGGAGGGAGTAATAGATATGGATTGAAATTTATTGGATATCAATCGACATGATTAGGATACGATAATTTTGGATCGGATTTAAATATCCATTAATAAATTAATAAAATAGGTACTTTATTTATTTATATATAATAATTAATAAATTAATTATTATATATTTGTTTAGTATTAAGATTTTTCTAAAAATTCAAATCTCTTTATTTTTCATTGTTGTTGTTACTTTTTTTCATTCATCACAAAAAAAATATTTATTTATTTATTCATTATATTTTGTAATATTTATTTTTTAATGAAAAATAAAATAAAATAATTTTTTATTTTAATTTATTTTTGTTGTCAACCTTAAGATTTCAATAAAACTTTATTAATCTACGAACTAGGTGATGAGATCTTGAACTCAAATATTGATGAAAGTATTCTAAATTTGTCTAATACTCATTGTCTCAATACTAGCAATTTTACCATGATCGATAAAAGATAATTATTATAATTTATTTTATTGTTATATATTTTAAAGTTTTAATTAATATTTTTATCCCTTAAATTGAGTTTAATATTTGTGTATGTTTTTCATTGTTCTATCCATTATTTTTCATTGATCACAAAAATAAATTTATTTATTTCTCTCTTTAATATATTTTTTATTATTTGATTTCTTTATACTAATAAAATTTAAGATTAATATGTTAATTTAGTATGTACTTTGGGATGCTTGATTGAAGATTTTGATTTTAAATGAAACTGTTGTTTTATTTATTTATTCAACACAAGATTCAAATAACCAAATATATATGAATATTTTGTATTACCTTATCAATTTTTATTTGATTATAATTGCGTTTATTGAAATGTATTTTAATTGTATCAATCATATTGGATCCTTTTCGGATTATTGGGATTGGATCTTTATTGGAATCGGATTCTTAAAGGATATGAATCGGATTCGTGCGGGTACAGATTTGAGCTTAACGGATCGAATATGGATACAGATTTTGATTTTTCTTAATAGGTTGGATACTGATTATACCTTAACGGATCGACACGATAAGGATCCGATCTGCACGAATTGCCACCCCTAATTGATCCTTTTATTTTACCCAAATCCATATCTATAATAATATGGTAAAAAGGGGATTATGGAAACATATTACTGAATTTAATAAAAGATTAATATTATTTAAGATAATTATACTAAAAAGTGAAGTATACTATGAAAATTAAGGCGTAAATAATTTTTTTTTATAAATATGGTAAAAATCAAAAAAGGATTTATGGTGGATGGTTTTTTCTCAATGATGTATTATTTTTTCTTTTATTTGAATAGAGTTAATCGCATTATGGATTAATTAAAGACAAAGCACAATTAGGCCGAATTTATGAGTATGTAGTATAAATATAATATATGAAATAATAATAATAATAATATAAAAGCAGAATCTTAATATACTTTATACTTTTTTCTTTAATTTTTTTTTCTTTGCCCATTTATACTTTCTTAATATACAATTGGTTAAATATGGTAAAAAGCGATTATGGAAACATATTACTGGAATTAATAAAAGATAAATATTACTAAAAATAATTATACTAAAAAGTGAAACATACTATGAAAAATAAGGCGTAAATAAAACAGTTATATAAATATGGTAACAATTGAAAAATATAAGGATTTGTACAAAATTATGGTGGATGATTTTTTCTCAATGTTGTGTTGATTTTTTCTTTTATTTTAATAGAGTTAATCATATTATGAATGAATTAAAGAAAAAAACACAATTAGGGCCAATCGGATTTATGAGTATGCATAAACAATAGTATAAATTGGATGAAACCACATGAAAGAGTATCACCATTTCGACCTTTCCAATTAGCATTTGCTTTAATACTAGTGTTTTGATATATTTATGTATTGTTTGATTTATTTTTCTTGTATTTGCTTTAATATTAGTGTTTTGATATATTCATGTATTGTAGTTTATTATTTCTACATGGCAAAATCTCAGATAAGACGGTCTCATCATTTTTATTGTGAGACGAATTTAATGAAATGATGTATTTCTTTATTGCAAATGTTGTTTTACCATTTTTATTGTGATATGAGTTTAATGAAATGATGTATTTCTTTATTGCAAATGATGTATTTCTTTGTTGCAAATAATGTAATTCTTAGAAATAAAATGATGTATTTAATTTATTGAAATGATGTATTAAGATCCGTCTCACAATAAAAAAATAGTGAGACCGTCTCTCAGGAGACCAACTCTTTCTACATTTCTTGCAATATAATGACTTATTTTTTAATATATATTATGACACCTATTTGTATATTAATATATCAAAAAAAATTATATAGCGATTTTTTTTTTAATAGGTGTACATTAATTTTAAGACACACACCCTTCTTCGGGAAGCTTGAATATATAACCTGTCAGCTACAGACAGAGTGCTTTAACCATTACATTCGGAGTGAAGGAATTTTTTAAAATTATGTTTGTTGCATTTATTTATATTTTTAATTAAGTTAGTTATGATTAATTATTTTTCCATTTTAATGAGGCAAATTTTAATTTTTGTGACTGAAGGTGAACGCTATCATTGGTGATTGAAATTATCAATTATAATTCAATAAGCTTATCATTACTTTACGCAATTTTAATTTCCCAATCAAGAAGCAGGTTTATTTGAACGTCTGCGAAGAAGAAAATTAGGGGTGAGTATGAGTTAAGTCGGCTCGCGAGTTACTTGGAATTGGACTACTCGAATCAAGCTCAAGCTATTTGAGTAGTTGTCAAGTTCGAGTTTTATGATATTCGATTCAATAAATTCACGACCCTTATCGAGCCTAAATTGAGTTTGGGTTCGAATTTAATATAATTTAAATTTATATTTCTAAATTTATTATTTAATAATATAATTTAAATTTTTTTATAAATAAATTTTAAAAATTTGAGTTCGATCAAGTCGAGCTCGTACTCAAGCCTGACCATACTCCACTGATGATCACCCCCAGATAGGGGTGTGCACGGTCCGGTTTAAGGGGTAAAGTACGGACCAAATCAATAGGTACGGTTTAAAATTTTCACAAAGCCAAATGATTATTTCAAACCAGACCGGCCAAACCATATTAAAACGGTTTTGGTTCGGCCAATTTAAATGGTTTGAAGATTATTCAACTAATAATATTGCAAATAATGAAATTTGTATATCAATTTGATTATTAAATATTAATAAAAGAATGATACACAAAATAAAATTAATATAAATATATCTCTTGTCATTAATTATAAATATGACATAAATAATAAATAAATAATGTTATGATTGCAAGAAACAATGAAATATAAGTTGATTTATAGGGTTGCAATTTGAAATAATATAAGCATTGGATATAGATATCAATATAATTGATATTTTAGATTTCTATCAAATAATATTTTATCATCATTATTATATTTAAAATTATATTATTTATACGGTGGTTCGGCCGAAACGGCCAGCTTCATCCTTCAAACCGTCTGTCAAACCAAATCATTCAGTTTGAGATTTCTCAAACCAACCCGATCAATCATTTTTCTCAAACCAGCCAAACCGACCAAATTAATTTAGTTTGGCCAGTTTTAACTAAAACGTGCACACCAAATGACATGCTAAAATAATTACTCCCTCCGTCCCGAAACAATTGTCTTGTTTAATTTCGGCACAGAGACCAAGACAAGTGTAATAAGGGATTTTAATGGTACAATTAGTAAAAATGATTAACACTTAATTAAAAAAAAACCCAAAAAATTCGAAATTTAAAACATTCAAATTTGGTGGCAAAAATCCAAAATAAATCAGCCACCAATTTTTCAAATTTTCCCACTAAATCTGCCTTACAAATATACAGCCATAATTCCAAGTTTACAACAAACATTTCAAAACAGAAAAACAGCACAAATGGGTCTACAAAAAGATATTTCAGATGCTGCAAGAGAGGAGATTATGCATTTCTTGCTTCTCCACTGCAAGAATGGCAAACCAGAGAGGGGGAAAATTGGAGAAGTTGCTGCAAAATTCAGATGTTCTTCAAGGACCATCTCAAGGATATGGAAATCTGCAAGAAATCAAAAAGAAAGAGGTGAATGTATAAAAGTCGCTACAAACAGACAGGGGAAAGGAAACAAGCCAGCAGCACAGATAAACATAGAGCAGATTGAGCAAGTTCACTATCAAAAACGAGGTACAATTCGAGCCCTAGTTGATAGCATTAATGTTCCAAAAACAACTGTGGGAAGGTGGGTTAAAGAAAATCTGATCAGGGTTCACACAAATGCTATAAAACCCGAACTGACAGCTCCAAATAAATTGTTAAGGCTAGGGTTCAGTTTACAAGCCATAGAATACCATAAGGATCTGAATGTTCTAAAATTCAAGCCAATGGAGAATGTAATCCACATTGATGAGAAATGGTTCTACCTTACCAAGAACACCCACAGGTATTACATGAGCCATAGGGAAAAGGATCCCCACAGATTTTGCAAAAGTAAGAAGTTCATCCCTAAAATCATGTTCATGTGTGCTGTCTGCCGGCCTATTTTTTCAGAAGAGGGGGATGTGGTTTTTGATGGAAAAATAGGCATATGGCCTTTTACAGAAGAGGTACAAGCCAAAAGAAACAGCAAAAATAGGCAAGCTGGAACAATGGAACTTAAGCCTATTGAATCAATCACTAAGGAAGTCATAAAGAACTGCCTAGTTAATCAGGTAAGAAGCATCAGATTTTTAAGTTGTGATGCATGTCAAAATGAGTTAATCCTTATTCAGCAAATGTAACTTTAATTTTCAGTTTTAATATTGCAGTTTTCTTATTCAGTTTTCTTATTTATCTTATGCATTTCCAGATTATTCCTGCAATTAAGGCTAGGTGGCCTTCATGTTTAAGTAAAACAATTTACATCCAACAAGACAATGCAAGACCTCACATCACAGAAAATGATCCTAATTTCATATCAGTGGCAAATGCAGATGGTTTCACTATAACCTTAGTGCAACAGCCACCCAATTCTCCAGATGTGAATGTTAATGACCTAGGTTTCTTTTAGGGAAGTCAATTTAGCCCGGGACCGACGGGTTGGCCCGAATAACCCGAGCTAAACACCGGGTTAGGGTTGAAAATTTCTTAACCGATAAAAAACCGGGCTAAATGGTCCGGGCTAAATGGGCTGCGGGTTAAATGGGCTGGACCCGCCGGGCTACGGGTTGGCCCGACGGGCCACTCCATTTTTTTAAAAAATATTAAAATATTTTAATATAATTAAATTATTAAATATTGGAAAAATAAATATCAACTATTTTATACTATACTTATTTTATATTTAGGTGGAAGTATTTAAATAAATTTTATGTTACAAAAATGATATATCTATATTTTTACTACTAAGAAATATTATTTTAAATAAATAATTTAAAAGGATATTTAAGAAACAATTGATTTCTAAAATATTAATTATTCATTTAAATAAATTAAATTCTCAGAATTGTTTAGATTCACAAACTTATAAAATTATTTAGTAAAACTCTATCTTGTTAAATAAATACTTATTATAGTTTACTTTATGTCATAGCAAATTATTTAACATAATTTTGAGACCTTATCAAATTTTTATGATATAAAGAAATTATTATTATTATTATTATTATTATTATATATTGCAATATTCTTTTGTAATTAATATATTTAATTTATTTAATGTCTTAATATACAATATTTTATGTTAGTATTCAATTATAAAAATAATTACTTATATATATAATTAATTATTTTAATAAAATAATAAATATTTAAGTTTAATAAAAAATTAAAAATTAAAAATCATAATTTAGTCAGCCCGACGGGCCAACCCGAAAACCGACGGGTTAGGGTTAGGGTTGAGAATTTCCAACCCGACAAAAGTTACGGCCCGTTTAGCCCGGACCGATTAACCCGCAGCCCAATAGGGCTGGCCCGAAACCCGACGGGTTGGCCCGTTTGACATCCCTAGTTTCTTTAGGGCTATCCAAAGTCTACAGCAACAACAAGCATGCAGAAATGCAAATGATCTTGTTAATGCAGTTATAACAAGCTTCAATAGGTTAGAACCAATGACTTTGAATAAGGTTTTTATCACTTTACAGTCTTGTTTAGAAGAAATCTTGAAGATAAAAGGCTGCAATAACTACAAGATCCCACACATGAAGAAGGATGCCTTGATACTACAACATGAGTTACCTATAAATCTAGAAATCCCCATGCAGTTAGTGAAAGATAGCCTACAGTACATGATGGAAGAAGGAAAGGGACCAGGTAATGAGAAGCTAATGTTGGATTTAGCTATGGAAATGGCTTAGATGGTGATGCAGTAATGATTTTTGTAAAGAATATGCAGGATATAGTTGGATCAGCATTCAAGTTTTTTGTAAAGAATATGCAGGATATAGTTGCTGCTGCAGACATGTTTTTTGTAAAGAATATGCAGGACATAATTGGTTTTTGTAAGCCCAAACAATTTAATGAAACCACTTCAAGTCGGATTTACACATTTCAGACTTAATACGCATCACAAATGTTGTAAAACATGGATTGGTGAACAATTAACATCATTTCAGAATTTAACCCTCTTATCCCACAGTCGAAGTTAAACATTAATGAACCAACATATGAGCAGAACTAACATATGAGCATAAACCAACATAACCGAACCAACATAGAGTCAAAACCAGCATATGAACAGAAGCAGCATATGAGCAGAACCAAGAAAGGGGCAAAAACCAACATAACCGAACCAACATATGATCAAAACCAACAAATGAGCAGATCCAACAAAGGGTCCAAAACCAACATAACCGAACCAACATAGGAGCAGAACCATTATATATCCACAGATCTAACAAAGGAGCAAAAACCATCATAACCAAACCAACATAGGAGCAAAAACAGCATCTTTACCAACATAGCATAACCAAAATGGCAAAATAGCACCTGATATTAGGAAATTGATATTTCCAGAAGCCCCGAAGAACATCCATCCGCATCATCCAAAAAGATCGAAGAACCTGCTCGTCTTCATTCGCCATGTCCGCATCCTTTGTTGAATTTGGCCCGCTCAGTGCACCATGAATGTCGACCCGGTCATCAGCCCCTACCGCGTCCTCAGTCCCGGCGGCATCGACGTCGGGGGGATCTGTGAAAGACGGCATCAGGAGGTGCAGATCTGCGTTAGAAGCCGGAAATAGAGAGGAAAGTGCTCCCCCGAGTACATCGTCGTCACCAGCAACAGTATCAGAGGACGGCGAGAATAGCGTCAGATCTGCGGTAGAAGCCGAAAAGAGAGAGGATAGTCCTTCCCCGAGTACATCGTCGTCACCAGCAACGGTATCAGAGGATGGCGAGAGGAGCGGGTAGGATGTTTCAGTTGAGGGAGAAAATGGATTCGTCATTGCGGGGAGAGGAGCGGGGCAAATGAATCGGAGGCTAAGACAATTGTTTTGGGACGGAGAATCGCTCACAAAGGAGACAGAGGAGAGGGGGGACCGGAGGTGGGGAGAGCGGCGCACGGCGATGCGTACGAAGATAGGGTTTTGTCGCAAGGGAGAGAAACAAAATGAGAGAGGAAAGGGGATGCGGCGTACACACTAAAGTGAGAAGGTGTGTGCGAATTTAGGGTTGTGGGGGATGGTAGATTAAAATATTTAATTAAGTGAATTAATTAGAAAAGGTTTAATTAGGATTAAGAAGCCCTAATTTTTTCTATTTTGGGAATACAAGACAATTGTTTGGGACAGAAGAAAAAGGAAAACAAGACAATTGTTTCGGGACGGAGGGAGTATTTGTTATAGTTCAAGTGCCCAATGGATTATATAAAATTTTGGGGACCCTATTTGCGTGCATGATTGATTTTAGTTATGATGCAAAATACTTTAAATAATAGCCGATAGACCAGTAGTAATAAGATGATAACATTCTATTTTGTTTTGTATTTATCGTTAATACTCATATTATATAAAAAAAAAAGAATGGATCATTTCTATAACCCCCATTAAAAACAAGGTCACAGTAATAAATGTATTTTGCCATTTAAAAAACACTATACATTCAGACTGGAAAAGTGGAAAATTTAATAAAGTAGTTCACAAATATTTTCAGCTCCAGCTTCATCCAACTCCCTGTGTCCCGAAACATTAGTTATATTTTTCTTTTTAATCTGTTCTAATGTAACACCCCGTATTATTTTTCACTTTGTAATAGTTGTTCGGACTTATTGAGAGGGAAATTTCTTTAATGAGAGGCATTACATTAATTTGATTAAGGTGGAAGAAGTTAATTATGTTATTGAGTTTGGATATCTTATTATATTGATGAAATTATCAAGCTTAATTGAGAATATTCATGTTGGGATTGGAATTTTGGAGATATATGCATGAGAAATTGGAAGTATTATGGTGGGAATTGAAATGTTATAATTTGGAGGTATTATGTTGGAAATTGGGGAATTATTGAAAATTATGTTTAATTACATAATTGGTTATATACAATACATATATATATGTATATGTATAATGAGGAAAATTATGTATTATATACATAATTATATAATGTTATAATATAAGCATTTTACCTTATAGTATATGCTTAGAGAGAGAAAGTATTGAGAGAAAACCTTCCCCCACTCCAAACCCGTCAGCCACCTTCCCGGACGATTTCCGGCCGACTCCGGCCGTTTCAAGGCAAGCCACCACCACCATCTTGTAGCTTTTCTCCAGAGCTTCGTTTTGACTAATCGTGGGCTCCGAGAGGACGAGAAACGAGTGAGATATCGGAGGTTGAAGTTTAGGTGGGTTTTAAGTTGCAAATTTAAGTTTAATTCGTGTATCTTGATTTTCCGGCCGAATTCCAGTGTTTTGACCATAGATTCGTACTCCCATTCGTGTAGGGAACATTCGGACATCGAGAAAGCTTCTTTTGGACGCCGGAAAATCGCACCCGCTGCCGCGAACGGAGGAGCTCCGGCGAGGTAAAATATGTCCCTTTTTTCCGACATTTTTGTGTTTTGTGGCTATAGTTGTGTTCCTTACAGTCTAGGGAGTCCGAATATGCATTTACATGTGTCATCGGCCGGAAGAATCGCGAGAAACGGCGAGAAACAGGTTCAGCTCCGGCGAACCCGTGAGGAAGACGACCCCTATCGGTCGACAGGCGGTGTGTCTATCGATAGGGAGGTCGATCGAAAGGACAAAGATCGACCGAGTTTTTCGATCGACACAAATTGTATCGATCGACATGAAGTCAGATGACCCGTGTAGCGACACACTTGTGTCGACCGACACAAGGCTGTCGATATGGAAGTCGACAAAGGGCATGTCGATCGACAGAAGTCGTGTCGATCGACATGTGCAGTCGACATAACCATGTCGACCAGATTGTGTCGACCGTTTTGAGCATGTGTCGACAAGGTGTGTGTCGACCGACACAGACCCCTGTCGGTCGACACATAGGCTTGAAGTGTGATGAGATGTTGTTCAATCCTAGTTCTTTCGAGTCTTGTTATTTACGGTTAAGATATATTATCCTAGATATATCGTACTGACTTGAGATCCCTATTTGATTGTAGGAAATTGAAAGCAAGGATTTTTTTTAGCTCATACTAGCAAGAGACATCTAAAACCAAAAGCTGAGAACGAGGTGGGAAACTATTTCCGTACAAAACCAAAATGCGTGTTTTCATTTCCAAATGTGTTATAAAATGTTTTGCTTTAAAATGAGACTGCTATGCATGTTTTGTGCTATTATATATGTCCTCTGTCGGTTCCCATCGACAAGAGAGAATAACAAATGAGTCTGGAACCAGGTTCTCATAACTGAGCTAGAACTCATTTAGTAGTATGGAGTAGCGACTCCATATGATTGGGAATTTGAAGATATAAGGTTGAATTTGTTGTATTTGGATATGGAAATTTTGGGTGTATTTGGATATGGTGATTATGATTGATGAACATTAAACGATCGGGTCTCAAAATGGATTGCTGAGACTAGTGCACTTAGATGACAGTATGTGTAACGCCCCCAATTAGCCTTCCCAACTTCGAGGCGCGTTACAGTTGTGGTTCAATATTTTCAATCCTTTTTAACAATTAAATAAACAGCGAAAGTCTAAAATGTTAAAGTAAACACTCGGGTTTATCATAAAACAAACATAAATGATTAACATTTAAAAGTAAGAGGTTTTAACAAACTGATTCTTCAAAAGATTTTACCAAAAAGGGAAGGAAATATTTCAGAGTGTGGTGCAGTGGGTTCAAATGTGGTGTTGATTTGCATATGAGGATGCAAATCACAGGATCTTCAAAAAAACTGTACAAAATTATTCTTCGTCTTTACACCCTTGCCCTTCCATCCGTGCTCTTCAACCTGCGCATTTTAGAAATAATACGAGGGGCTGAGTACAAATGTACCCAATAGAAATATGTCCGAAAATACAGTTTAAGTATGAATGCTATGCAACTCACGCAGATAAACATGGTATTTTATTGAAAGTAACCATGTTATCCAAAACATTTTCATTTGCTAGAGCTAACTACAATGTTAACATATCTGTTTTAACGTTGTGTAACTGGAAGTTGGCCCACTTCCAAGTTACGATGAACAGTTGGGAATGGACGAACCACTCAACCCACTGTCATCAATTTTGTGCACAAGGTCTCAGTATCACACAACTTTGAGACACGATCGATTTAGTTCATAAATTCATCATAAGGTTTGCTAACCTTAGATGTTAGGTTTGCTTACCTTTCATATCATATATCTCATCATAAGGTTTGCTAACCTTTATACCATAAATTAGTAAGACTAGCTCAAGCACCATATAGGGCTTGGTTCTCATCTCTTAATCGATCTCTCTGTTGACAGGAATCAATCAGAGGAACAGATATGCAACACAAATATTTTATGCATAGCAATCAGTTAAAACGAAACATTTTCACTCACACTTTGAAACTGAGCGCAAAGCTCGAAAGCATTTTATTTTATAATGAAATAATTCCCACCTGATGTTAAGCTTCAGCGAACTAGATGTCTCTCGTTAATTGAGCAATTGAGCTTCCCTCCTTATTTCCACCTTCAATAAACAAAGTACGCAACTAATTAGGAAGGATTGACTAGGACAGACATCTAACTCGACAAACTCCAAACAAATAATTCACAAATCCAAACTTATATTCAACTTTGAACCCAACATGCTTCCATGTTTTCTTTAATCCAAATCAATCACTTTCGACCTTTAATTTCACAAACCAACATGTAATCAGGTCCTAAACATGATTATATAATCATGTATTAAACTCATGAATCGAAAGTAACTCAAATGGAATCAAAACAGGCTAAGAAAATACAATTTCTCATTCCTGCATGGATATATCGACCCAGAAACACTTTCATATCGACCTACTTCAGGTTGATATGCACCTACTTCAGGTTGATATGCACCTACTTCAGGTCGATATGATCCATCTCCTCCGACTGCTTCGCGAAACAACCTGCAACTCGCTATTTCTTGCATTTCGGACACAACCAACATCAAAATAACATATCTTCATGATCCTACAACACCACAGATCATGATTCAATCCTCCAAACTCGACAAAAACACACGAACAGACAAACGATAATTTTTGAAAAAAGAGAAGCTCACGTAAGTTCTCTTCAATGGTACGGCACTCCTCCGGCGCTCAAATTCGAGTTTCTCAACACTCAAGAACTCCCTACATCACAGAGAACATAATAAATTCAACTAAAACCGATTTCATGAAGATCTAAACGAGTTTCACGAATTCAATACCGTAACGGTTTTTAAAACCGACGGCCTACCTTCTTCGACTTATAAGTCCTTCCTTTATTCGCCTCACGGGACGTGTGAATGCTTTCTGGAACCTCGAAGAACAAGGAATCAGAAGCTTGTAATCTCGAGTCCCGCCTTGACCTGATCTGGCCGGAAAATGGGTAGTTTCAGGTGGTGGTAGTACAGCGAAAACTGGGGTTCCTCTCCCTTTCCAGCTATCTTTCTCGGTTTATATATTCCCAGTCTCTTCACCTCTCGAGACGTGGGTGTGCTTTCCAGAATCCTCGTAGAACAAGCTTCAAGATGGTTGTGGTGGTGTTGCCGGTGGTGGCTCGTGGTGTCCGGAATTCGTGCGAGAACAGGGGCTGACGGTGGTGTCGGGAAATGGGCTTTCCTGCTTTTTCTTTCTTCCTGCCTTTCTTTTCTCTCGCTGCTCCCGACTCCCTCTCTTTTCTCTATGCTGCTCGCGATGATAGTGAAGAACGAAGGTGGTGAATGAAAAAAAAAGGAGCTGCACAAATTTATTTTTGATTGTTGAAAAGTGAATGAGAATAAAGCCACCGTCTCTCTTTTTGCTGGACGAAGCTGAAAGAAACTGATGGAAATGGCAGCATGATTATTTTTATCCTTCCAATTCAAACCTTCATCGCCAAGTCTTCACCCACCGCCACACCGTCCCACCGCTTCTTCTCCTCCACACAGCCGCGCACACACTCCAAAAGCCACGTCTCCTTTTCTTCTTAATGAAGAAAGTTTACCCTTCTCAATTCAAGTATAATATTCTCAGTTAATTTGCCTTAACAAGTTTAAAATAAATAATAAATTATATGAAAATGCTCCTCTCGACGAGCTCGTCTTGCCCGTAAAATTTCATAATTTTCAGAGACAAAAATTATTCTGTTTTTCATTTAATTCAACATTTAATTAAAAATTATTCGGACCTCGGAAAAATATTTCGGTCGATTCCTATGCTTCCATATAATATTTTCAAGCATTCCCTAGCTCGGTTTTAGAATCGGACTCCCCGAGTGCAAGTTGTGAATTTTATCACATTTATTAATATTCCAATTGATTTCTCTACACACTCGTCCAATATTTATAAAATTGTGACTTTACGGTCACTCTCATTTTCTCAAAACGATTCCAATGATATAAAGATATCAAAATTGGGATTCCTATATCTCAACGGACGATTAATTGTTTCTCGAAAACGAATAAATAAAATATTCGCAGAATTTAATAATCCTTTATTAATAATTTAAGCTTTAATTTGCTTAAATAAAATACGGGATATTACAGTAGGTTGTGTTTACACTCCTAACTGATCATCGTAACTTGGAAGCCGGCCAACTTCTAGTTACAAACCCGAAACAGATATAATAACATATAAATAGCACGTGCAAAATAAAATGTTTTAGATAGCATGGTTCTTTTCAACAAAACCCCATGTCTATCTGTGTGAGTTGCATATCATGTTTCCTATATAAATGTATGATTTCGGGCATGTTTCTCATTGGGTACGAAAGTACTCAGCCCCTCGCATTATTTCTAAAACGTGCAGGTTAAGCGGCATCAGTGGCGGAGGCAGGATTTGTAGTTCGTGGGGGCTATACTTCATTAGCTCGATTTTAGAGATGTCAAATAGATCAACCTATCAAAATTTTGGGTTAATCTTATTAGATTGCAGGTTAATGGATTTAGGCCAAATGATCACAATTTTTTTTTTCAAGTTGAAGATTCTCTACTTAACTCTATTATTTCGGTTTTCAATCTAGTTCATTTGATTTTTTTGAACCAAAAATCTTAAGCGAACTTTGAAACTTACTAAATTCAATTGTGGCATATGCATCCTATATGACTGACAAGGGTCTTTGCAAATATCGTATGCTCAATTCATCTCTAATATCAGAAAGATAATTATTAAATGGTTTTTGCAATGCCAATTTAATCTATATCGGAATTATTTTTCTACTATTAGTACTATTCTCATTGTTAATAAAACTCAAATTGTTTGTACTTGAAGCCACAACATTCGATTTGGAATCCTTTTGAAATTTAGAAAATAATTTTTCTAATGTCATTTTATCCTAAATAATGAACAAACATTTTGATATAGTGAATTGTATAATCACAAATAATTTGCACTATATAAGTTCATAAAGCATTTAAACTTATAATTACAATTTACAATAATTAATAATTACAATTCAGTTTATAATCTAACCAAAATTACAAAATAATTAATAATCACAATTCATATAATAAATAGTTAAAATTTACAATAAACTTGAGTAATTGAAATTTACAAACATAATAAATTAACAATAGTAATTTGACATATTAATAATAATCATCATAATTTTTAAATCACATCACATTAACGATTCAATTGAATGTAATTGTATAATATTAAAATTTAAAAGGAAAAAATGAATTTTTCTAACTGAATGTAATGGTTTTTTTTCTTAGTTTAATTTATAATTGAATTTGGGCCAGCCCAACTAAACTCTCGTCTATCCATTTAATATCTTGATTATTTATTTCTGTGGGGTCGGTAAAAAAAATTATATAATTATGTAAATTTTTTTTGGGTTATATACATATAAACTAGTAGAATTTTTTTTGGCCGTGGGGTCCGGCGCCTCCCTCAGCCCAGGGCTGGCGCCGCCCCTGAGCGGCATGGATGGTAGTGGCGGGTGTAAGCTGGTAAAGAAATGGTGTTTCTGAAAGATAAACAGATCCTGTGACATGTATCTCCACATACATGTCACCACCACACAACATACACTGCTGCACCACTCTCTGAAATTTCCTTCCCTTTTTAATATTTATAAACTTTAAACTATGTTGTTTAAACTGACTCGAAGCACAATTTATTATTACTTGTCCTTTATTTAAATTAAGTCTTCCGCTTTAATTCTTGAAATATTTGATAAAACATGAAACATCAATGTAACGTGGCCCCAAATTGGGAAGATCAGTTGGGGGCGTTACATCTAAACAATTGTCATTTTTCATAAAATGAAAAATTAATGCACACTCACTAATAAAATACGAATTTCCTTAATCTCTACTCGCATTAATATCTGTGCCGGAATGAAACCAGACTAATATTTAGGGACGGAGGGAGTATTATTTAATTGGAGGATATATTTGTGGGCGATTCTAAATACAACATTTTTTTTTACTCATTACAACCCATTTAAAAAAATAAAATATAAACTTTCATTTTTATCCTTATGATTTATTATAAGAATGAATATTTAAACCCATTTTTAAAAAAGTTACATTCAATACAGCCCCTAAGATTTTCCCAAGATTTAAACCCAGTTTTGTTTCACAATTTACACTTTATTCCCAAGATTAAACCTTAATTTTGCTTCTACATTTAGACAATCAGGATTAGCCATCCTCGTAGTACTGCCCATACTCATTGCTGAATGTGGGGCGGGGCGTCTGTCGTACAGATTGTGCAAGCTCTTATACTCACCGCTGAACAGCCAGATGCTTCCTTCGCCGGCGTGACGGCTCATGCCTCTGATATGCAGGGGCGGATCCAGAAAATTATAATTGGGGATATAATATATGAATAAAATTAAATTGGGGTACATTATATAAAAATGTATATAAATAAATGTATAAATATATAAAGTTAATAACAATAAAATAAATTTTTGGGGGTACACTGCATACATAGATCCGCCTCTGCTGATATGCTCCTTAGAGGCCTTGGTTATTGCTCCTTGCTTCTGCTATCCAAATAGCCTGCACAATCTATCACTCTTCACCTATATCAAAACAACTTCCAATCAGAAAAATATTACAGAGAGAAAAAATAAAAATATTACTGAGAGATCACAGGTTCGAGCCCCAAGGGCAGTGGCGTATCCATAAATTTAAAATTGGGGGTACGAGTATAATAAATTCGGGTTATATTATGTAAAAATATTATAAATAATAATAAAAATATATAAATTTATAAAAGAAAAGAATTTATTTTGGGGGTACAAGTGTACCCCCAAAACACTCCCTAGATTCGCCACTGCCCCAGGGGATATCTGGGTGTGTGAGTTTAAGATTAATGTACACTTGTTAAAAAAAAATTAGAAAAATACATTGAATGCAACTTCAAGAATTTCACTGTTGAATGTGTTGAGGTAAGAGTCTTTACTCTCCCCACCGGCTCCGAAAAACACCTGTTTTTAATTATTCAAGCATATAATTACATCAAATTCAAATGTGACAAATCAATTAATTTACGGTAATCCTTGTAGATGGATGGGGCTACAAATTATTTTGGGAAGATCTTGGGTTATGCAGGCCTAAACGATTTAGGCGGGTTTTATCCATTAACCCAAGCCCAAATCCATATAATATACCCTAATTGGAATTAATAAACTCTATCTGGGATGGGTCAACCCATTTGGGTAGGATAAAACCCACCAAACCGTTTAGGCCTGCCTAACGCAAGTTTTTGCCTTATTGGATTTTAGCTTTTTTAGGTCCAGATGAAAAATAGTTCGGCCCACATTATAATATATGTTTGGATACATATTATAAAAAAAATAAGGTTTACGTGGATTGGTGTCAATCGTGAACACACTGTTTAACTATGATATACAAGTGGTTTAAGCTATTATATTATTCATACAAATATAATATTGTTTATTTTGTTTTATCCCCTTAAATTAAAAAATGCAATAATAAAATGATCCCAAAATGGATTTCGTTTCTCAATATAAAATTAGTTCGGATTGAAATATTGACAAAAACATAATTGCACAACAGTGTTGAATTATATCACATCGATCATGGACTTGGAAATATACTACTATATAATGATGAAGTTCACATTCTTTACAAATCAGTTTTGTAAGTAGAAAAATGAGATCTTTACATGTATTAGAGTAAACCCAGTTCAATGTAGGACATGATTTATCCCGATGATGAGATTCAAACCAGCCAAACCGACCAAATTAATTTGGTTCGGCCGGTTTCGGCCAAACCGGGCACACCCCTAATGGGACTTGACCTATCACGATAACAGGACCCTACTTATCCAAATGAATTCACGTGAAGTTCCACGCCGTGCGTGAAGGGTTGTGTTGAATTATCTCATATCGACTATGGCCTAAGAATTTGCCACTAGGTAAAGCTCCCCTCTATTTACAAACCGATTTATAGGGAGAAAAATAAATCTTTACAAACAGTTTATTCACCCTATTAATATATTTTTAATATTTTTGGACATCTTAAAGCCAATGTTGTAAAAGTCGCTAGGCGCTAGTCGGGCGGCCGAGGGGGGCCTAGCACCTAAGCGGTCTAGGCGGGGACTAGTCGGGTTCAAGGTTAACAGGCCGACCTATTTAAAATAATATATTATATAAATTATTAATATTTTAATTATTTAATATTAAATATAATATTTATAATTAAAAAATAACAAATTAAATTGATTGTTAAATTATTAAATACTTTGTTGGGCATTAAAATTTTATTAATAACTACACATATATATTATGGACTGTAAAGCATTGTATGATATTAACCATAAATATATATCTAAATTATTAAATATTCTAATTATAAACTTCAAAATAAAAATAATATATTAATAAATTATTAAATTATTTAGCATATCTATAACTTTTATGATCTAGACTCACTAAAGAATAACACCTATCAATATTAAATAATAAAATAAATTCAATATTTAAAATTATATATTTATTTATAATATAAAAATAAAAATTATTATACATGCTGAAATAGAGGCCTTAAGTAGGCCAAAAATCCGGCCTTCATAACTAAATATGCCAGGCTTTGGACTTTATTAAAGCCTATTTAGATTAATAGGCCAAACTAAGGCCTATGAAATTTTAGGTAGACCGAAGCCTACCGTGCCAAAGCCTGGTCTTACCTATTCCCACCCCTATTCACATTCATCGAGGAAATCAAGAATATTTTCCTTAAATTTAAGATTCGTCATATTATTTTAAATTTGTCTATAATTTTATTGACAGTGTTGCTCGAAGCCGATGCGCCACAATTTCTCCTCTCTTCACCGTTGCTCGATTCCACGCTGACGTTTTCGACTGCTCATCTGATTCGCAAGATTAATGAATATGTGCGCAACGGAAACCTCAACGATGCCCACAAACTCTTCGACAAATTTCCCCACTCAAGACACACCGTCTCATGGAATACTCTGATCAATGGCTATATGAAGACCCGCCAATTCACTCGAGCACAGAAACTGTTTGACGAAATGCCCAACAGGAATGTCGTTTCCTGGAACACATTGATCTCGGGTTATCGCGACGTGCACTGCCCAGAAAAGGCTCACCACCATTTTCTACAGATAATGAGGAATGGCTGGAGGCCGGATTCATTCACGTTTGCAGTGATCATGAGTGGAGTTTTGAACACGGAGCTCGATGTTTTGGTCCCGCAGTTGCATGGACTCGTGCTGCGTCTCGGGCTTGATCGTATCAGGTATATGGAGTCTGCCTTAATGAGGGGTTATGTTGGTTTGGGTGATCGTGAAGGTTTTTGTAGAGTGTTTAATGAGGTGGAAGTGAAAGACGTGGTGGTCTGCAATGTGTATATCTGGGGTTACGTTGAGTTCGGATTGATAAGTGAAGCAAAGAGGGCTTTTGATTCAATGCCGTGTAGAGATTCTTATTGTAGGAGCATCATGATCAAGGGATTTATTATTAGAATAGATATGACTGAAGATACTAGGTCAAAATAATTTATCTATATCTTCTTAGATTTACATATATCTCTAGATTGTATATATCTTTAGATAGGTCACATGTATCTTGTAAACTCTATATATACATGCTCAATAATACGTCATTCATTGAGGCAAATATTGTTGGTCTATCATGGTATCAGCCTAACCGCGATCCTGCCCTCATCTCTCTCCCTCTCTAGCCGATCTCTCTCTCTCCCAAAAACCCTAGTTTCTTCCTCTCACCCTCTCTCCCCTCGCCGATCTCCCTTCCTATCTTCCTCGGCGATCTCTCTCCCTCTCACACGACCTCCGTCTCTCCATAACCTCCCTCTCCCTCGCCGATCTCTCTCCTTCTCCATACCTCTCGTCCCTCACTCTTCTCTCCTACAAAACCCTAGCCGTACCCCTCCTCACAAAACCCTAGCCGAACCCCTCCTCACAAAAACCCTAGCCGTACCCTTCTCACAAAACCCTAATCCTCCTCACAAAAACCCTAGCCGTACCCTTCTCACAAATACTACCTACTCGGCCCTCCCCTATCTTGCCCTCATGGCCGACCTTAATCTCCCCGTCGACCCTCTTCCGCTGTCAACCTTGGTGCATATGATCACAATCAAACTAACCTCTTCCAATTATCTCCTATGGCGAGGTCAAATCGTTCCACTACTGACATGCCAGAACTTGTTTGGATATGTCGATGGTACAACTCCCTCACCGCCCACGACGCTCACCGATGCTGCCGGCATCTCGTCAGTAAATCTGGCATATACTTCCTGGCGCCTTCAAGATCAACGCCTCCTCAGCCTACTTCTATCTACTCTCTCCGAAGAGGCAATGGCCGAAACACTAGGCTGTGCTTCTTCTCGTTCGGTTTGGCTCGCACTCGAGTCTTCTTTCAGCCACAAATCAAAAACCAGGGAGATCCAACTGAAAGACGAACTTCAACTCTTGAAGAAAGGTGATCGCTCAGTCAAGGAATACGACCGTGCTTTCAAAGCCATCTGCGATCAGCTTTCTGCCATTGGTCGCCCTGTTGACGACACCGACAAGGCTCACTGGTTTCTCCGAGGTCTTGGCCCTACTTTCATGAACTTCTCAGCCGCACAGATGGCCCTTCCCACTATTCCGTCTTTCAGTGATCTGCTCGCCAAAGCGGAGAGCTTTTCAGGATTGTTTCGGCCATTGCCTTATTTCAGGATTCTCTAGATCCTCCTGCGCCAGCCTCTGTCGCCTTCTACAGCAATTCCTCCACCTCTTCGGGCCGCGGCATCCTTGGTCCACCTCCGGCTGTCTCTCGCCCTTCCTATCCCAAGAATCAAAAGAAAGGTGGTGGCCAAAAGAATCAGAAACGACCTCCTCATTGCCAAATCTGTCGCACAAACGGCCACTATGCCTCACACTGTCCTCAGCGATATTCTCCACAGCCTTCCTCAAACCTAGCCGAGGCCTTTTCCGCAGGATGTTCAATTCCCTCTTCCGATCGCTCAGATTGGTACATCGACACTGGCGCCTCTGCCCACATGACTTCCAGCCCTGCAACTCTTGATACCGCCCTTCCCTATTCCGGTAATCAGCAGGTGGTAGTAGGTGACGGTGCTCAACTTCCAATAACACATACTGGTACCCTAATTCTCAACCCTCATCTAATCTTATCTGATGTACTTGTCGTTCCATCTATCACTAAAAATCTCTTATCTGTCAGTAAACTAATCACTGATTTACCTATCCGTGTTGTCTTCTCACAATCTTCTTTCCTTATTCAGAACCGACACACAAATCATGTTCTTGCCAC